>ML663027.1:184758-530762 GCA_007570785.1 Antilocapra americana
AAAAAAAAATAGGAAATAGAGAAAGAAAAAATACTGGAGTGAGTTGCCCTTTCCTCCTCCAGGGGATCCTCCCGACCCAGGGATCTAATCCATCTCTCCTGCATTGCAGGCAGATAAAGGTTTACTTTCTCATTTGCTTATTTATTGAATGTGAAGTAACAAAAAGCAACGCTTCTATCTCTTGTTTACCGTAGCATCTATGGCACTTAGACAGTCACCATTATTTCTTAAACAGAGAAGATCCTCCATTCCTTTCAATCCAGGGGACTTACATAATTCTGAGGATGCTATTCCTCAGTTTAATCTGTGAAGTTACTTTGCCTTTCAAAAATTTCATACTGCTGTTAAGTGCCTACTACTTGGTATAATTTCCTCTTTTGAATTTCTTCTTGTGATACAAAAAGTGGAATCATGATGAATGACTAAGCATGGTTATGTCGTACGATGGTATACATAATTATATTCAGTCTAAATTTAGAACTGTTTTCAGTGAAACTTCATACATTTTGTTCTTTTTATTAGTCCTCAGCAAGGAAGAATATTTGGCTCGTCCAAATGTTCTTTACTTGAAATGTGCTATACTTGAAAGGAGTTGGAGGGAGTATGACAACACACTGAAGCTTTTCTCTCTAAATTGGCCTCTGCTCTGTGACGGCCCTCCTTGGCTTCCCCTCATGGCTCCCGAGGTGAATGGAAATTAGTTTCAGGACTGAAAAGTCTGGTAGCTTCTCGAAGAATTCAGAATCATAGCAATTTTTTTTCCCCCCCTGGGAGCAAATGGTCAGCTGGAAACCTTTCCTTAGTGCAAATGAATAGACATTTCAGAAAGCACAAATTTCTGAATAATAATAAAGTAGTGAAAGTGTTAGTTGCTCAGTCATGTCCGACTCTTTGTGACTCCATGGACTAGAGCCCTCCAGGCTTCTCTGACCGTGGAATTCTTCAGGCAAGAATACTGGATTGAGTTGACACTCTTCTCCAGGGGATCTTGTCAACCCAGGGATCTAACCCGGGTCTCCTACATTACATGCAGATTCTTTACCATTTGAGTCACTCTGGTAAAGAGTTTGCCTGCAATGCAGGAGACCTGGATTTGATCCCTGGGTCAGGAAGATCCACTGGAGGAGGGAATGGCAACCCATTCCACATTCTTGCTTGGAGAATTTATGGACAGAAGAGCTTGTTGGGCTACAATCCATGTCTCTCAACTCAATAAAGTAGTACTTTATATATATATATATATATATATTTGCTTTGACAGTCCTAAGGATTGAAGATATCTTGATAGCAGAGATCACATTTAGCATTTTGAAATTAAGCATCTCATAAGAGTCTTCTTTATTATTCACTTTTTGCAATAGGGTTATAGTGAATATTACCAATTCCTTTATTTTGTCCTATACTTTGTTCCATTTCAGTCTACTTTCTTGATGTTTGTTAGGACTTGATCTGGGTCTTGCTAAGTTCTCTGTCTGCACTCACCCCTTACTTGTTCTAATTTCAGTATACATATATATAGATAGATAGATTTATAGAACTTCCTAGGTGGTTCAGTGGTAAAGAATCTGTCTGCCAGTGCAGGAGATGCAAGACATGTGGGTTCGATCCCTGGGTTGGGAAGATCCCCTGGGGGATGAAATGGCAACCCACTCCAGTATTTTTGCCTGGAGAATCTCATGGACAGAGGATCCTGATGAGTTACAGTCCATAGGGTCACAAAGAGACACACACACACACATACATATGTAAGTATAGTTCCTACCTTTCTCCTAAGATTCAGATTCATGTCTCCAATTATCTTCCTGACATATTCACTCAAACAGGCTTACGCTGTTTCAAACTTAAGAATGGATTTAATTGATTTTCTTATTCACCAAATCCAGTTTAGGTTTCTTTCTTACACTGTTTGGCACCACCATCCATTCATACTCTCTCATAAAACGAAGTATGAAGTATTTTTCCTTCTTACTTCCGTCTTTTCCACTAGGAAGCCCAGTCAAATCTACTTCGGAGATACGTTTGCAGTCAGCCCTCTCTTCTCCTGCTCCTTCTGTCCCTCTATATCAAGTCTCCGTCCTCTCTCTCAGATTACAGTCGACTTTCGAATAGGGCCGAGGTTAGGGTCTCCAGCTCTCTACACCGTAGCAAACCTGAGCGGGAGTTTGCAGCTGGCCCTTTGCACCCCGCGACACACACTCAGCCCACCGCAGACTTTGCGGCCCTGGGCGCGCGCGCGCGTGTGCTCCGTCACCCCAGTCGTGACCCCTCGGGCTGCGGCCCGCCGGGCTGCTCCGTCCGTGGCTTTCCCAGGTGAGAGTCGTGGAGCGGGCGCCCAGGGGCTGCACTCCCGCCTCCCGCGGCTCCTGCGCCGGCCGCGGGATTCTTTACCACGGTGCTGCCGGGTGAGCCCTTCGCAGCACTTTCTATGCACCTATTGAAAAAAGAAATCCACACGAAAGTGAACCTGTGGGGTTCGGCCCCGCTGCTGCTCGAGGGTCAGCTGTGCCACGGCTCCCGAAGGCCGGGCGCGCTCGAGTCCGGCCAGGGCCGGCGGAGCCCGCGCCAGCGAGGGAGAGGAGCGGGGCCGCGGGAAGGCGCCGCGCCCAGGCCGCCTCTCCAGCTCCTCCTGTGTCCGGCAGGCCGCGAGACAGCCGCAGCCCGCGCGCCGCTCGGCCCCGCTCCGCGCCACCGAGCCCGCGCCACCTCCACTCCTAGACAAAGCTCTTCCCGTGGCGAAACCATCCTCCCACCCCGGGACATTGGTGCTTGCGGTTCTCCCTTCCTGGAGACACCTTGCGCCCGCTCTTGCTGTCCTGTCGCTTCTTAACCCCTCCTGCCACAGGGCAAACCGCGCCGCTCCGGAGAGGCTCTCCGCTGCTCACACCCGCGCTCTTCATTTTCCGTATAGAGTCTGTTTCTCTCCTTCTTATGCTTCTCCCAAGCTCATTAGTCGCTACTGCATATCTTCCTAAATGAAATATAAGCTCCACGAGAAGAGCAATTAAATGACTATTTTTTAGAACTCAGAACTTACCACACTCTCTCGGAATCACTAAATCCCTAAGGGCTATTTATGCCACGGTTCGTTTTTTATATCTTCTTACACAGGTCACTGAAATACTGTGTAATATTTGTAGTATTTAATTGTTTTACTATTAAAGTTTTATAATGTGTGTTCTATATTAGCATTAACAAGTTTCTCTTATTTGAGTCAGCTACTCAGATAAAATAATTATTTTCCTATATTTAAAAACAATGCCTTTTAAAATATGTATCACTCATCTCTCCCTCCCTGTATGACTAAATTATATTACATTCCTTCTCTACAACATATAGATCTAATTTTATCCATTTTAAAATCAATATATCCTCCAGTTATTCTGTCATGTATGCTTTATTTTTCTGGTTTCTTTATATTTTCAATACCTTGCAAGGTCTGAGTGGGTCATATTTAGAGTCTAGATGATAATTCATGAAAATGTAAGATAAAGCAATAGGATATCTTTTAAACTACCAAAGGTAGAAGGGACAGAATACAAATGCTTCCGTTTGTGAAAGTGAAGTCACTCAGTTGTGTCCGACTCTTTGCAACCCCATGGACTGTAGCCCACCAGGATCCTCCATCCATGGGATTCTCCAGGCAAGAAGCCTGGAGTGGGTTGCCATTTCCTTCTCCAGGGAATCTTCCTGACCCAGAGATCGAACCTGGGTCTCCCCCATTGTAGGCAGACACTTGACTCTGAGCTACCTTGGAAGTTTCCATTTGTACTGTGGAATAAATTCAACTAGAAGGGTAGAAACTAACAATGTTCAGTGTATAGACAATATCTGTAAACATGTCAGAAAGAAGAGGCTAGTGATATTTTGACTGAACTGCGTAATTATAGTCATATAAGACTCTATCCATTCCTTTTGTGAGATATAAGACTTTTTATTACTTATTTTTAGAGTACATAGAATATAATTTTTGCTAAATGGTAATATTATTAGTAAAGGTTAAATAATAAAATGCTTTTAAATGAGAATTATGTAATTTATCAGACTTTAAAAACTTTCAATGATGAACCAGAGTATAAATTACTTTTTAGAAGTGGGTGTATGTATCAATTTATAATTTTTTGACTTAAAATTTGATGTGAAAGCTATTACTATAATGTATAGCACTATTATTGACATTTGTATGATGTATATTTCTCAGTCGGAAATCAAATTGTTGTCAGGGGCTATGCAGGAGACATGTGGAAACAAGTCCAGTGGCACAATCCCATGGAAGAATCAATAACCAGCATTTTCAACAAGGTACCAAGAACTCTTGCAGTGATGTGGTCAGGCACAGGAAATAAAGGAACAGACCGCTTTGTGTGGCGGGGGACAGTATTCAACTTCACTGATAATAAAATGGCTTTTATATGGTAGATTTTGTCCAGATAATTTTTTAAAGCACCGTTCTACTCCTTCCAAAAGCAGTTGCATATTTGTTAGGTGGTCAATCACCTGTCTGCAGTCATTATACCCAGATCCTTATAGTTCATGAAACTGGGCTTCAGATGTTTCAGAGTTTATCAATAACTTAGTACTAAAAGTCTTCATCTGATGATTGTAAGGGATCTCAAAGATAAAATAATCTTTTAAAATTACTAGACTTTATCTTTTAGAGCAGTTTTAGATCTATAGAAAAACTGAGCAGAGATTATACAGAGCTCTCATATCGCTCCTCTCTTCCTGTACAGTTTCAACTATTATCATCTTTCATTGTTTTTAATGTTTCCTTAATTCTTGTGCTAGACAGCCTGAAGGATTTTAATATGATCTCTATAAATAAAATTTCTTCCAAGCATCTCTAGATCTACACATTTAGAGTAGTGGTTGAATGTATGGTCTTTAGTATCAAATAGTTTCCTTTGTGATCAAATTCTGGTTCTGGTGCCTGCTAGCTGTGGTATCTTGAACAAGCTCCTAATGGTTTTTGAGTCTTGAATCCATTGTCCGTAACATAGGAGTAACAATATCTGCCTTGCTAGATTGATGTGGGAATTAAACCAGGTTGTAACACAATATCTATATTAATAAAGAGTGGGTGCTGTTATTTTTATTACAAATAAATCCTCCCTCTCTCTCTTTGTTTTACAGGTAACATTATGGAACTTCAGGAACGTTGAAGGAAAAATTTTTAAGAAACGTACAGTAGTGTAGTACAAAAGAAAAATCAGAGGCTTTGAAATGAAACTGTTTAAAACTGTGACTTTGGAAAAATAGTTTAAATAACCTGGTCTTCTATTTTTTTCAACTTAAAAACGGAAATAGTGTTAATTATATTTTCTCCTGAGAATTGAATGAAATGATAGATGTAAAGTATCTTCCAAAGTGTATTTAACATAACTGGCCAAAATATATGACTATGCCTCTATTAGGAAGATGCATATGTAGTCTTTTCAGATTGTCTGAAATAATAAAATATAAATATGGTAAGTGTGGGGCTTCCCAGGCAGCACCAGTGTTAGAGAATCCATGACATAGGTTCAATGTAGATTCAGTCCCAGGGTTGGGAAGACCCTCTGGTGGAAGAAACGGCAACCCACTCCAGTATTCTTGCCTGGAGAATCCCATGGACAGAAGAGCCAGGCGGGGTTTTGATCCATGGGGTTGCAAAGAGTCAGACACGACTGAAGCAACTTCGCATGCACGCATGTGCAAGATCTAGGGTAAGTTATAATAAGATTTTTGACTGTGCAGGTGGTCAGCGTGCCAGCATTGGTCAAAGATCAACTGTAATTTAACATGTTTAATGACAATATTTGATAATATACATAGGGTTTTGTTTTACAAACAGCACTAAGTGATGCAGTGGCGTAAAACCTAAGTTCTGAGAGATTTAGAGGCAAATAAAGATGTTGACTTTTAGGTAGGCTAGAATTTTGTTTGAAATCTTACAACTCGTAGTGACCAGAGCTTGGACTGGAACCCAGGTTTCCCAGCCAACTACTTTTGTCAGGAAACCATGCTGAAAAGTAGTAGGTGACGTTCTATGTTATTAAGTGCAGAAATACATTTACAGAAAAATGCTTCCAACAATATCCATTGGCATAAATATTAAGATTTAAGTGAGCATTAATTTTTCAAAAGGAATGTTTTACAACTGCTGAAAATATTTGAAGAGTGATTACTCCTAGTTGCTTGAGAATGGATCTGTCTTTGCAGGACTTAAAAGAGGGTGATAGGGAAATTTCTGCATGAATAGGTTTACTAGTTCGGGCCTTCAGCTTGTAATACTGGAGTGGGTAGCCACTCCTTTCTCCAGGGGATCTTCCTGACCCAGGAATCAAACCAGCCCCTCCCACACTGCAAGCAGATTCTTTACTGTCTGAGCCACCAGGGAAACCAAAAAGTTCCACTCTTTTTCTGCCTGGAAGCTACACAGTAAAAGATAAAGCTCTGAGTGATTCTAGTAAGATAATCTTTTTCTATTTTCCAATCAGTTCAGCTGTTTGATAGAATTTAAAAAAAATAGGGACTTCCTTCGTGGTCCAGTGGTTAACACTCTGCACTTACACTCAGGGGACGTGGTTTGATACCTGGCCAGGGAATGAAGATCATGTGCTCATGGCCTAAATAAATAAAAATTAAAAGTACATTAAAATACCTATTTAATGAGTTTCACTGTTTATTCAATGCTGAACATTTTTGCAGTCTCTCACAAAAATGTAAAATTCATGTGTTTATACATTTAAAATATGTACATTGTGATTTTTTGTTTATAAATCTAATATTTGTTTAGATGTATCGAAATGGATAAATTCATGAGGAAAGGAAATGAGCCATAAAGTCATCGACAAATCATGAAGAACAACTGTTTCACACCAGTGCATATTACCCAGAATACTTTTTTTAAAAAAGATTTCTTAAAGCATAATGACATGTAAATATAAAGAGCAATAAAAAAGAAAGCAAAGTATTGAATGCTCTGTAAATGAAATTTTCATAATCTTAAATGACACACATTAGAATATTTGCTGAGACTAGATCACTGGCATTTCTTTAAGTGCCTAGCAGAGTATCTTTCTAAGTAGGAAATAAGTACTTTACAGTGTGTCACTAAATTTATAATTATGCTGGTTTATTTCCTGTCTAGCATTTATACTTGGCATTTGAATTTCAGTTTACATTTAGTAGTGTACTCAAAACACTTTCAGTTTTGTGCTCAATGCATTTTTTCTGGATATAGCATTTGCTAATGAAGGCAGGGAAAGTTGCATATCAACAAAGTGTAACTTTGTCAGGGTCAGTCAGAATCACTCCTCAAATGCTGCTGCTCATACTGCAGTGAAGGTCACATTTATGAGGTTCAGGCAGATTGATGTCCCTAATCACTTGACAGTGCTCTTATTCCCAAAAGATTGCATCTTCCATTCTCAAAAGAGTGCGTTCTCCAGTGCCTTCATCTCAGTCTTGACCCACTTGGTTAACTTTCAACTAGGCTTTGTTGATAATCCTGATTTCCTTATTTTTTGTATATAGCTTTTCCATTTTTCCAATGTCCAACCTAAGCTAGATCATAAATGTGTATTTTTTTTTGGGGGGGGGGAGTCTTACTCCAAATCTTCAAAGCATTAATGGTTTCAGCCACAAAACTGGCCTGATTATTGCTGAGTCCAGTTTTATCTCCCTTGTTAAGTATGTATGGGTCAATTCTAGAGAAATGAAAAGGAAACTAGTATAAGGTATTGACATCCTGCCAAGTGACTGGACTGGGGTTGATATTTAACATATGTTTTAAACCAATTCTATCTGCTCCCCTGGTGGGTCAGTGGTAAAGAATTGGCCTGCAGTGTAGGAGCCATAGGAGACATGGGTTCAGTCCCTGGGTTGGGAAGATCTCCTGGAGGAGGTGATGGCAAACCACTCCAGGTTTCTCGCTTGAAAATTTCCGTGGACAGAGGAGCCTGGTGGGCTACAGTCCCTAGGGTCGCAGAGAGTCAAACACGTGTGAAGCGACTTGGTACAGATGCACGCACGATGGCTATGAGATTCCTCTCCTTCTCTTCTTTACTATTGCCTCTACACAGATTAAGGATCCCAGTTATTCTTGGACTGTTGGTTTGTTACACAAAACCTGTAACAAGTTTCCCTATTTCCAAGATATCTATTTGGATTAACTTTAGATGTTGCCCTCAGACAAATCTTTCTATGATATAGTTACCACGTTATGCTTTTGTTTCAAAATTTATCATGGCTTGTCATTGTCTTAGAGTACATTCTAAAGAAGCATGAGCATATTTAAGTGGAAGCACAAGCACTAGGATATGGGAAGAACAATACTAAAACTTTATTTGTATTATTATAGCAATAAATAATCTATATTTTATAGATAAATAAATATAAAAGTGGGGGGTGAGATTTGTCTAATATGGTGTCATGGTTATTAACAATTGGAAACTGTCCGGCCATAGAATGATATCCAGGCATTTGTTTCCTCTGGAACCTTTACCCCAACCATCATTTTCATGCTGTATCCTCATTCAGTCTTTATTATAGTCAAACACAAATTGCATTTAGCCACAGAAATTGGCTACTTTCCTAAGTGTTTATTCTTTCTACCTGGATTGTCTCCTTTCATCCCTTTAGGCTTCAGCCTTGACCATTTTTCAAATTCTAGCTCAGACACACCCTTGTGAACTTTTTAGCAGTTAGAACAGAGAACCACTCCAATTGGTGTGATTAATAAAAGAAATAAAGGCTCACGGCAGTGAAATATTAAAGTAAGAGAAGGCTCCAAGGGGAGTTCGTCAGGCCCCAAAGCGGTTTCCTCATGTGGTCTTTCTCCTCACGTCGGTTGTCTTTGTGGTCACACAGGTTGATGCAGTTGAAAGCCTCACACTTGCATTCCACACCACACAGGGCGGGCGGGGAAGAGACACTCCCCTCAGCCCCCACCAGCGGTGCCCAATTCAGTAAAAGCCCTTGGCTTCACACTGAAGTAGCTTAGGTCATCTTCTCACCAAAGAAATGCTGATTAGATTAGGTTAGTCAGGCCCTCCATTTTTTACTTCCATTGGAAAATATTTGTTTATTTCTCTGGCCGCATGGGGTCGTTAGCTGCAGCGTGTGGGATCTAGCTCCCTGACCAGGGGTTGGTCCAGGCCTCCTGCACTGGGGTGCAGAGTCTTAGCCACCAGCCACCAGGGAAGTCCCAGCCCTGCCTCTGTGTTAAGCTAGCCGGGCTCCCCCCACCCACTTCTCTCTCTTCCCCTTACCTCCTCCTCTCCCCACCCCCCTCTCCAGCCTGCCCAGAGTTTGTAGGTTATCAATTTCTTGGCTGCTGCATAATGGAAATAAGACATTATATTCTGAGTAGGTAAACAACAATATCCACCAGAAGTCTTAAGTCATTTACCAGCTAAAAATGGACTTTTTATCTCTTGGATTACTATAATATTTTATTTATGCACTTTCTTTTGTTCTTATTTTTTCCTCATATCATTGTGATTTTTCTTTCATATCTATCAGGTTTTAAGCCACTGAAGGAGAAAGTACCTATATCTAATTCTTCTTTTTATTCAACTTCCCCCTGTCTAGCATCTAGCAAAGTGTTTTGTTACTATACTCTATGTAGAGCTAATGAAGAAATACATACATGAATACTTTAATAATAATTCATAGTAACAATAAATAATAATTTAATGATAAATAATTTAAATGCATGATTGTGTAAAATCATTTCCTTGAAATATAGGTTCTCTTTTATTAGAAGAATTCAAGCAAAGTTTGGCATGACATATTCAGATATTCAAGAAAGGACTCATTCAATTTTAGAGAAAAGCTGGATACAATGATCTTAAAGACAACTTCTACATCAACAATTCATTTACTTCTTAAAGATTTGATCTTTGGAGAGGAGGAGGTGTCTTTTAAATAGATTCCTAACTGCATATCTTTTGTAGTCCACAGCTAGTTCATTAAAAAAAAAAAAAAAACCTCTATTTGGGCAGGAAAAAAAAGGAAAGTATGAAGTGGTTGGGAGGGTTGGAGAGTTGTTCAGTCACTAAGCTGTGTCCACTCTCTGAGACTCCCTGGACTGCAGCCCACCTGGTTCCCCTGCCACCCGCTGTCTCCTGGAGTTTGCTCAAATCTATGTCCATTGAGTCAGTGATGCCCTCCAACCAGCTCATCCTCTGCCAACCCCTTCTCCCCTTCTCCTTGTTCTTACTTGTATTTAAATATCCTTACTCATTCTTACTTGTGTTTAAATGTATAATGCTCACTTAAAACTATTATCAGATAAATTAGTTACTCTTCTCTTGAAAAGGCAATTTCTTCTCATTAGAACTTTAATTTAATGACTAAAATGTACACAGTTTTTAAGCTTCCAGATTCACTTTGGTTAAAGTGAACATAAAAACTATACTTAATGATCACCAAATGAGGAAGCTATAGTTAATGAAAACTAGTTTTAAATATCTTTACTTAGACACCTTGCCTCAAAATACTTCACTTAAGGATGACACATAAATCCAAACTGATCTCAAGAACTCACAGTGGCTTGTTGGAACACTCCATGCTGGAGCCTCACAGCCAGAAAGTGAACCAATGATCAGCCCCATCAAAGCAGTTTCTCTTCTAAAGTTACCTGTCTCACTAAGTGAGTTTTTTCACCCACTGTGTTCTTTTCTGCAACCTGGGAGTCATCCTTGACATCCCCTTTCCTTCATTCCCTTGCATCCAATTCAAATCCTGTCAAGTCCAAATGTCCAAAATGTCTCGATTGTGTTTACTTCTCTCAGCTGCTCTTGTCGCTACTCAAACCACCATGATCAACTGCCTGGACTTGGACAAATAACCTCCAAATTAGTTTTCCTGTTTCTAATCTTGTCTTTGTCCATTCCAGTACTCACAATTTCACCAGGGTGCTAAATCCCTCATTAAAAGCCTTTAGTAGCTTTCCATTGCCCTATGGATAAGCATGAATTCTGTAAGAGTTAGATACAATTGTTCCTGCCTGTTTCTCCACCCTCATCTTTTACTCCTCTCTCTTCTGCCCTTGGCTCCATCCACACCAGCCTTCTCTGTTTCTGAAATGTGTGGTTTTGTTTTTATAGTCCTTGCACAGTCTACTACCTGCCTATGAGGTATTCCCTTCACCTTTTTCTCTTTCTGTCTGCCCCCACCCCCATGCACATATTTTTCCTAGCAAAGCTAACTTCTACTCATGAAAGATTTTCCAGGGAATATATAAGATTTTAATTTGCCAGGGAATATTTCTTAGAATCTCTTACCAGTTTAGGTTAATTCCACCTACTGTATAAACTTTCATAGTCCCCTGTACTTTTGCTTAACGTTATGTATAATGGTCATATTAAATACTTATTTGTACAATAATTTCTCAATATATATTGTCTCTTTTACACTAGAACCGCCATAAGGGTAGTCACTTTGTCTATTTTATTCATTATTGTAGTCCCGCTACATGCTGTAATGCCTAACATTAAATATATATTCAGTAAATATAAAATAAGTTAATAATGAAAGCATTACCAAAGAAAAAAGATTTACTAACTGATTCTGTTTATCAAAGGGTAGCTCATAGAGAAAAATAAGATGAGGCCAGCTAGGAAGGGAAAGTGTGGGGCAACAAGTCATAACAAAAGTGTTGCCCACCCGATTTTTAAAACTTTTTTAGCTTATCTATTTTTAGTTGGAGGATAGTTTCTTTACAATGTTGTATTGGTTTCTGCCATATATCAACATGGATCAGCCATAGGTACACATATGTCCCCTTCATCTTGAGCCTCCCTCTCACCTTCCACCCCATCCCACCCCTCCAGTTGTCACAGAGCACCAGATATGAACTCGCTGTGTCATACAGCAAATTTCTATTGGCTACCTAGTTTTACGTAATATAATTTAATGTTTGCAATCTCTATGAGCAATGCTTTGATAAACAGAATCTTCTTAAAAATCTCCCCAAAACATCTTTCTATCTCCAAATTGTATAACACTCTGATGCCAGATTAATCTTTGTAGAGCAGTTCTCTGTTCATGTCACCCACAGTTCAGAAGTCTTTGTTCTTTGCCATCTATAAATCTAGGCAGCTTACTTTGGCATTCATTGCCTTGGGCTCATTTTTTTCATCTGTTTATTACGTAAATTAGCTGTTTCAGTAGTCACACCGTATATTCTCACCTGCATAGTTTTGTTAATTTCTTTTTTCCCTTCTTAGGAAAACTTTCTTTCCTACTTTACATGTTTATTTTTTTTTTTAACTCCAAATTGTATTTCCTGATTACTACTGCTGATAGCCATGTACTTTTTCCTCTGAAATTTATTCTCATCTACATTCTAGGATAATCTATGTAATATTTTATATCATTTATTTTATCATAATGTACAGGAGCTGAGCCCCCCAACTGAATTGTTAATCATCTCAGAATTTTATTGAAGTCACAGCATCTAGAATAGTAACATCTAGAACAGTAGTAAATTAATTGTAGTTTCTTATAACTCATGGTAATACCAGCACTTAGAATGATATTTAGCACATAATATAGGCTAATGAATATTTAGTATTGACCATAATGGAAATCACTTAGTGAAGGGAGGTGGGCCAGATGAACAGAACATCTCAAGAAATACCAAACATGCAGAATATTGCTACTAGAGGAGCTGTACAGTTTATAAGCTTTGAGATTCCTAATACTTTGTTGGTATCAGCATTAGCTGAATTATTCTCTGATGCAAGAGAGGATGAACAAAGGGCATGTCAATGGAAAGAATGGCATATGAAAGGCTCATGTGTATGAAAGATGAATTAAATTGATAAAAAGGAGAAATTGCTCACTCCATGTGGAGACCATTAGATTATTGTCCATTTTATTTTATTTTATTTTTTTTTGGTAGGAGGAGGAAAATCACGCTGTATTTAATTAAATGAAAAATAAAAAACCTTTGTAAAGCCTACATAAAAAGAATCTTCTTTCCTATACCAAGCTATTTTTTAGATAGTGAAAGTAAGAGAATTTTGGCCAAAAAAAGAAGAGAATTGGAGTATGTATAGGTATGTAGCAAACTAGGTAAATAAAATGATACAAACTGAAAAGAAAAAAATCTGAGCCAGTTTCCCATGTTCTTACATCCACATTTCAAACTGTATCTAATTTTTCTGAACAGATACATAAACTATTTGTTGATATTGATGTATGGTAAATATTGTTGCTTTACATCCAAATGATTACTTTTATAATTTGGATTTTTTTCCCCTTTCCTCAATGAGATGTTAGTATTAATCAATATTTAACTAGAAGAGAGAAGAGTTAAAATCCTTGGAATTCAATAAATATAAAAATTATCTTTTATTTTCTTAAATTTAGGGATGAAAAATAATATATTAGATCAATAATTAATGAAAGTAAATTTTTTTCTGGTTAAGAGAAGTCTAACATATCAAAACTATATAAATTGGTTTCTTAATGGTAAACTAATACTTTGCTCTCATATTCAGAGGGGCATTTGAAATTTGATATACTCTGTTCCTCTGGTCCTTAATACAATTTGTTTATATATTTACAAACCTTTTAGATGTTACCATGTTGATCAGAGAGGCTTGAATATTAAATTTTTTTGCTCTGCAAGTAACTTGGTCTTTTATGATTGCTTTCCCAGCGTTTTGTTATTTAAGTTTTGTCTTGATTTGTTTTGGTTTTGATTCCACTTGCTTGAAAGAGCTCCCAGATCTTTTCTGCCGGAGATACTAAGTAATGGAAGAGTTAATTATGGAAAGGAGGCAAGCAGGTTATTTTGTTTTGTTTTGGTTTTGCTTAAAGTGTGAGCTTGGGGGCTTTCAAGGCATTTAAATTATCATGTTGGCTGCTTAGCCACAGACACTCTAAGACAGACCTGTAAAATCATTCACATCATCTTAATATACCTCCATATTTACCCGTAGTGACCAATGTTACATGAAGTGACAAATTCGTATTCATCAATTGCCTAATTTTTAATTCTATAGTCATAGTCAAGAATAGTGGAGAAGGCGATGGCAACTCACTCCAGTACTCTTTTGTCTGGAAAATCTCGTGGCCGGAGGAGCCTGGCAGGCCTCAGTCCATGGGGTCACAAGAGTCGGACACGACTGAGCGACTTCTCTTTCGCTTTTCACTTTCATGCACTGGAGAAGGAAATGGCAGCCCACTCCAGTGTTCTTGCCTGGAGAATCCCAGGGATGGAGGAGCCTGGTGGGCTGCCATCTATGCGGTTGCACAGAGTCGGGCACGACTGAAGTGACTTAGCAGCAGCAGCAGCAGCAGTCAAGAATATGACGATGTAGGACAAAGCACAGAAGTGAGGTAAGTGAAACCATGAAGACCCCTCCTCAAATTCATTCAGCTTTTTCCTTTGTGACCTAGCAACCTATGAATCACTTTTTATATTGGAGCAGGAAACAGTGACATTGTAACATCAGTTGTGTTTAGGTAGCAATACCATTGTGTATTTGATGTGTGGTTGTATGAAGTTGGAAAATGCCGCCACTTCTAGAAGCTGTCATGGTGAGAAAGTGAGGAGGCCTTGAGAAAAGCCGAGGCTTCCTTGGTAGACAGATTAAGTCCTAACGGTGTCCTTCCTCCAAGTATGAGAGTTGGAAAGCAGAAAAAATGTATGGTTTTGCTTTTTGTCATGAACACTCACTGCTAGTTGAGTAAAATATTTTCTTTGGATTGATTTTAAGAACTTTGGAGAGTACTGGTAATGTATATTCCATTTCCAGTGGTCTAGCTGACATTACTACGGTCTGGAGGGTTGACTACATTGAGTGCCCATTTAAAAGGACCTAACGATCCTAGAGAGATGGATCGCTGTTTCTGGTTTGAAATTACATTGTAATAGAATTCCAGAAAAACAATATGCATTTCAATAAGTTTTATGGAAGGGCAACATTTTCAAAATACAAAAGAAATTGCAAGAATGATAGTAGTGTTTGACCCAGAATATGAAACTTGAAAGTTCCAAGAAATTATGACAAGCTACAGAATATGTAACTTGTATCATAGTAATAAAGAAGGAATTTAGATTAAATAAAGATTTATAGTCAGGGTCTCAGAAACATAGGATGTGCACTATCAAAAAAGGTCACCCTAACCCTGGGGCGATAGGGAGGCATGTAGGGAACAGACCATGAAGTGGGGGGAGGTGAATTGCATGTGTATTTTCAGGGAACACAGACTGTGGTCTGTGAGTAGTGTTTCCCACAGTCTAGGTCTCCGGCTATATCCCCATTATCTCTGCATATGTTTAGATCAAGAGCTGGCAAACATTTTCTGTAAAGGGGCAGAGGGTAAATATTTGAGGCTTTCTAGGTCATAGAGTTACTACTGCAACCACACCCACTATAATCATAGACAATACATAATAAAAAGGATGTGGCTGTGTGCTGATATGACTTCATTCCATTTTATTTTAAGCGATATCAGCTTACTTGGTTGCACTGGGTCTCAGTTGTGGCACTCGGGATCTTTGATCTTTGCTGCATCATACGAGATCTTCAGCTGTGGCACACAAACTCTGAGGTGTGGCATGAGGGGGCTAGTTCCCTGACCAGGGATTGAACTTGGACTCCCTGCACTGAGAGCATGGAGTCTTAGCCACTGGATCACCGGGAGAGTTCCTCGACATGACTTTGTACAAAAGTAGGTGACAAGCTGATTTGCCCACTCCTTGTTTAGATTCTTGCTCACCAAGTCAAATTTTGCCCAGACCATGACATTAGTTTTCTTGCTATTTGTAAATACAGTCTTCATCTCTTCATTCATTTATTCAAGAAATTTTATAGAACATCAAGTACGTACCACATACACTGTGATACAGTAGTGAAAGAAGACCATTTCATCTAGAAGCTTTTATTTCTAAGAAATAGAAGATAAATAAAGAAGCAAGTAAATGAGGTGATAAAACTAATTTTATTACAAAGGAAATAAAGACTATGATATAAAAGAAAGTAATTGGAAGTTGGAGCCCAACTTTTAATAGGGTAGTTAAGGAATGCTTCCTGAAGAAGGTGACATTTAAGTTGAAATCTAAATGATGGAGAAAATTAGGCATCTCATGAGCCTGAGGAAAGAGTATTCCAGGAAGGGGAAATAAAAAGTATAAAGGCTTTGAGATGGAAAGATGCTTGGTATATTCTGAGAACATAAGGGAAGGCTATGTGTCTAGAATATTGGGTATAAAAAGAGACTGCAGATGAAGATAGCATCCAGATCAAGCAGGGTCTTGAAGTTCATGATATTGTGTGTGAAATGTTTCCTAATTGCAATGAAAAGGTGCTGAAAATGCTTTATAAGGGAGAGAATGGGATATCATACCTATTTTAAAAATATTCTGGCTGTTAGATAGTGAATGAAAGAGAAGAAAGAGAAGGAGTAAAGAGATAAGTTTCTGAGTGGTTCAGAATGGTTCTGAGAGTGGCTGTAGCTTAGAGAGAGACAACAGGTTGGATGTGATATGCACTGAGCGCCAAAGAATTGTTGTTTACAAACTTTGTTCTGGAGAAGACTCTAGAGTGTCCCTTGGACAGCAAGAAGATCAAACCAGTCAATCCTAAAGGAAATCAATCCTGAATATTCATTGGTAGGACTGATGCTGAAGTTGAAGCTCCAATACTTTGGCCAACTGATGTGAAGAGCTGACTCTTTGGAAAAGACCTTGATACTGGGAAAGATTGAAGGCAGGAGGAGAAGGGGATGACAGAGGATGAGATGGTTGGATGGCATCACTGACTCAAAGGACGTGCATGTGAGCGAACGCCAGAAGACAGTGATGGACAGGGAGGCTGGTGTGCTGCAGTCCATGGGGTCACAAACAGTCAGACGTGACTTAGTGACTGAATTGAACTGAACTTGAAATGCAATAATAGGGATGCAGGTATATTGGATATGACAGTGGAGGAAAAGATGAGTGAAAGATAACTCAAGATTTTTGAACTGAACATCTAGGTGTCTGGTGGTGACATGTTACTGAAATTAGGGTCAATAGAAGAGAAATGGGTAGAGGATGCGTAAATCAAGAGTTTGCTGTGTGTTTTGGATAAGTTGACTTCTGCTCTGAATAAATTGGGTTTAGAATGTCAATGACAACTTAAGGAAACATGAAATGGGAAACTGGATATCTGTTTGTAGTTCAAGGGAGAGTGCTGAACTAAAATTTTAATTTTTAGTGGTATTAGTATATATCTGGCATTTAAAACATTGTGCTAGGCATCTACTTCTGACCGCATAGGTATACCTCTATACCTCAAACAAATAAAAGCAGGACAAAAATATAAGAAACAAAATTTTCTCATAAATTTAACCACCAGTATCTGAGAGAAGGTCAACAAATGAGGTGAATCCTAGTATTGATCCAACTTATTGCCCTAAGAGAATCTCTCAGATGCAGTGCAGAGGGAAGGAACCCAAATGGGCCCTCACAGTTTCCCTGAGTTGAGGAAACAGAACTGAGAGTGTGGAAAGAAATTTACAGGGCAGTGCACAGAAGAAGGAGGTACATGGAGAAGACAGAGCTCCAGAAGTTGGAAAAGGCTTCCCCTTGAGCCTTCCACTGAGTACCACGTACTTTGACACTCTCTCCTTCTTCCAGAGGTAGAGTTAAAAGAGAAGAAACCTGGAGATAAAACCTTTTTCAAGCGACTGAAATTAACATCATCAGTAGTGATACATATTGATATTATACACCTCCCTGATGTGATGTGCTCAGTCATGTCCTGCTCGTTTGTGGTCTTATTTCCAAAAATCTGTAACACCAGTGTAATCACGAGGAAACATCAGACAAACTCAAAGTTCATGACTAGTATTCTTCTGAAGTGTGAAGAAAAGATAAAGAAAGACTAAAGAACTGTCCTCTGGAGAAGGGAATGGCTACCCACTCCAGTGTTCTTGCCTGGAGAATCCCTTCGACAGAGAATGCTGATGGGCTATATAGTCCATGAGGTTGCAAAGACTTGGATATGACTGAGCAGCGAACACTAACCACAAAACTCAGAAATTAGAAGAGATTAGAGACATAACCACTAAACCCAATATGATGTCCTGGAATAAAAAATGTGTATCAGTGGGAAAGCTGGAGAAATCCAACATAAATGTCAGTAGTATTATAGTAATGTCAAATTTTCACTTTTAATACTTATGACTTGGTCATGTGAGATGCTAACATTAAGGTAAAGCTGAGTAAAGGTTATAAGAGAACTTTCACTACAATCTTTCAACTGTTCTGTTAAATCAAAAATTATTTCACCATATATTTTTTTTAAAGAGCAAAATTAAGACTACAAATAACAAAGCAGAGCACTGACATATCACTGGTTGGAAACTTCTCTAATTAACCACACACACGCATACAAACTAATGAGGTTCATTCATTCCTTCAGTATAAACGTACTGGGGACCTATAATGGATCAAGCACTATAAATGAGGTTTATACAAGCAAATGAAGATACATATTCTTTTAGTTGTCAAAGGGGATGATGAGTGTTATTATTCATGAGTAGAGAGAGACTGAGAAAGTTTGAGTTTGCAATAATGAATTTGGTTTGGGGGCTCATTCGTAAGAGTCTTTGAATCATCCTCAAATTTTGGTCATCTTCAAGGTGTATATGTATTGGGAAAACTAACACTTCATAGGAAAATAACAAAACCATGTAACTGAAATACTTCTAATTTCTAACGGTTGTGGAAGAACCTTTTTTTTCTGGTCTTTGATGATGACATGTACCGGAGGATTCTTCATTACCTGAGTGAGTTTGGGGTTTAATTTGAGTCAGTAGTATGGCGACTTAGCAACAGCAGTGGCAATATATAGGTATTGGGCTCTCCTGCTGGCTCAGATGGTAAAGGGTCTGCCTGCACTGCAGGAGACCCAGGTTTGATCCCTGGGTCAAGAAGATCCCCTGGAGAAGGGAATGGCAATCCACTCCAGTATTCTTGACTGGAGAATTCCATTGACAGAGAAGACTGGTGGGCCACATTTCATGGAGTTGCAGAGTTGGACCTGACTGAGCAACTAACACACACACACACACACACACACACACACACACACACACACACAGCTATTAAGGTTGACTTGCCAAAATGTCCCAGATGTATGCCAAACATTATTTTTTTTAAAGGTTAAGCAGTTTCTTTTTTATTATTTTTAAATTAAAAAAATTAGCACCAAAAACATTTTATATTGGGGCTTAACTGATCAACAGTGTTTTGGTAATTTCAGGTGAACAGTGAAGGGACTCATACACATATATTAATCAGTATTAATGTTGTGAATATTTTTTACCACTTCCAATATTCCTGTTCTGCATCTTCTATTAAAGACCATAAACTACTTTTCTATCTTCTCTTCATTCATTTGTGAATGGTTATATTTAAGGGGATTATAAATATATTAAAATAAGTAGACTGAATTTCGAATGAGTGAAGAAAGAGGTATTTACGAGATTTGTATGCTTCTGGAATCCTCCTGGGAGCTTTTGCGGGCAGCATAGCCTGAAAATATTTAATATTTTCCAGAAATTATCCTCAGAGGCTCAATCCATTAACTCAAGAGCATGCTACAAAACAGATTCATATACTATTGACAGTACATGTACAGAGGAAGGAAAGAAAATGGAATGATTTTTCTATCAAGTGGCATGATCTAGTTATCTCTGTGTTCTGTGGATTTAATTCAATTCTTCGCAATACTAGAACTTATAAATTCAGCTTTTCTGAAATTAGTGAATAAATGAATGAACATATCATCAAAGACTTCATTTAAAGAGCTTAAAGCGTCACATCTTTTTCTATTGTCTCCTGGAGTGTCCTTGGCAAAGCCAGTTTCGAGTGCAGTTCAACTATTTCAAGATTGTTTCCCATATACCAGTAGATGGCAGTCCCTCTTCACTTCTCATTTTTATTTAGCAGAGAAAGGAAGGAAGAGATTGAAAAAGAAAGGGATGGAAATGAAAACAGATAAAGATAGATTTTTAAATTCAGCACATTGTGCTTATTTAATTTTTACGAATGGATTTTTTAAAATGAACTGTTAAGAAGAAGGGACAAGTAAAATATGTCTTAAGTTAATTTGAAATAAGTCATCAAACACAATTGACTTTGTGCTAGCTCATCAAATTTCATACCAATGTGTTATATTTTGATTAAATGACATTGTGTATTTTCTTCTGGAAAGTAAGTTCATTAAGAGCCATGTGGAATATATGTTTTTTCCGTGCAAATGGCACCTAGTTTCTTGCCAAGCTGAGTCGTTTTTAAGGATTTTGGGGGTCCACTTTGTCATCAGCCTGATACCCTGGAGAGTGCTTCGGAAACACCTCAAACTATTTTCCTCTCCAAAATGTTTGAGATTTGTTGAGCAGCTCAGGATGCTGCCGACATCCAGACAAATACATGCCCTAGCACTGAAGCATAATAAGGAAAACTGTCCCAACAGGAGGTCATTATACATTTCCACGGAGATTCCCAATATGTGAAACACATTGATGCATTCAAATTACATCTCTGCTACAGTAGTTGCTAGGGAGCAAACTGAGATCACCAATTTCATTTCCTTTAGAAAGTGTCTTCACTTGAAACTTAAATCATGAGTTTCAGAATAATTTCCTCAACTTCTTCCCCTCATTACATTCATCACTCTTCCATCTACTTCAACCCTCTCATGCTGACCCTACACCAATATGAAAAAGCACGCCTGAAGCCTGGGGAACAACTCAGAATTTTAAATACAAGATTCAGTTTCGACTTGATTTTGGTATCCTCTTATTTAGCCTGTATTACAATTTGTCAATAGCTACAAGCACAACAACCTTAAACATTTTTCTAATCTATAACCATTTTTAACTGAAAAACACAGTCATGGGAAAATACATTTTTCTTAAAGAAGGGTGTCTTTTCATTTATTTCTCATGAAATTCATTCATCTGAAAGAAAACTGCTAAAGGGATAGTCTGAGTAATTTTATATTGTATTCAGATCTGAATTTATCTAGTTGTCAATATTTAGGGGATATATAAAACCAACTTCATAGTTACAGTAGAAATAGGAAATAAATAAATTGGAAAGGATGCAGAAAGATATTTCATGTACACAATGAACATATGTATTTTCCCTTGATTGACCTGGAAATAACAGAATGAGGGCACATAAGTCAACCACTGCAGATACATAGCTATTATAATTTCTGATGTTTGTGTATATTTTCCCATTAAACTTTAAGACAGTTGAGGGCAAGAAATATTCACATTAATTTATTCAAGCAATCATGTTTTTATCCATCATTTATTGGGTACTTAATATGCAGCAGATTGGGGATAAAATAATGAATAAGACACAGTGTCAGGCTTTAAGAAGTCTAGAGTATGCAAAGGCAAAGCAGACACATAAAAGTAACCAATAAATCACAGGTGCCATGATGGAAGCGTGTATTGGCTGCAGTGGAATAATAAAGGATGAATCCTTTCTGTCTATTTGAATCTAAGGTGGAGTGATGGAAAGCTTCGTTAAAGAGGAAGTCAAACTATTTTGGAAGTTGTATAGGAGTTCACTAGATTGACTATTTGTGAAGTATAATAATCTAAACAGAAGGACAATTGTGGAAATTTTCAAAGGGTGTACATAGTGTGGTTTATTTGAAAATAGAAGATTTGTGTGAGAGAGTGCAAAATATAGCAAATGTGGATAACAAAATGATCAGGAAAGCCTTTCATGCCATATCAAGAAATGTGGACTTTATTATCTGGGTACTTAGAGTCAAGAATGAGTTCTAAGAAGGAAGTGATATCTTAATTGCATTTTTGAAATTTCACTCTGACAGAGTGTAGTGGATAGATTAAAGGGTGGAAATTGGAGAGCAAGGAGATAAGTTGGGAAACTTTGCAGTAGTTTAGCACAAGATGGAGAATGAGATGAGTCCAGGAGAAAAAAATAACAAGCTCAGTTTTGGACAGATTTCAGTTGAGATGCTTGTTGAGATTCCAAGAAGATAGCAGCATTTAGAATCAAGAGAAAAGTATGGATTAGAACTGTGGCCTTGGGAATCTATCCATGTATAAATACCTACAAAAGCCATGGATATGGATGAGATCCTCTAGTGAAAATGAGAAAAGAAGAAAGGACAATCCATTGGAAAATGTGACATTTAAGTAAATGAGTAAAATGGAGCTCTAAGACGAATAATATGAGAAAGGTGGGAACAAAAGAAGGAGAAAATGGCCTTATGGAAATAAAAGTAGAAACATGACAAATGCAGAAAGGAGGTAAAATAGGGTAAAAATTGACAGGAGTCTATCGAGTTTGGCAATAAGAAAGTAACAAGGATCTTTCCCAGAGTGGTTGATACGAAGTAGCAGACCTGATGGTTGAAGACTCTGAAGAGGGACTGGCAGATGAGGAGGAGGAGATAAATATATAGATTATTCTTTCAAAAAACTTGATAGAGCGAAAATCAAAGAGATACTAACTGAGGGGATATTACTGTATCTATTTGGGATTGACCTTACCAAGCATACTTGGTCATCATTACAATATTGTTTGCAGACACAGGTGTGACCCATGTAACACTCTGAAACATCTATGTTCTTTAAGTGGATGTAATTCTCAGAAAACTTACTGATATAATCAGGTGGAACAATCAAGGTGTAGTCTGATCAAAGATGAAAGCTCATGGTCATGTAAGGGGAAACAGTGTGGAAGTCATAGCTCTACTTTAGAAAATTCTCTTTGAGTTCATCAGATGGATGTGTTTTTGCCCAGCATTGCTTGGTATTGTGAGTTGGAAGCAGATAATTCCATGAGCTATTTCAATGTATGACTAAATGGAACAGAGTGTGTGGGTGCTTAATCATTCAGTTGTGTCTGACTCTTTGTGATCTCATGGGCTGTAGCCCACTTGGTTGCTCTGTCCATGGGATTCTCCAGGCAAGAATACTACAGTTGGAGTGCCATTTCCCCCTCCAGGAGATTTTCCCAACCCAGGGATCGAATCTGCATCTCCTCCATCTCCTGTAGTGCAGGTGGATTCTTTACCACTGAGCCACCTGGGAAGCGCAAATGGAACAAAGAGGAGCTGTTAACTCATAAAATGTGAAAGCTGGAAAAGTCCTCAGCAGTCATCTGACCACAAAAAGGCCTGTACTCTGGAAACTGTAAGGCCTGTACTCTGGAAACTCTGAAAATGGTGAAAGAAATTGAAGTTGATACAAACTGATGGCAGGATGAACCGTATTCTTGGATTGGAAGGATCAGTATCATTGAAATGACTGTACCGCCCATGGCAATCTGCAGATTCAGTGCCACCTTTATCAAATTACCAATGACATTTTTCACAGAATTAGAATAAAAAAAATTTTTTGTATGGAAACACAAAAGACCCTGAATAGTCAAAGCAAACTTGATAAAGCAAAAAAAAAAGGTAATAGTCTTATTAATAGAACCTTGTTTTCCTAAATAAATTTCTGTAGTGCCAAGGTATAACACTGATAAAAGTGGAATTTAAACTTATACATTTAGATTTATAATAGTTATGTATTTTGAACTTAAGAAAATTAGTCTGTTTTAATGAACACAAATGTCTAAAAATCTGAATTTGAAAGTTGCAATTATCACACCACATCCAATTTATTTGTGCATTTTTCTTTGATTGTACTCTTCAGAGAAAATCCTGAATCACACAGGTAAGTTGTTGTAAATGGAAACAATTTTTAAAACAGATCATTTTGGAATCTTAGGAAACTCATCAAATAAACTATTTGGAAGGAGAGGGACACTTAATATTTGTCTATTCATACACAGATTATAATTAAGACTATTACGAAGCACCCATTAAGCACATTTTAATCTATGAAGACGTTTGAGCCTTGTTCAGTTGCTAAGTTGTGTCCGACTCTTTGTAACCCCAAGGACTGCAGCATGCCAGGCTCCTTGATCCTTCACTCTCTCCTGGTGTTTGCTCAAATTCGTGTCCATTGAGTCAGTGAGACTGCCTAACATCTGCCACTCCCTTCTCTTTTTGCCTTCAATCTTTTATAGCATCAAGGTCATTTTATTTTAGATACTTACAAATATTTAAAAATATGAGGAGATATTTGTATACTTGTGTTCATAGCAGTATTATACAAGATGGTCAAAAGGCAGAAGAGACTCAAATGTACATCAATGGATAAATGGATAAATAGATGTAATATCTAAGAGTAGTATATACATGCAGTGAAATATTATTCACCCTGATGAAGGAAATGCTGACACATGCCATAACATGGATGAAACTGGGGAACATATGACATGAAATAAGCTGGTCACAAGAGGACAGCGCTGTATGATCTGTCTTAGATGAGGTACCTAGCATAGTCATTCTCATAGAAACACAAGGAGATTGGTGGTTAACAGCGGTGGGGTGAGGGGGACATCAGGAGCTGTTTAAAGGGGATAGAGTTTGAATATTGCAAGACGAAAAGTTCTGGAAATTTGTTGTATACCAGTGTGAATAAACTTAATACTACTATTCCATGAGCTTAAAAATGGTTAAGACGGTACATTTTATGTTATGTGTGTTTTATGATAGTTAGATATATATATATTTTAACAATAAATAGAATAAATGATTTATGGAATCCCTCAATCAGTTCAGTAGCTCAGCCGTGTCCGACTCTTTGTGACCCCATGGACCGCAGCTCGCCAGGCCTCCCTGTCCATCGCCAACTCCCGGAGCCCGCCCACACCCATGTCCATCGAGTCGGTGATGCCATCCAGCCATCTCATCCTCTGTCGTCCCTTTCTCCTCCTGCCCCCAATCCTTCCCAGCATCAGGGTCGTTTCAAATGAGTCAGCTCTTCTACAGCCACTCTGAGCACAATTTAGTAGCCATTGTAGGGCAGGAATAGATGGGGATATAAAGAATGGACTTGTGGACCCAGCGGGGGAAGGAGAAGGTGGGACAAACTGAGAGAGGAGCATCGCACTTCCAGGTAGAAAAGAGAAGCTGTTGTACAGTACAGGGAGCTCAGCTCAGCGCCCCGTGACGACCCAGGAGGGTGGCTCTAGAAGGAGGGGTATTGGCATGCTTGCAGCTGACACACGTTGTCCTGCAGCAGAAACGCCAGACTGGGAAGCAATTATCCTCCAGTTAAAAGAATACTCTATGGTAAACCATTATGGAAAAGAACATTAAAAAAGAATGTGTATATGTAGGTGTAGCAGAATCACTTTGCTCTACAACAGGAATGAACAGTAGTAAATCAACTAAACTTCAATAAAAATCAGGAAAAAATAAATAAATAAAAGCCATTGCTTTACCCCAGCCACTTAGATTTGAAGCTTTAATGTAGAGCACCTAACCAAGTTGCCTATGTGTGCCTACAATGTCGGTGGAATCTTTACACATGACTCTGAGTTGAGTTCTTTCTGTAATAAAATCCTTTTTATAAATCCCACTTTGTTCTAAGAAAGTCTGTTTCTATCACTAGTACTCCATTTTTCCTTTGTTGTGGCAGATAGAAAATGTACTCTATTTGACTCTTGATTTTGAAAAGAACACTAGAAAAATGCAGACCCCAAATATATATTCAGATTTAAGAGCTACACGAATTCATTTCTATATTAATAATTAAATAAGAGTATCTTTATAAACTTGAATATCTTTGCTTCTTGTGGTATAAGCACTAATATATTTGTTTGATTTCTTTGAGGTTAAATTGTGGTCATAAACTTATATTACAAAACAAATGAGCAAAAACTGGATTTTACATGGGGCTTGACTTAATTATTGTACAAGAGGTTTTATGCCATTTTAGAAATGAGCAGCACCACAGTCTACAAATACAGCATCTTGTAAAACTAAATGGCAGAAAATTAAAAACAGATTGAGAACATGTTTAAACTAAAAAAAGCCCTTATACTCCAATACATTTAACCGCATAGATTAACTCCGGGGAAACCTATAACCATTGCAATTTGCTTCGTTGTGTTCACTAAGTCATGATATCACCAGAATGAAGTCTGCAGTTATGCAAGTAGTAAATGTAACAGCCGTCCTTGAAAATCAATTGTACATGTCATAATACAACAGCGTATACTCAATTCATTTTGTCTATATTAACAACTATATTTGAATTTGTAAAGAAAAGCACTTTTTTGTTGTCTAAATAGTAAGACCTCTTAAGCAATATAGTGTCACAATAATTACAATACACTGTAATGCTGCTAAATGTATTGCAATGCAGGAAGTGCTTTGAGGCTTAACGTTGGCTTAATAAAAGATCTCCCCTCAAATGGTTAATAAAGGAGAAAGATTAGACATTCCTCTCCTTGCCTTTCCTTGATTCACTTTATCTTTTGCATATTTTTTCTTCTCCCATCCTCCTGTTTTTCTGCTTTTCGTATTTGATCTGGTTACCTGTTACCTCTTTCCTGTTCATTCTTTTCATTTTTGTATTCATGCCTTAATTATATAGTTTTTTCCTTGAAATACAAATGTTTTCTTTGTTCTCTGTGACTGAGTGTATGAGACAATTAAATGTGAGAGTTAAGAGAACAGTAGCAAGTGGTAGATAATTGTGTGAAGCTGCTGAAAAGATTGAGGCTTTTCATTTCAGTCATAAGGTCACTAGTTACCTTTGTAGTTTAAATATCTGGTTTTGAGTAGAAGGCTGCAAGTAGACGTTCAAGAGATGTATTTGAAAGGAGGAATAAAAAATAGATATTGATCTTTGCCTAGAAAATGTAACGAACAAATGGGAAAACAGTGCTCTACCAAATGTAAAGAGACAAACTCAATCCATGTTTTTCTATAAAAATTATTAATTTTAACAAGAAAAACATTAAGAAATATATATTTTATTATGTCTAATTCTAGGATTATCATGTTTCGCCCAAATTAAATATATAATTACTTAAGTTTAAATAATTAAATTTAGAATTTAAATTTTATAAATGGTATAGTAAATCTCCATTTTCCCAGAATGGTATATGCTAAAGTATTTTGACTGATGGAAAGTTCTTGTTAACTGAGTCTTGTCAAAGAGCTCATATTTTTCACTAGATCCTAATGTTTTGAAATCAGTGCCTTCAATAAGTACCAGTTCCTTATCAAAACCTCTTAAATATTTAAGTATAGAATTAGAATTCTTCAGGCCTCTGTTTTGTGTTCCATCATTCTTTAAAAGTATAACAAATTTAACGAGAGTCATAAATACATTTTTGAAGAAAGCTGAAGGATGGGGAGGCCTAGCATGCTGCAGTCCTGGGGTCAGAAAGAGTCAGACATGACTGGCAGACTGAACAACAACAACAACAACAACAACTTTGTAATTATACCGTTGCTTTGTAACACACTCCTTATTCATAATCATCTAGCGTTTTTGTAAAGTACTGTGTACGTTCAGCTCCGAATATCTTGATGGCAGGGACTTAAGTTGTTCCTCTTTAAATCCTCAGCATATTGTGCAACTGTGCAATCCTTCTTTACATGTAACAAATAGTAAACATTTATAAACCTATAAACCCAAATAAGGTGGTAGGCACAGAGAGAGGGTCTCAGAGGATAGACACACTGAAACCACAATCACAGAAAACTTGCCAATCTGAGCACACAGACCACAGCCTTGTCTGACTCAATGAAACTAAGCCATGGTGTGTGGGGCCACCCAAGATGGATGGGTCATGGTGGAGAAGTCTGACAGGATGTGGTCCACTGGAGAAGGAAATGGCAAAGCACTTCAGTATTCTTGCCTTGAGAACCCCATGAACAGCATGAAAAGGCAAAAAGATAGGACACTGAAAGATGGACTCTCCAGGTCGGTAGGTGCCCAAAATGCTGATGGATATCAGTGGAGGAATAACTCCAGAAAGAATGAAGGGATGGAGCCAAAGAAAAAACAATACCCAGTTGTGGATGGAACTGGTGATAGAAGCAAGGTTTGCTGCTGTAAAGAGCAATATTGCATAGGAACCTGGAATGTTAGGTCCATGAGTCAAGGCAAATTGGAAGTGGTCAAACAGGAGATGACAAAACTGAACATTGACATTCTAGGAATCAGAGAACTAAGATGGACTGGAATGGATGAATTTAACTCAGATGACCATTATGTATACAACTGTGGGCAGGAATCCTTTAGAAGAAATGGAGTAGCCATCACAGTCAACAAAAGAGTCCAAAATGCAGTACTTGGATGCAATCTCAAAAATAACAGAATGATTTCTGTTCATTCCCAAAGCAAACCATTCAATATCATGGTAATCCAAGTCTATGCCCCGACCAGTACTGCCAAAGAAGCTGAAGTTGAATAGTTCTATGAAGACCTACAAGACCTTCTAGAACTAACACCCCAAAAATATGTCCTTTTCATTATAGGGGGCTGGAATGCAAAAGTAGGAAGTCAAGAAACACCTGGAGTAACAGGCAAATTTGGCCTTGGAGTACAGAATGAAGCAAGGCAAAGTCTAATAGAGTTCTGCCAAGAGAACACATTGGTCATAGCAAACATCCTCTACCAACAACACAAGAGAAGACTCTACACGTGGATATCACCTGATGGTCAAAAATCAGATTGATTATATTCTTTGCAGCCAAAGATGGAGAAGTTCTATACAGTCAGCAAAAACAAGACCAGGAGCTGACTGTGGCTCAGATCATAAACTCCTTATTACAAAATTCAGATTGAAATTGAAGAAAGTAGAAAAAACCACTAGACCATTCAGGTATGATCTAAATCAAATCCTTTATGACTACACAGTGGAAGTGAGAAATAGATTAAAGGGACTAGACCTGACAGAGTGCCTGATGAACTATGGATGTAGGTTCGTGACATTGTACAGGAGACAGAGATCAAGAACATACCCAAGAAAAAGAAATTCAAAAAAGCAAAATGGCTGTCTGAGGAGGCCTTACAAATAGCTGTGAAAAGAAGGGAAGTGAAAAGCAAAGGAGAAAAAGAAAGATATTCCCATCTGAATGCAGAGTTCCAAAGACCAGCGAGGAGAGATAAGAAAGCCTTCCTCAGTGATCAATGCAAAGAAATAAAGGAAAACAATAGAATGGGAAAGACTAGAGATCTCTTCAAGAAAATTAGAGATACCAAGGGAACATTTCATGAAAAGATTTTCTCGATAAAAGACAGAAATGATATGGACCTAACAGAGGCAGAAGATATTAAGAAGACGTGGCAAGAATACACAGAAGAACTGTACAAAAAAGATCTTCATGACCCAGATAATCATGATAGTGTGATCACTCACCTAGAGCTAGACATCCTGGAATGTGAAGTCAAGTGGACCTTAGGAAGTATCACTATGAACAAAGCTAGTGGAGGTGATGGAATTCCAGTTGGCCTACTTCAAGTCCTGAAAGATGATGCTGTGAAAGTGCTGCACTCAATTTGCCAGCAAATTTGGAAAACACAGCAGTAGCCACAAGCCTGGAAAAGATCAGTTTTCATTCCAATCCCAAAGAAAGGCAATGCCAAAGAATGCTCAAACTACTGCACAGTTGCACTCATCTCACATGCTAGTAAAGTAATGCTCAAAGTTCTCCAAGCCAGGCTTAAGCAATATGTGAACTGTGAACTTCCAGATGTTCAAGCTGGTTTTAGAAAAGGCAGAGGTACCAGAGATCAAATTGCCAACATCTGTAAGATCATCAAAAAAAACCAAGAGCGTTCCAGAAAAACATCTATTTTTGCTTTATTGACTATGCCAAAGCCTTTGACTGTGTGGATCATAATAAACTGTGGAAAACTCTTCAAGAGATGGGAATACCAGGCCATCTGACCTGTCTCTTGAGAAACCTGTATGCAGATCAGGAAGCAATAGTCAGAACTAGACATGGAACAACAGACTGGTTCCAAATAGGAAAAGGAGTACGTCAAGACTGTATATTGTCACCCTGCTTATTTAACTTATATGCAGAGTACATCTGAGAAACGCTGGGCTGGAAGAAGCACAAGCTGGAATCAAGATTGCCGGGAGAAATATCAATAACCTCAGATATGCAGTCGACACCACGTTTATGGCAGAAAGTGAAGAACTAAAGAGCCCCTTGATGAAAGTGAAAGAGGAGAGTGAAAAATTGGCTTTAAAGCTCAACATTCAGAAAACTAAGATCATGGCATCTGGTCCCATCACTTCATGGCAAATAGATGGGGAAACAGTGGAAACAGTGTCAGAGTTTTTTTTTTGGGGGGGGCTCCAAAATCACTGCAGATGATAATTGTAGCCATGAAATTAAGACGCTTACTCCTTGGAAAGAAACTTATGAGCAACCTAGACAGCATGTTGAAAAGGAGAGACATAACTTGTCCACAAAGTTCCATCTAGTCAAGGCTATGGTTTTTCCAGTAGTCATGTATGGATGTGAGAGTTGGACTATAAAGAAAGCTGAGCACCAAAGAATTGATCCTTTTGTACTGTGGTGTTGGAGAAGACTCTTGAGAGTCCCTTGGACTGCAAGGAGATCCAACCAGTCCATCCTAAAGGAGATCAGTCCTGGGTGTTCATTGGAAGGACTGAAGTTGAAGCTGAAACTCCAATACTTTGGCCTCCTGATGCGTAGAGCTGACTCATTTGAAAAGACCCTAATGCTGGGAAAGACTGAGGGCAGGAGGAGAAGGGGATGGCAGAGGATGAGATGGTTGGATGGCATCACCGACTCAATGGACATGGGTTGGGTGGACTCTGGGAGCTGGTGATGGACAGGGAGGCCTGGAGTGCTGCGGTTCATGGGGTCACACAGAGTTGGACACAACTGAGTGACTGAACTGAACTGATAAACCTACTGAACTTGTGAATTAGGGCTTTTCATTCTGACACTGGAAAGAGCAAAAATCCTAGACCTGCCTATGGATGATCCTCTTTTTGAGGGTCACCTGGGCTTCACTAGCTGAGGCTTCTGGCTCCAGAGCACAAGCTCAGCAGTTGTGGCACACTGGCTTGATTGCTCTGTGGTGCTGTGGGATCTTCCCGGGTCAGGGTTCAAATCTGTGTCTCCTGAATTGGCAGAGTAGATTCTTTACCATCAGGCTTCCCTGGTGGCTCTGCTGGTAAAGAATCTGCCTGCCAATGCAGGACACACAAGAGACACGGCTTTGATTACCAGGTCAGGAAGATTCCCTGGAGAAGGAAATGGCAACCGACTCCAGTATTCTTGCCTGGCAAATTTCATGGACAGAGGAGCCTGGCTGCCCACAGTCCATGCAGTCACAAAGAGAAAGACATGACTGAGCACCCGTGCCTTCTTTACCCGTGAGCCACTGGGGAAACCCTTACTCTAAATTTTTGAAATAGCTACATATGGAACTTTTGGTTCTCAGCCTCAAGAACACTGTACCTCAACTGAAGACAATTTAAAGAAAGTACACATAGCTTTCATTAGTAGAGACCAGAAAGTATAGGCTTTAATTTGACCTTGTTATAAAAATGTATCTTACATTAAAATTGAATAAGTGGCCTAGATGGGAAAATAATTTTGGACCTTATTTTCCTCTCATGACAGTAAGTATTTAAGTGACTGTGAAACTTCCATTCTAAGAAAAAGGAAAAACAACAAGAACATATTTACATTTCTGTGATTATAATGGCTCTGCAATTAAGAGTTATATTGGAACAATAGTCAAATTGCAATGGGATTACTTAAGTAAAAATCTATACATCTTCCATTTCCTACCATGATTATACGAGCTCCTGTGTGTTTGCTGAGGAGAGAACAGTCCAGGATATTCAGCTATTTAACTATGATTTTTATGATTAATTTCCTGAGAACATAATATTTGTACACAAGGTTTGTGATGACTGGAAAACTTACGTGCACATCCTAGTTTATTCTGTTTATTTGCTCAGTCAAATAGGATGCTTTTATTTAATGGAAAACTGGATTTTCTTAATTAGGCTGTAAATGAATTTATTAATTTTGAGAAAATTCACTCAGTGCTCTATAAATGAATACCATCATATATTCACCACATGTGGATTCTCTGGTTAAAAAGAACATTTTGACTAGCTTTTTTCCATACTTGTCAAAAATTAGTATTCCTTTGATAGATCAAGTTTAAAAATAATGTGAAACTTGGAGCATTGTACATGGGTGAAAACAGCTTGAAATTCAGGACTTTTAGTTAGAATACATAAAATCTGGGAGTAGCAATCACCTAAGATTCATGAAGATAATGGATACTGTTAGCATGGACTTATTTACTTGGAAACACTCAAATCTGAAAGAATAAACCTGAGACAGATGAGAATATGCAGGTGAATACGAAGGAATATTAAAGGCTTAAACACGAGTGAGGCCAAGATGGTATTAGTTCAATTAATGACAGATGAAGTCAAAATTAAGATAGGGGACTATCACTACACCTTCTAAGTTTGTATTCAGAAAAATTACTCTGCTTCTTCACCAAACATCTCTATATGCTACCATCAAAGTATTATTGGATTAGATTAAATAAATTATTCTGTCTAGTGTTCGCAATCTATATATGTAAGAAATACATTAAGTATTTGCAATTAGATGATAATTCTTACAATATTTAAAAAAATGTTCTAATAGAGTTACTGTATTATCCTGCCATCCTATTCCTGGGTATATATCTGGAGAAAACTCCAGTTTGAAAAGCTGGTTGGGCCTCGACATTTGTAGCAGGCACTATTTACAATACAATGGCCAAGACATGGAAGCAACCTAAATGTCCATCAGCTGTAAATGAATAAATAGGATGTGGTATATATACATTCACACACATATATGTGCATACATATTAATATATAATAGAATATTGTGTGCTCAACCGCCCAGTCATGACCAGCTCTGTGGGACCCCATGACTGCAGCCCGCCAGGCTGTCCATTCATGGGATTCTTCAGGCAAGAATACTGGAGTGGGTTGCTATTCCTCCTCCAGGGGATCTTCTCAACCCAGGGATAAAACCTGCGTCTCCTGCATTGGTAGGCAGATTCTTTACCACTGAGCCACTTGAGAAGCCTTATAATGGAATATTATTATTTCACTCAGCCATAACATGAGTGAAATAATGCCATTTGCAGCAACATGGAAGAACCTAGAGATTATCATATTAAATAAACTAAGTCAGATGGAGAAAGACAAATACTGTATGATATCACTTGTATGTGAAATCCAAAAAAAAGGAAAACAACAAGAACTATACAAATCAACTTATTTATAAAGCAGAAAAAGACTCAGAGATGTAGAAAACAAACTCAGGGTTATGAAAGCATTAGTGACAGTGGGGGTGACAAATATTAGGGGTTTGGGATTACACATACACAGTGCTATATATAAAAAATATAAACAGTAATGACCTACTATATATCACAAAGAACTATTCTCAGGACCTTGTAATAACCTATAATGGAAAAGAATCTGAAAAAAAATTGCACAATTGAATCACTTTGCTGTACACTTGAAAGTAACACATTTTAAATCAACTATATGGTAATGAACAAAACATATTCTAACTTTTACCATCTAACATGCTCTTTGTGGAATGTCCCTTTCCTGTCTCAGGCAATCCCATAAATTTCTGGTCATAGCTGAATTAAAAAAAGGCTAGTTAGTAAAGTACTATCTAAATCAGCTGAGAATTTTAAGTTCATATTCTTCCCTCTGAATAACTCTTGCTAAACCTCAGCCTGAGGGTCTCATTGTAAAGGTGGGCAAAATCAACTCTTTTACCTATGCTTCTACCTTCTTCTAGGATCAGAGATGGGGAAATGGGCAGAAATCTTGTGGCTCAACTGGTGTCCTTCCAGTCTTCGTGGTGTTCAATGAGATGGATATGGCCAGCATTTAAATGGTGACTCTTTCATGGAGATCCTATGAGATTATCTCGGATTTTGGAGGTTTTTCCACTGAACAGTTTCATATTAATAATATGGAAGCCATCTTTTCACACCTTCCTTTAGCTCTCTCTCTCCACGGTATATTCTTTTGCTGCTGGAATCAGCTTCTGAATTGACTCCAAAGCTGATTTACCTTTTTATCTGGTTTATGGGAAATTCCCACACCCTTATCATGCCAAACAGTTGAAATGTTGGGTGTCTCTCTGCCATCTCCACTTTTAGCTTTGCATTATATCTTCATTTCTCTCTTCTTCCTTCACCAGTAATCTTGAGGGCCATAGACAGATGTCCACTTAGACACTGAGATGCTATCTTGTCTTCTTATATGAACCCCAGTCTTTGTAAGTAGTTCTCTGGGAGCCTCCTTACTGGGATGAGAGGAGCAAACTTTATCCTCCCTTTGTGAAGGGAGGATGTAAAATTTTATTATGATATCTACACTTTCTGGGGCTTGCTTCCCTTGTAGCTCAGTCAGTAAAGAATTTTCCTTAATTGTAGGAGATGCAGGTTCAATCCCTGGGTTGGAAAGATCCCCTGGAGGAGGAAATGGCAAGCTACTTCAGTATTCTTGCTTGGGAAATCTCATGGAGAGTAATGGATTTTATTTTATTGGGTTCCAGATAATATGTGGATGGTGACTGCAGCCATGAAATTAAAAGATGCTTGCTCCTTGGGAGGAGAGTTTTGACAAACTTAGACAGTATATTGAAAAGCAGAGACATGACTTTGCCAACAAAGGTCCGTCTAGTCAAAGCTATGGTTTTGCCAGTGGTCATATATGGATATGTGAGTTGGACCATAAAGAAGGCTGAGCGCTGAAGAATTGATGCTTTCAAATTGTGGTGCTGGAGGAGACTCTTGAGAATCTCCTGGACTGCAAGGAGATCCAACCAGTCCATCCTAAAGGAAATCAGCCCTGAATATTCATTGGAAGGACTGATGCTGAAGCTGGAACTCCAATACTTTGGCCACCTGATGTGAAGAGTCAACTCACTGGAAAAGACCCTGATGCTGGGAAGGATTGAGGGCAAAAGGAGAAAGGAACAGCAGAGGATGAGATGGTTAGATAACATCACTGAGTCAATGAACATGAATCTGAACAAATTCTGGGAGACAGTGAAGGACAGGGGAGCCTGGCGTGCTGCAGTCCATGGGGTCGCAAAGAGTCAGACATGACTTACCGACTGAACAACAACAACTATGCTTACTACAACTCTATTAATGGACTCTTGTATTTTATTTTTTTCTCTCACATGATCTTGGAGGATATCAGTGGGGTTGATGGTATCTACTTCTCTCAGTTAATACTCCCATAAGCCTTCTTTAGAATACTTGTGGTTGTACTTGAATGCAACTCTAAAATAATAGGAAAAGTCAGATTAACAATTGATTACATATATATTGAGCTGGAGATTGGCAGGAATACTTTTTATTCATTTTTTTTTTATTCTCCCTCCTCTCCAATTTCTAGATACAATAAATTACTTGAAGAAGGTGCTCTTTAATAAAATAGTAAAGACTTTAAAATCATTCTATCCTCTATACTTTCTCTCTTTAAACCTGGGGAAGATTCATCTATCACTCAAAATTTAAACCCATTTTTCCAATTTCTCATTAAATTAATTATTCATATAAATAGTTTTCAACTTCTTATCTTTGGAGACCTATGATTATATTATGATAAAAAATAAGTTTTATCACTGTGAATAGTTTTTATAACTAACATTTATTTAAATGATTGGAAGACTTGGTGTTCATCTCTATCTCACAGACATATAAGGCCCAATACAGATTATGTATATCTATGGGAAGAAGAGATTCAATTCATATATACTTCATGCCTGAAAATTATTTTTATTAATGCTTTAATATGTATTTTATAGTATTCATAATGAAAATAACTTTCCTCTCCTTTCAAAAAGAGTCCATTTCTAAGGAGACTAAGCTAAGAATGTTTCTTTCATTTGAAGACAAATTTTCATTTTGAAAAGTAAAATATGATCACTTATTAAAAATTCAGTTTGTTAAATCTGATTGAAGATTCAGTCCAAAGCTGCTTTGAAAGACTAGTATTTTAACTTGTATGCTATAGTTTTTTAATGCATTTATTTTATGCAGCTGTCTTTCTGTTTTGTAAAACAGTCAAGCAGTTGTTGATAGGCATATTGAATTTAGTAAGACTGCCTTCCTTACTTAAATGATGTATTTCCTTTGAACTGCCAGTTAAAGATGACCTCATGCTTGCTGACATATTGTTAGTGATTGATTGTTAAAGAAATGTTAATATTTCCTTATGCTGTTTATTTTGTTTCTTCATATATCATGTTGACCTTATTTTTTTTTTTGTCCTTTGCACACTTTCTACTTTCTCCAAGATGGACACAGATAAATGTTCATAAACAAGTTATGGATTATATCATGGAAAAATCCAAATATGAATTAGCTGCTTTACAAATCAAAATTTCTCTGCTAAAATGTAAGAACTAAAATCTCCCTTTTGTAGGTCAAATTTTTTTCTTATTTATGCTATTTATTTCACCTTTGAGTTACCATTACTATGTACTTAACATGAAAGACTTTATGTTTAAAGTTTTTCTAATATTTTCTTACAATACAGCTAACTGAAAATATTTTTAAAATTTTTAATTGAGTTGGTAACATCTTGGAATCACTTAATTCATTCATCTTTCCATTCAACACCCTTTTCTAAACACATGCCATGTGCCAGCATTGAGCTAAATCTTAGAGATACACCGGTAAACCAGAGACAATGTCTCTGTCCTTGTAGAGCACTGCAGAGTCTGGTTATGGAGAAAGGAAAAGAAAAACAACTAGCAAATGTACAAACTGGAAAATTAAACATTTGATGAGCATCTGAAGAAAACAAGAGGCATAGAGTTCTTATACCTCTTAGTCCACTGCAAATTTGCATGGTAAACTCAATTATTTGATGTCAAGTATGCAAAACACAGATGCATACATTTTTGCTCTCCCCAGAATCACTGTAGTTTACTTGAACTTTAAAATGATTCAGCCAAATACAATTTTTCAACTATGATAGCTTTGTTATTTAAAAAAATACATATTCATAGATGAGGTAAAATGGACACTTGACAAGAAATTTAGCTTTCATGAATTGTCTGTGACAGCTATGAACAACCCAGGATACGTGTGCCCCCAGAAGGAAGCCTGATTCTCCAGCCTTATCTCCCACTGCTCTTCAGTTACCCTTCCCCACTCATGTTCCAGTCATAGTGAAGTCCTTGCAGGTAAATATATCTTGCTCTTTCTTGCCTTTGGCTCTCTGAATGTACCATCTATATTCTCTACATTCCCTATACTTTCTTTCTCTCCCTCCCCTTACAGAGCTGTCATGTCTCAGTTTAGACATGAATTCTCAAGATGTGGTCCCTAGAAGCATCAAGATAACCTGGTCTTGTTAGAAATGCAAAAGCTCAAGATTCACCCGGACAATGGACTAGGGCACTCCGAGGTGGGACCCAGTAGCTTGTGTTTTAACAAGCCTTGCAGGAGATGGACACGCATGCCACTACTACTTGAGCAATCCTGGCTTGAAGCTTTTCTGCTGTCTCTGCAAACCCTCCATGGACAAGTGAGGCTGTACACATAGACTCTTATGTATACATCTAACACAGGGTTGGCCAAACTATAGCTCTCCCCAGACCAAACCACCTTGCAACTCATTTTATTTTAAAATCAAAGTCACTGGAATAAAACACATCCATTTGCTATGTTTATGTCTCTTTTGAGTCATAATTACAGGAGGCAACAGAGACGGTATGGCCTCCAAATCCTAATTCATTTAGTATCTGCCCCTTTGCAGAAAAGAAAAATAAGGCTGAATCCTGCTCTAGTAAGAGTAGCATAGCACTCACTGCACTCATTTATCCTTGGTTGTTTACTGACTCTTCCCTTATTCAGGTACTTTTCTGAGTTCTGGGATACATTCACCTTCATACTTACATTCTGGTGTGGGTGGGATAAACGGTGAAGAAATAAATATGACTCCCTTATTCAGTAACAGGATGGGAACTGTGTACTTTCACCATGGTGTCTAGCCAAGTGTCTGGTCCATTGTGGACCTTCCGTAAATATATTTTTTTTCCATTTTTTAAAATTGAAGTACAGTTAACTTGCCATGTTGTGTTAGTTTAGGTGGACAGAAAGTGATTGAGCTATATATGGCTATATATACATATGCAAAATCTTTCTTAGATTCTTTTCCATTATAGGTTATTACAGATATTGAGTATAGCGTCTTGTGCTATATACAGTAAGTCCTTATTTATCTGTTTTATATACATAGAGTGTATATATATATTAGGTAGCTATTAGTTTGTTTTCCATGTCTTTGCATCTATTTCTGTTTTGTGAATAAGTTCACTTGTGTCATAGTTTTAGATTACTCATATAAGTGATACCTTATTATATTTGTCATGGTCTGACTTACTTCACTTTATATGATCATCTCTAGGGTAAATATTAATTAAATGAATTGCCAAATGAAAAAAAAATGTCACAGAGTGACAGAAAAGGCAGTTCTGCTTGTACATTGAGGGTCAGAGTACATGTAACTGACCTGTCTTGGGATTACCTTACTCTTCCCTGTTAGTAGCTAATATCTGGAGATTCTACATTCAGTGAGTCTCAACCCTCATTTGGTATTTGATCGCCACAAAAGTGTTACTTACTTTGAAAGTGAAAGTTGCTCAGTTATGTCTGACTGTTTGTGAACTCACGGACTGTAGTCCATGGAATTCTTCTCCAGGCCAGAATACTGGAGTGGGTAGCCTTTCTCTTCTCCAGGGGATCTTCCCAACCCAGGGGTCAAACCCAGATCTCCTGCATTGCAGGTGGATTCTTTACCAGCTGAGCCACCAGGAAAGCCCAAGAATACTGGAGGGGGTAGCCTATGCCTTCTCTAGCAGATTTTCCCAACCCAAGAATAGAACTGGAGTCTCTTGCATTGCAGGCAGATTCTTTACCAACTGACCTATTAGGGAAGCCCTGTTACTTGCTTTAGACAATATTAAAAAAATAAAAGAACTCAGCTTTAATAATTTTATAGTAAACATCCCTTTAGGAGAGGAAGCAAGGTTCATATATATGGCAAGCATAGTGACTCATGAGCCATTTCTGCAACTCCTATAGTTGGGAAATATTGTATTCTTCTTCTTCTTCTTCTTCTTTTTGGTCTCATCTCATGATACGTGGGATCTTAGTTCTCTGACCAAGGATCAGATTGGTGCCTCTCTCAGTGAAAGGGCAGAGTCTTAACAATGGACCACTATGGAAGTCCTGGGAATTATCATACCCTACTTTGTTATGATGTTTTAAGATATAGGCTACAGATATGAAAAGGTACTTTTGATCTTGGTCACATAGTTCACTATTTGAAGCACAAAGATAGTCTTTTGTAAAATAATATTTATCTGTATTGGGAGAGTAGCCATTCTACTTTATGTTGTTTACATCAAGAAAAAACTAATCTCAAATCACTACCAATGATATATCAATCATACTGATGGTAAAAATTCTGATCCAATGTACTACTTTGTTCATTGGCAAATTCTATCCAATATGACCAAATAAGAAGGGGTTTTATTTTATTTCATCTGTATCAAAGGCAATGAAAACTGCTGCAAAAGTAAATCAGGAGTCTTAAGTGGTTAGTGAACTTCAGATGGAAATAAGAAAATCATGAACAACTGAAGATGTCCCTGTGTTTGGAACCAATTACTAACACTACATATGAAACTAGTGTTGATAACCAGCCATTGAAAGTACCAGATTATTTGTACCTTAAAATACCTGTTTTGATTTGTTTTTTGATTAAACAAAATGGAGGAGATATCCAATGTGTTTTTCTAGTGGCCATTTCTAATTATGTGACTCAGTACTCAGCCTGTTCACAGAAAGATCCCAGCAATGAGATATATAGCCCTTTAGGTGAGGGAATTTCAAGCACATGGGTATTCAGCACAAAGTTGTACATAGGAAATCCATATGAAGTGCTTAGCACAGTGCTTGGCAGGCAGTAAACAATCAATAAATTATGGCCATTATTATTAACCAGAACCAAAAACTGATTTTTCAGATGGACATATTTTCTGATTCAGAGGTGAGAGTGAACATCCCAAAGATTTCCTGTCCCTGAAGAAAAAAGATTCACAGAGGGATAACATTAGAGGTAAGTCATATAAATAGTAGTTAATATCTGAGAGCTGTAGATTTCTATCTACATCTATATTTCGGCTGCTTTCTCCTTCCGCTTAGAATTACTCACTCTGAGTGGAGCGGCTTCCAAAGGAAACAAAGCCTGGATAGAGGTAGAAGGGTCTTGCCTTTGAGGAGATCTGGGAGGAAGCATATACGTAGGACTTAGTTCTTATCCAGGCCTGCCTAGATAATACAGAGAAGATCTCTTTTTGCACCAGCTAGAGCTCTGTGCTTCCTGAAAAGATACTGGCTCAAGGAGATCTATGGAGTACTAAGAAAAAAGCTAGAACCTGCCCATCTATATTTGCTGTAAGAACTTATTGGTCCCTCTGCTCTCTAAGTAGCTCCCACAGTGCTGAAGATTTTGGAAAAGTTCCCTATATCTCTTTTATTAGAAAGGCATTAATCATTATAATTCATGGGAGTAAGGGTATTTTCTCTTTCAGACTCAATAGGTGGTCAAAAAACCTAAAGTTAGTACTTCCACTGCTCAGAGGAACAGACACAATATGTTTGCCATCAGTTGTGGGATTAGCATCACGTGGGACTGAAAGCAGTGAGAGAGGGATGCATTAGAGAGTGCCCCTGGAAAGGGATGGGTAACCATTATTAGACACAAAATTTTAGTAGAAGCTTGAAACTGAAAAAAGATAAAGGTGATTTGATCAAAGAAGTAAAAACAAGTATGAAAAATATAAAAGAGAAAATGTATAATGGTAGAGAAATTATTGAATAAATTATGCTGCATCTGTGCTTTGAAAGTTCATGCAGCTTTAAAGAAAATTAATACAAGCTATATAATTTAACCTGGAAGCCAAATTTCTATGAGGAATTCATGAAAAAAATTGTAGAGAATTATATATAATGTGATCACATTTTTATGAAACAAACAATGGAAGATCTAGATGATTATAAGTTTGTGTATGCAAATAAATTTGGTTGGTTGCCGTATGATTAATAATGTAGACTAATAGATACTAGATTTCTAACATGACTTACAGGATGAGGGATAAGAAGGGGTTGTATTGACAGGAAATAATAAGTGTAAATATGCAGAAAGAGAAGGGGGCTGAGGGAACCAAACAACACAGGGATGGGATAATTAACAGTGATTTGATCAAACAAGAAAAAATAGGCTATGGTTTAAAAACATCACAAAAATGGAAAAAAGTTATGCAATTAAAATAATATGAACATGTTTATGTGTGTTTTCAAAGGAAAACTCGGAATGAGTGAAGGTGTACCAGACAAATTAGAACCAAAGAAAGGCAGGAGAAGCAAAACTGGTATTAGACAAGTTAGGAATTTTAGGTTGAATAGGATAAAAAGAAACTTGTGAAATAATAAAATGCAATTCTTTATGGAAGAGAACAGTAATAAACTTGTGTTTTCCAAGCAACACAGCAGTCAATTATATGAAAACAATTTATTAAAGATGGGAGTATTTGATTAAAAAATTAAATTAGGATATTTGGATTCACCTTTACAGATTATGCCAAACCAGGTAAGCAAAAAGAAGTTAAGATAAGAAGAAACTGAATAATATAAACACTCTTGAGAGTATATGTGTGTGTGTATGTGTGTTTGTGTGTGTATGTGTGTTTGTGTGTGTAGGGAAAAAAGAGAGAGAGAGAACTTTGCATTTCACAAGTAGGAGACAATTAAATTTTTCTTACATCCATGGAATATTTTTAAAATTAACATTATGCTTGTTGACAAAGAATAAATGAGGACATTTTAAAGTAGAGATTTTACAGATCACATTCTCTGATAGTTAATCTTATAATCTAGAAGTTCTGAAAAATCAGTACTTGGAAATTAAGAAACATTTTCTTAGATAACCCTTAAAGGAAAGAGTAATTCAAAGTGAACTTATAAACTATTTAGAAAGTTATAAAAGAAAAATTATAGCAAAACCCATGGGACATAGCTAGAACTATTTTCATTGAAAAACAAACATTTTAAATGTTTCTTCAAAGGAAGAAAGATACAAAAAATATGGGAACTTAGTCTTAATCTTGAGAATTTAGACAAACCAAGAATATGCTAAACTAAGCAGCAGGAAGAATGAAATGATGCCATTTGCAGCAATATGGATGAAATTGTTATGCTGAATGAAGTAGTCAGAGAAAGAGAAATATCATCTGATATTACTTATATGTGGAATTAAAAATAAAGACACAAACAAAGTTATTAGCAAAACAGAAACAGACTCACAGAGAATTAACGCACGGTCACCTGAAACTAACACAACACTGTCAATCAACTATCTGTCGCTTAGTTGCTCAGTCGCATCTGACTCTTATGCAACCCCGTGGACTGTAGCCTGCCAGGCTTCTCTGTCCATGGGATCTTACAGGCAAGAATACTAGAACGTGTTACTATTTCCTTCCCCAGGTGATCTTCCCAACCCAGGGATCTAAATCTCATCTTGTGCATTGCAAGTGGATTGTTTACCACTGAGCCCCCAGGAAAGCCCATTAAAAAAAAACAGATTTATAGAAGACTGGTTTATACACTGGAACAATAAATCACAGGCATTTAAGAAGTATCATTTCTGTGTTAACACTGGGGTTTGAAAAAGAAAAATTTTGATTATGTGTTTGTAATCCTCTCCCCAGCCCCAATCTACATTGGCCTTCTAACAAGTATATACTCCAGTATATACTCCATTATAAAATAAAAAGTTAGAAAAAATTCCTATGGCTGAGTATCCAAGCAATAATCCTTTCTTCATAGAAGGCCAATAAAATAAGAAACAAAAGAAACTTAGGATGTCCTGTCTTAAGTTAGGATAAATAGTTTTCACTCGTAAACAATGAGAAACCTACTTGGACTATTATTATTTACTTTCAACAATATCCTAGCAAATGCAATAAGAAAGCAACAGTAAATAATCAGTACTAATGTTGGAAAAGAAGAGTAAAATTATTCATATTTTTAATAAAGTAAAGCTAAGAAAGCTAAGCTTGCTGGTCCTCTTAATGGAAAACTTTCAAAGTGGCTGTGTGCATCATAAATAAGCAAACATAAACAGATTCTTCTTTATATTTTATATAAACAGCTATAAATGAAAATGAAGTTAACCTATTCAAAATGGCAACAAAAACTATAAAATAATTAGAAATAATTTTAACAAGACCAGTATAAGACCTATATCGAGAGATCCACAAAATATTTCTGCAAGAGACTAATCAAAATATAGACTAAAGGAAAGATTCACCATATTCCTTCATAACACAATAGCAATGCTTAAGATAAAACATGAATTATGAGAAATGTTAGTAGAAGGCTTAATATATATTTTTTGGAATTGGATTAAAGTTATCTATAATTCTTTTGAAATAAAAATATTCAAGAATATTGGCTTAGAATGTGTAAATAAGTTAATAAAATGAGAAATAAAATAATAGGCTACAAAGTGTGTTTGTATGCTTGTGAATATGTGTGCATATGTATGTATATGTGTGTGTAAGGTAAAGATAGTATATCTGTTCACTGTGAAATGATGATCTTCTTGTTTTTGTTTTTGTTTTTTTTTTTCACAAATAATGCTGTTAAAATTGTCTACCCTCCTGAAAGAAAACAGAATTGGATCTCCCTCCTAAGATTATACTCACATACATACACTGGCACATGAAGTTAAATAAATAAATGAATGAATAAATAAAAGTATTATAAGTAAAATATGGAAAAGTCATCATAATCTTAGGAAAACTGTTAGTATTAATAGAATATTTGTATATTCTATGAGACTGAAGACTCTTAAAATAACATCCAGAATCCAAAGAGGAAAAGTACATATTTAAGTCTGATTAGAGAAAAAAAATGAAAATTAGCTCAATAAAGATACCACTAGTGAGGTTAAGTACATGCTTGATTGTAAGAAAATCCAGGGCACATAAGAGAGATAGCATTAATACTTATTCCATGTAATCAGCGCTTATATTTGATAACATGCAGATGACCAACCATAAAAATAGGCAAGGGATTGGTTAAAACACACTAATGACCAAAGAACAAACTCAAATAAGCAATAAGCACACAAAAACACTCTCAGACTTACTAATAGAAAAATGCAAATGCAAATAATAATGAAATACCTCTTTTTACCAATCATGTTGGAAAAAAAAAATCACTTTGAGACTGGACATTAGTTGGGTCACAGAACCTTGCTGCTCTCTTAAGGGCTGAGACTGCACTTGTACATCCTAGAACAGCTAGCAAAAGTCTCACACAAAGTTGAGTATCCAGCAGTGGTTAGATAGCTGAGTTCAAGTGTTTTCATTGTATAACATCTATACACTGTCTTCCCAGTTCCTCCAGAGAGTGACTACATTAATCTGCAGATATGAATAATCTTGTCCATTAACTCCTAGTATAAATTTACAAAATATCATTTGAAATTTTTTTATATAAGTTTCTTAAGGTCAAATGAGTATAAATCTGTCCACCAAAGCTCAATCCTTATAACTTTTTTCTTCTTTTCTCCCCTTCCTGTCAATTAAGCTATAATTGACATACAGCACTGTATATGTTTAAAGTGTATAGCATAATGATATGACTTGCATACATAATAAAATGACTACCACAATAAAATTTAACGAACATTCTCTATCCCATATGCTACAAAATTAAAGATGGAGAAAAACATTTTATTTGTGATAAGAGCTTTCAGATTTACTGTATTGATAATTTTCATATATAGTATAAAGCAGCATTAATTATATTTATCATGTTGTACATTATATCACTAGTATTTATTTATAACTGGGAGTTTGTACCTTTTGATCACCTTCATCCAATTTCCCCTTTCTTGACCCCACCCTCCTCCACCTATGGTAATCACAATATGAACTTTTTTTCTATAAGGCTGTTTGGATTTTAAGTATAATTAACCTACTTATAACAGATGTGCAGATGACACCATCTTTATGGCAGAAAGCAAAGAGGAACTAAAGAACTTTTTGATAAAGGTGAAAGAGGAGAGTGAAAAAGCTGGCTTAAGTTCAACATTCAAAAAATGAAGATCATGGTGGCTGGTCCCATCATTTTATGCAAATAGATGGAGAAACAATGGAAACAGTGACAGAGTTTTATTTTATTGGTCTCCAAAATCACTGCAGATGGTGACTGCAGGCAGGAAATTAAAAAGACAGTTGCTCCTTGGAAGAAAAGCTCTGACCAACCTAGATAGCATATAAAAACCAGAGACATTACTTTGCCAACAAAGGTCTGTCTAGTCAAAGCTATGGTTTTTCCAGTAGTCATGTATGGATGTGAGAGTTGGACTATAAAGAAAGCTGAGTGCTGAAGATTTGGTGCTTTTGAACTCTGGTGTTGAAGAAGACTCTTGAGAGTCCCTTGGACTGCAAGGAGATCCAACTAGTCCATCCTAAAGGAAATCAGTCCTGAATATTCATTGGAAGGACTTATGTTGAAGCCAAAACTCCAATACTTTGGCCACCTGATGCGAAGAACTGAGTCATTGGAAAAAGATCCTGATGTTGGGAAAGATTGAAGGCAGGAGGAGAAGGGGATGACAGAGGATAAGATTGTTGGATGGCATCACTGACTTGATGGACATGAGTTTGAGCAAGCTCCGGGAGTTGGTGATGGACAAGGAAGCCTGGCATGCTGCAGTCCATGGGGTCGAAAAGAGTCAGACACGACAGAACAACTGAACTGCACCTCCTTTTAGTAAACCCCTATAAGACCTGCACCCCCGCCAGCCTATCTCTGTTGCCTGTCTTCCATCGCCACTCTGCTGCTTTCCTTCATCTCCAGTGTCCTCCTGGTTTACTTAGAAGGTTTGAAAACAGCTCTCACTCTGGGGCATTTGCACTTCTTATTTCCTCTCCCTGGAATGCTCTTCCCTACTCCTTTCAGGTTTCTCTCCAATGCTTTCTTTTTAGTGGAGAGATCATTATTGACTACTTTTTAAAATAGTAACAATGATGTCACTTCACTCCTCTCTTTGCAAATGACTCTGCTTTATTATCCTATTTATGTACAAAAGTTCACAAGTACATGAAAAGATGCTCAACATCACTGATGATTAGTAAATTGTAAATTAAAACTATAATGAAATACTATTTCAGACTCACAAAAATAACTATAATCAAAGAGACAGATAATATGTGTTGACAAGGATGTGGAGAAAATGAAAAACTGCTGGTGAGAAGTAAAATGCTACTGTCATTTTGGAAAACAATTTGGTGTAATATGGGAAAGTTAAACATAAAACTTATTGTACAGTTCAGGTATTCTACTCTTAAGAATCTACTTAAGATAAATGAAAAAAAATATATTCATGCAAAGTCTTGCACATAAATGTTATATAGCATTATTCAAAATAATCCAAAACTTGAAGCATTCCAATATCCAAATGGTGGATGGATTAAAAATGTGGTATATCTCTACAGTGGGATATTATTTAACAATACAAAGGAATGAAGTTCTGTCAAATGTTACAGCATGAATGAATCTCAGAAATCTGTTAAGCAAGAGAAGCCAGATGCAAAATACTACATGCTGATTCCAGTTATATAAAATGTATAAAAAATCAAATCTGTGGATACAGATATCAGACCAGCAATTAATTGGGGCTGAGGTAAATGACAGAATTGACTAGAGACAGGATGATGGAAATTTTTAAGGGGTAATGGGAGTGTTCTAAAACTGGATTTTTGTGATGTGTATACAATTTAGATTGCAGAGTATTGAGTAGGTCCCTATGCTATTCAGTAGGTCCTCACTAGTTGTTTATTTTACATATAGTAGTGTGGCGTAATTGACTCAAGGGGCTTGTGTTTGAGCAAACTCTGGGAGATGGTGTGCTGCTGTCCATGGGTCACAAATAGACACTACCTAGCGACTGAACAACAACAACAAATATTAATATGTTAATCCCAACGTCCCAATTTATCCCCCCTTCACCCCTAGTAACCATTAGTTGTTTTTACACCTGTGACTTTATTTCTGTTCTGCAAATAAGTTCATTTATGCCATTTTTAAAAGATTTCACATATAAATGATACAATAATTGTCTTTCTCTGTCTGACTCCCTCAACTCAGTATGACAATCTCTAGGTCCATCCATGTTGCTGCAAATGACTTTAGTTCATTTTTTTTTCATGACTGAATAATATCCCATTGTGTATGTGGATCACATCTTTATTCATTCCTCTGTTGATGGATATTTAGGTTGTTTCCATGCTTTGGCTATTATAAATAGTGCTGTTATGAAAATCTGGGTTGCGTGTATCTTTTTGCATTATGGTTTACCCCAGATAGTTGTCCAGGAGTGGGATTGCAGGATCACATGGTAGTTCAGTTTTTAGTTTTTTAGAGGAACCTATATACTGTCTTCCCGCGGCTGTATGGTTTTACATTCCCATTAATGAATGGTATAGGAGGGTTTCTTTTATGCAAAAATGCTCAACAAAATCCTAGCCAACCAAATACAACAGTACATTAAAAGAATCATATACTATGATCAAGCTGGATTTATCCCAAGTACAGAAGAATTTTTCAGTATCCACAAGTCAATCAGTGTGATATACCGCATTAACAAATTGAAGACTAAAAACCATACGATCATCTCAATAGGTACAGAGAAAGCTTTTGATAGCATTCAAAATCCATTTATGATCAAAGATTTCCAGAAAGTGGGCATAGAGGAACCTACCTCAACATAATAAAGGCCATATATAATAAATCCACATCTGACATCATACTCAAAGGTGAAAAACTGAGGGCTTCCCTGGTGGTTCATGGTTAAGAATCTGCCTTGCTATGCAGGGACACTGGTTCAATCTCTTTTTGGGGAAGGTCCCACATGCTGTGGAGCAAGTAAACCCACATGCTGCAACTATTGAGCTGAGATACTGCAACTACTGAAGTCTGTGTGCCTAGAACCTTTCTCTGCAACAAGAGAAGCCACTGCTTTGAGAAGCCCATGCACCACAGCAAAGAATAGCCCCCAGTTGCCACAGCTAGAGAATGCCTGTGTGCAGCAAGAAAGACCACCACAGCCAGTGAACAAATAGATAAATCTTTTAAAAAGGGCTGAAAGCATTTCCTCTAGAATCAGGAATAAGACATGGAGGTCATCACAAAACTTCTTATGACAAAGCCAGAGCAGGGTCTCCTTGCTCCCATTCTCCATGCTACACTTGTGTTAAGAGCTGTAGGCATAAGAATTTACCAGAAATTTGACAAATAGATTAAAAAGTCATATTTTATCACTGTCATTTTCAGACTAACTCATGTGTGTGTATGGCCAACATTTGTGTCACTTGAGACAATATGCACTGAGAGAGCTTAGGGGCTACAGGAAATTCACCCGACAACATTCTCCTCCATATTCAAAATGGAAAGCATCCTGAACCTTATCAAATGCTCCTTCAAATTTCCCTACAATGTAATTTCACCCTTGTTAGCTAGAAATATTATTGAAGGGAATTGAAACTGACAAGCCTCCTTGGTAACAATTTAGGAAACCAGATTAAACATTCATTGATTAGCAAATGAAACTTCATGCAGCACTTCAAAGTAAATCATTCAATAATCTTGTAATAAAAGTAGTCCAGACATATAAATCCCCTAATTCATACAAGGTAACATGTGAAGAGATCAAAGTATGAGGTATCTTATGAATAACAAAACATAAACATTTTTTCCCTATGTTAGAAATTGGGTTCTGTCTATACCCATGCTTCCACTGAGGATAGGGGACCACTCAACATAAACTAGGCATTCTTGCAGTGACTGTAACAGGAGTGCACAGACTAACAGATTGAGGGATTTTTTTTTTATTGTTTTTGCCATACATTGTCATGATATCACCATGGGTTTACATATGCTTCCCCTCCCTCCTCCCTCCCCCCCGGGAAATCTCGCTGTACCAGCCCCGAGCATCAATCCTGGGCTGGCGATTGATTAGACACATGACAATTAACATGCTTCAATGCCCTTCTCCCATATCATCCCACCCTTACCCTCATCCACAAAGTCCACGAGTCTATTCTATACATCTGCGTTCCTTTTGCTGTCTCGCATGTTGAGTTCTTGTTACCATCTTTCTAAATTCCACATATATATGCGTTAATATACTGAATTGTTGTTTTTGCTTCTGGCTTACTTCACTCTGGATAATGGGCTCCAGTTTCGTCCATCTGAGTAGAATTGCTTCAAATGAATTTTTTTTTAATGCTGAGTAATATTCCATTGTGTATATGTACCACAGCTTTCTTATCCATTTGTCAGTTGATGGACATCTAGGTTGCTTCCATGTCTTGGCTATTGTAAACAATGCAGCGATGAACATTGGGGTACACGTGGCTCTTTCAATTCTGGTTTCCTCGGTGTATATGCCCAGCAGTGGGATTGCCGGGTCATATGGCAGGTCTATTTGCAGCTTTTTAAGGAACCTCCACACTGTTTTCCATAGTGGCTGTACTAGTTTGCAATCCCACTAACAGTGTAAGAGGGTTCCCTTTTCTCCACATCCTCTCCAGCATTTATTGCTTGTATACTTTTGGATGGCAGCCATTCTGACTGGTGTAAAGTGGTACCTCATTGTGGTTTTGATTTGCATTTCTCTGATAATGAGTGATGTTGAGCATCTTTTCATGTGTTTGTTAGCCATTTTTATATCTTCTTTGGAGAAATGTCTGTTAAGTTCTTTGGCCCACTTTTTAATTGGGTTGTTTATTTTTCTAGAATGTAGCTGCAGGAGTTGTTTGTATATTTTTGAGATTAATTGTTTGTCTGTTGCTTCATTGGCTATTATTTTCTCCCATTCTGAAGACTGTCTTTTCACCTTGCTTATAGTTTCCTTTGTTGTGCAAAAGCTTTTAATTTTAATTAGGTCCCATTTGTTTATTCGTGTTTTTATTTCCAATATTCTGGGAGGTGGGTCATGGAGTATCCCGCTTTGGGTTATGGCAGAGAGTGTTTTCCCAATGTTATCCTCTAGGAGTTTTATAGTTTCTGGTGTTATGCTTAGATCTTTGATCCATTTTGAGTTTATCTTTGTGTATGGTGTTAGAAAGTGATCTAGTTTCATTCTTTTACAAGTGGCTGTCCAGTTTTCCCAGCACCACTTGTTAAAGAGGTTGTCTTTTCTCCATTGTATATTCTTACCTCCTTTGTCAAATCCATAGATGTGTGGATTTATCTCTGGGCTTTCTATTCTGTTTCATTGATCTATATTTCTGTCTTTGTGCCAGTACCATACTGTCCTAATGACTGTGGATTTGTAGTATAGCCTAAAGTCAGGTAGGTTGATTTCGCCAGTTCCATTTCTTCTTTCTCAAGATTGCTTTGGCTATACGAGGTTTTTTGTATTTCCATACAAATTGAGAAATTATTTGTTCTAATTCTTTGAAGAAGACCTCTGGTAGCTTGATAGGAATTGCATTGAATCTATAGATTGCTTTGGGTAGTATACTCATTTTCACTATATTCATTCTTCCAATCCACGAGCACGGCACATTTCTCCATCTGTTTGTGTCCTCCTTGATTTCTTTCATCAGTGTTTTATAGTTTTCTATATACAAGATTGAGGGATTTTTTAATCTTCTATCTTACATATCAGTTCAGTTCAGTTCAGTCGCTCAGTCGTGTCCGACTCTTTGCGACCCTATGAACCGCAGCACGCCAGGCATCCCTGTCCATCACCAACTCCTGGAGTCCACCCAAACCCATGTCCATTGAGTCGGTGATGCCATCCGGCCATCTCATCCTCCGTCATCCCCTTCTTCTCCTGCCCCCAACCCTTCCCAGCATTAGGGTCTTTTCCAATGAGTCAACTCTTTGCATGAGGTAGCCAAAGTATTGGAGTTTCAATTTCAACATCAGTTCTTCCAATGAACACCCAGGACTGATCTCCTTTACGATGGACTGGTTGGATCTCCTTGCAGTCCAAGGGACTCTCAAAAGCCTTCTCCAACACCACAGTTCAAAAGCATCAATTCTTTGGCATTCAGTTTTCTTCACCGTCCAACTCTCACATCCATACCTGACCACTGGAAAAGCCATAGCCTTGACTAGACAGACCTATGTTGGCAAAGTAATGTCTCTGATTTTGAATATGCTCTCTAGGTTGGACATAACTTCCCTTCCAAGGAGTAAGCATCTTTTAATTTCATGGCTGCAATCATCACCTTCAGTGATTTTGGAGCCCAGAAAAATAAAGTCTGACACTGTTTCCACTGTTTCCTCATCTATTTCCCATGAAGTGATGGAACCAGATGCCATGATCTTAGTTTTCTGAATGTTGAGCTTTAAGCCAACTTTTTCACTCTCCTCTTTCACTTTCGTCAAGAGGCTTTTTATTCCTCTTCACTTTCTGCCGTAAGGGTGGTGTTGTCTGCATATCTGAGGTTATTGATATTTCTCCCAGCGATCTTGATTCCAGCTTGTGCTTCTTCTAGCCCAGCGTTTCTCATGATGTACTCTGCATATAAGCTAAATAAACAAGGTGACAATATACAGCCTTGACGTATTCCTTTTCCTATTTGGAACCAGAGTGTTGTTCCATGTCCAGTTTTGACTATTGCTTCCTGACCTGCATACCGGTTTCTCAAGAGACAGGTCAGGTGGTCTGGTATTCCCATCTCTTTCAGAATTTTCCACAGTTTATTGTTATCCCCACAGTCAAAGGCTTCAGCATAGTCAATAAAGCAGAAGTAGATGTTTTTCTGGAACTCTCTTGCTTTTTCAATGATCCAGCAGATGTATATTTAAGGTAAATTACAAACATATGAAATGTTTCAAAGGGATTTGAATATCATTATCACTGAACTGTCTTCAGGGTTTATTTTAGTCAATGGAAGAAAGTGGGTACATATTTTAAAGAGCAATTCAAACTTTGGTATGTACCTTATTTTTAAAAACTTGCTCTGGGACTTCCCTGGTGGTCCAGTGGCTAAGACTCTGGCTCCCAGTGCAGGAGGCGCTGGTTCCATCCCTGGTCAGGGAGCTAGAGCCCACCTGTGGTAACAGAAGATCGCTCAGCCACAGGGAAGATCAATATTCCATGGACTGCAGCTAAGACCTGGCACAGCCAAATAAATAAATAAAGTATTTTAAAAATGTGCTCTGATTTCAGAATTCCTGTTATTAAGAAATAAGAAAACTATTGACTATTTGCTATTGACACTCCACCCTCTCTGTTGGGCTGCAGTCGGCCCAGATTCAAGACTGAGGAAATAGCTGTCTGTCAGTTACAGAAGCAAAATCCTGGAGCAACATCCCACAGCATGCCCTGGGCAACTGGCAAGAGCTGGCTTCAGTTTTCACTCCTGAGGGAGAGGGGGAGGGCCTGTTATAGGGGAAATTGACATCAGGTTAGGTCATCAGTTACCAGAGAAACCCACAGGTCCCCCCGCCTCCACACAGACACACACACACAGACACACACAGACACACACAGACACACACACACACACACACACACACACACACACACACACACACACTACCCCTTGATAAACCCTCCAGGCAGAAATGTTCTGATCTAAAGGTTAGAGTGGGCTTCCCTGGTGGCTCGCAGTAAAGGATCAGCCTGTGATACAGGAGACCACCTTCAATGCAGGAGTTGGGGCTTTGATCCCTGGGTCAGGAAGAGCCCCTGGAGACAAAGACGGCAACACACTCCAATATTCTTGCCTGGGAAATCCCATGGACAGAGGAGCTTGGTGAGCTATACAGTCCATGGGGTCACAAGAGTCGGACACAACTTAGTGACTGAACCACCACCAGAGGTTAGAATACTCATTAGCTGGGGCCTGGGGCGAGTACATAGAAGGTCAGTCCCATGAGTAGGGTGTAGGTGAAGCAGGCACTGGACCGGCAGGGGATGGACAAAACGCAAGAGAACAGCTATTGTGAATGGCCTGACCGTACACCAACCTTGGCAAGATTATAATCCTCAAAAACTTTGAGTTGTCACTATATTTGAGTGGATCACACTAAAAAATACATTGATATAAAAATTGATATTAAGATTCTAAAATGTTTACATGTGAAAAGACTATGGGAGACAATTATGTAAGAAATAGTGATTTTTAATATTGTTTATATACTTATATATTCATTTAGTTTGCAAATATTAATTGGACATTTATTTTAAAAAAAAGCCATGTTTCCACCAGGTGTTGGAAATAGAATGAATAAGTAAAACACTCATTTCCTGCTCTAATGAAGCTTAAAATATTACATTAGTAAACTGGCAATTATAATTGATGTCTTGAGCCAGCCAAACGATGAGTTTTGTGATCTCCACTGTTGATCCATTAAAAAGATTGTAGATTCCTATTTTGTAGATGTCGTTTTTATTATTTATTATGAGGATGAGGGAAAAAATTGTGGTAGATTGCATTTTCTAAAAATATCCATGGCACTATTTCTTTTCTTGCATGCTCTTAACAATCCTTGTCACACCAACATCAAGACAAACCTATTTTCTATCTCTTTCAATTTGGAAGGGGTTATATATGCTTTGAACAAAAGAGTATAGCAGATATGATACTATAGCTTTCAAGGCCAGATCTAAAAATTACACAGCTTCTACCTGCATCTCTCTGGGGATACTCACCCCTGGAACACAGCCACCACATTGTTAGGCAGCTCAAGTTAAGAGAAGGGCTGTGTGTACATACTTCAGTTGACAGTCCTGGTGAAGGTCTCAGCTGACAGTGAGGCCAACTGTGAGGTGTATGGGTGATCAAGTCTTCAGTTACCTGTAGGCCCTGGTCTTTAAGCTGCTTCAGCTAAGTGGAGCCAAGATCAACTATTACCTCCCAAACCCTGGCCAAACAGCGCAGTTGTGAGCAAATAAATGCTTCTGATGTTTTAAGCCATTGTCTGAGATTTTTCAAATTCAGAAATTGATAGTTGGAAAAAATGTCTCTATATCTAAACTTAATTTCAGTAAAATAAATATTACAGTACTATTAAGAAAAAACTCTCCTTGGAAATTGATCACTGGTACTTGCCTACATTTTTGTTTCCCCAAATTCATTTCCGTTTATTGAACTTTTTTTCCCTTTTATTCATATATATAGTTTATATTTCCAATCAAATGTAATTTTTCATTTTTGCCTTTTATTCATTCATTCCAGAGACATTTATTGAACATATACTATGTCTCAGGCATTTTTCCTAGGTATCAGATTTCCCTGGACACACTATGCTCTTTCACAGCTCCGGATCTGTTTGTTCTATGAGAATATTTTTCTCTATGTTCTCTGAAATACTTCAACTTACCTTTCTATAACCAGTACAGATGTCACCTCTATTGTTTTCTTTATAGCTCTTGCATACAATTATGATCATCAGCTTTAGTCTAGCTTCTTACTAGATCTTAAATTTCTGCAGGTCAAGAAAAATGTGTTTTTAATCTGTAAATCTCCTGCACTCTGTACCACAATGTCAGCAATGTATTAGTTTCATAATACAAGATGGTTGAATATTGTTAAATGCTATTTAAGTATTGATTAGGCAATGGCATTTTAAAACTAATTATAGTACTCTATGAGAGTACAATATTACACATGGTAACAATTATGTCATTAGCTAGTGCAAGTACAGAACTGAGATCATCCACAAATTTCATTCATGCCACCATGAGCCAGTCAAGTGGTCATAGATTTTGTCCACAACTAGCCTTAGATGATTTTAACAACCTGACAGAATACTGAAGATTTCATTGCCTGTTTCTAAACTCCAAATATATTTAGCTCTCAGATAACCCTAACATTATCCCTTAAGAAACACTTTTCATTAACCTATTGAGCTGCACCAGTGGGTAAAAATGCCTCTTTATGTACCACTAAGATATATTTTTCACAAAGTATTCAGAACATTTTCTGCTTAACAGAATGTTTCATCTAAATGAATTAGTGTAGTTGTTAATGGGACTTTTCTTTTTAATCATGAGGTCCTTCTGAATTAAGAACTGAGCTGTTATTTACTGAGCTACAGTCCACTGGAGCCGAGATAGAGATAAAAGGCCTCTCTGTGATCTTTCCTATTTTAAAGCTCAAACGGAGCTACCTTATATACTTTTTGGTCACTTACATTCTAACAGGGTTCATTAAGAAATAATGCCATAAAAATCAATGATGTTAAAGTTTCAGCTTTGTGAACACAACCATTACCAGTTATGTACGAAACCTCAGGGCTCTTAGGGAAAAGTTTCCTAAATTATGAATGCTACTTGGATTGGTATCTCGGAGGAAGAGAAAGAAAAAGTAAATAAAATGACTAATTAGGACTCTGCAAAACAGCCTCGTTATGTGGCATGAACCGAACGATGTCCTTGACAGTGAGAACAAAGTCTTTTTTCAGAGTTCAATCACTGAGATGTACATTGTAACAGAACAGTAAGTGGTTCATGGGGCAAAGATTTGGATGGTCTTTCATTGTTTAGTCTCACATGTCTTAGACCTCTATACCAGAGAGACTTTGGGAATATTGCAAATACAAAGCTATCTTACTGAGAAGACTGCTCTAAGAAAAACGCATGTTTCAAGAGTCAAATTGTTACACAGACTGCATTTTCCCCTAAGTTGCATAGGTGCCTGTGCACTGTGACTTCAGGAACTCTGATACTGCCTCTTACTGTTCTCCAAATATGCACACTCCAACTTAACAGTCTCTGGTGGCTGAAATTTTTTAACAAGAAAGATTTTTTTATTTCATGCATGATACTAAGATTGAAAATGTGAATATTCTAAGGAAAAGAAATTGATAGAACCACAGAGAACTGTGGAGTGACCAATAGCATCTTTTTTTGTTTGTTTGTTTTTTTCAAGAAACCAATTGTGATAGAGTGGACAATGGACTCTGGAGAAGAAAGAGAGGCCTCTACTTATAGACAAGTTTTCCCATTTTATCATTTTGTTTAAGACCAACTGCATCCCCAAATAAACAAAGCTTATCCATTTAAACAAGATCACTGCAGACGGTGACTACAGCCATGAAATTAAAAGAATGCTTGTTCCTTGGAAGAAAAGCGATGAAAAATAAAGAAAAGCTATTAAAAATAAAAGCTATATTTTTAATATGCTAAAATTCCCAGTATATTAAAAAGCAGAGACATCATTTTGCCGCGAAAGATCTGCATAGTCAAAGCTACGGTTTTTCCAGTAGTCATGTATGGATGTGAGAGATGGACTGTAAAGAAGGCTGGGTGCCAAAGAATTGATGCTTTTAAATTGCAGTGCTGGAGAAGACTCTTGAGAGTCCCTTGAACTGCAAGAATATCAAACCAGTCCATCCTAAAGGAAATCAACCCTGACTATTCATTGGAAGGACTGATGCTGAAGCTGAAAGTCCAATGCTTTGGCCACCTGCTGCAAAGAGTCAATTCATTAGAAAAGACCCTGATGCTGGGAAAGACTGAAGGCAAATGTAGGAAGGGGCAGCAGAGGATGAAATGGTTAGAGAGATGCAATGGACATGAATCTTAGCAAACTCCTGGAGATGGTGAAGGACAGGGGAGCCTGGAGTGCCGCAGTCCATGGAGATGGAAAGAGTCAGACATAACTTACCAACTGAACAACAACAATTCATTTAAGCACTGGGCTGTATTTTATATCTCATAGAAATGTGACTAAAATGTATTATGTATTTCCTTGATTTATCAAAGAGAGCATACTTCACAGAATACAAACTTTCTTCAGGACCAGAGTCATTATTTTATTTGTCCTGAAATTAGATTGTGGTATTGTGTTGTAATTCTGTTGTCTGGCTTTTAATGGCAGCCATCCCACCTCAGGGCTGTTTGTTTTAGCAACAAGCTCTCTATCTTCTCTGTTCTTCACTATTTCTCATGTACTCTAAGATCTATACCTTTAGAGTGACAAAGTCCTAGGTTTCAATTCTGAATACAGCATTTAGAGGTGGCTACTTGACCTTTTAAAGTTTTGTTTCAGGGAGATTATGGTAGTACTTAATACAGGGACTATAGTAAGAATCTAACTAAAAATACACAGGAAGCCTGAAGCCTTTAGCTGTAACTTGTTTAGCTGCCTGTGGTAGCTTAGAGACAATAAGATATACCAAATGAAACAAAGTCTCCAAGCTTATTAAGTAAGCAACTCAAATTCTAAATGTAATTTTGAAGTCATAAAAATCTCTCCAGAGGGCACATTGATTACTTTTCTCTGTCATAGAGTGTTCTTAGATGGTTAGAGGTGTTTTCCACTAATATTTAAATTTAAATGATGTGTAGGAGAGAGGGGATTGTAGAGGATGCTTGCAAGAAAAATGGGTAAAACTGAATTTTACATACTAAAATCTAAGAATAATGTATAAGATTTTGTTCAATGTACAATGATTACCTCAGATACATCATTTGTCTCTCTAACTATACCATAGTCCCTTGATGTTATCACCTGTGTTTTGTTATTGCATTAGTATCATATACCCAACTTGGCACTGTTTGCAAAAATGACAGGTACACAACCAAGCGTGAGTAATTTTAGGACAGATGGGAAAAATGAAGCTCAGTAGGGAACTTCTCTAGCTTTAGATATTATGAGTTTACCCTCAACTTGAGTCCAGGGAACTGTCTTAGGAATTTGCACTCCAGAGCATCATTTCCTAGTTGAAGGACTTTGGGAAACTAAAGCAATTTTTTTAAATTTATTTTTTATTGAAGGTCAATTGCTTAAAATAATTTTATTGTTTTCTGTCACAACTCAACATAAACCAGCTATATGTGTACATATATCCCCTCCCTTGTGAACTTCCCTCCCATCTCCCTCCCCACTCCACCCCTCTAGGTTGATACAGAGCCCCTGTTTGAGTTTCCTGAGACATACAGCAAATTCCCATTGGGTATCTATTTTATATATGGCAATGTAAGTTTACACATAACTCTTTCCATACATTTCACCCTCTCCTCTCCTCTCCTCATGTCCATAAGTCTATTCTCTATGTCTGTTTCTCCATTGCTGCCCTCTAAATAAATTTTTCAGTATCATTTTTCTAGATTCTGCGTATGTGCATTAGAATACACATACAGAAAGATATTTATCTTTCTCTTTCTGACTCACTTCACTCTGTATAATAGGTTCTAGGTTCACCCACTTTATCAGAACTGACTCAAATGTGTTTCTTTTTATGGCTGAGTAAAATTCTGCTGTGTATATGTACCACAACTTCTTTATCCATTCATCTAGCAATGGACATCAAGGTTGCTTCCATGTTCTACCTATTGTAAATAGTGCTGCAATGAACAATAGGATCTCTCTCTCTCTCCCTTTAGTTGCTAAGTTGTATCTGACTCTTGCTACCCCATGGACTGTAGCCTCCTAGGCTCCACTGTCCATGGGATTCTCCAGGCGAGAATACTGGAGTGGGTTGCCATTTCCTTTTTCAGGGCATCTTCCTGACCCAGGAATCAAACCGGGATCTCCTGCATTGCGGGAAGATTCTTTACCAACAGAGCTATGAGGGAAGCTGCAAACAATGGAATACATGTGTCTTTTTCAATTTCGGTTTCCTCAGGGTATATGCCTAGGAGTGGGATTGCTGGGTCATACAGTGGTTTTATTCCTAGTTTTTGAAGGAATCTCCATACCATCTCCCATTGAGTTAGGCAAGGCTGTGGTCCATGTGATCAGACTGGCTAGTTTTCTATTTTTATGGTTTCAGTGTGTCTGCCCTCTGACGCCCTCTTGTAAAACCTACCGTCTTACTTGGGTTTCTCTTACCTTGGACGTGGGGTATCATTTCACAGCTGCTCTAGCAAAGCACAGCTGCTTCTCCCTACCTTGAATGAGCAGTCTCTCCTCACAGATCTCCCTCCTGACTTTGAATGTGGAGCAGTTCCTCTCGGCCCTCCTGCGCCGTACAGCCTCAGCTCCTTGGCTGCCGGTTGCTCCTCTCTGCCGCCGTCCCTGGCCTCGGCCATGGGGTAGCTCCTCTCAGCCGCGCATTTGCACGAACCAGCGCAGCTGCAACCTTGTCTAACTCAATGAAACTAAGCCATGCCATATGAGGCCACCCAAGACAGTAGGGTCATGGTGGAGAAGTCTGACAGATTGTGGTCCACTGGAGAAGGGAATGGCAAACCACTTCAGTACTCATGCCTTGAGAACCCCATGAACAGTATAAAAGGGAAAAAAGATAGGACATGGAAAGATGAACTCCCCAGGTTGATAGGTGCCCAATATGGTACAGAAGATCAGTGGAGAAATAATTCCAGAAATAATGAAGGGATGGAGCCAAAACAAAAACAATATTCAGCTGTGGGTGTGACTGGTGAAAGAAGCAAAGGTACAATGCTGTAAAGAGCAATATTGCATAGGAACCTGGAATGTTAGGTCCATGAATCAAGGCAAATTGGAAGTTGTCAAATAGGAGATGACAAGAGTAAACATTGACATTCTAGGAATCAGCAAACTGAGATGCACTGGAATGGGTGAATTTAACTCAGATGACCATTATATCTACTACTGTGGGCAGGAATTCAATAGAAGAAATGGAGTAGCCATCATAGTCAACAAAAGAGTCCATAATGCAGTACTTGGATGCAATCTCAAAAATGACAGACTGATCTCTGTTCGTTTCCAAGGCAAACCATTCAATATCATGATATTCCAAGCCTGTACCCCAACCAGTAACGCTGAAGATGATGAAGTTGAAAAGTTCTATGAAGACCTACATACAAGACCTTTTAGAAGTAACACCTAAAAAAGGTGTCCTTTTCATTATAGAGGGCTGGGATGCAAAAGTAGGAAGTCAAGAAACACCTGGAGTAACAGGCAAATTTGGCCTTGAAGTACAGAATGAAGCAGGGCAAAGTCTAATAGAGTTTTGTTAAGAGAACACACTGGTCATAGCAAACACTCGCGTCCGGTAACACAAGAGAAGACTCTACACATGGACATCACCTGATGGTCAAAAATCAGATTGATTATATTCTTTGCAGCCAAAGATGGAGAAGCTCTATACAGTCAGCAAAAACAAGATTGGGAGCTGACTGTGGCTCAGATCATGAACTCCTTATTGCCAAATTCAGACTTAAACTGAAGAAAGTAGGGACAACCACTAGACTATTCAGGTATGACCTAAATCGAATCCCTTATGATTATACAGTGGTAGTGAGAAATAGATTTAAGGGACTAGATCTGATAGACAGAGTGCCTGATGAACTATGGATGGAGGTTTGTGACATTGTACAGGAGACAGAGATTAAGACTATTCATGTGGAAAAGAAATGCAAAAAGCAAAATGGTGGTCCGAGGAGGCCTTACAAATAGTTGTGAAAAGAAGAAAGTGAAAAGCAAAGGAGAAAAAGAAAGATATTCTCATCTGAATGCAGAGTTCCAAAGAATAGCAAGGAGAGATAAGAAAGACTTCCTCAGCGAACAATGCAAAGAAATAAAGGAAAACAACAGAATGAGAAAGACTAGAGATCTCTTCAAGAAAATTAGAGATACCAAGGGAACATTTCATGAAAAGATGCGCTCGATAAAGGACAGAAATGGTATGGACCTAACAGAGGCAGAAAATATTAAGAAGAGGTGGCAAAAATACATAGAAGAACTATACAAAAAAGATCTTCATGACCCAGATAATCACAATGATGTGATCACTTACCTAGAGCCAGACATCTTGGAATGTGAAGTCAAGTGGGCCTTAGAAAGCATCGCTATGAACAAAGCTAGTGGAGGTGATGGAATTCCAGTTGACTTATTTCAAATCCTGAAAGATGATGCTGTGAAAGTGCTGCACTCAATATGTCAGCAAATTTGGAAAACTCAGCAATGGCCACAGGACTGGAAAAGGTCAGTTTTCATTCCAATCCCAAAGAAAGGCAATGTCAAAGAATGTTCAAACTACTACACAATTGCACTCATCTTACATGCTAATAAAGTGATGCTCAAAATTCTCCAAGCCAGGCTTCAGCTATATGTGAACTGTGAACTTCCAGATGTTCAAGCTGGTTTTAGAAAAGGCAGAGGAACCAGAGATCAAATTGCCAACATCCACTGGATAATCAAAAAAGCAAGAGAGTTCCAGAAAAACATCTATTTTTGCTTTATTGACTATGCCAAAGCGTTTGACTGTGTGCATCATAATAAACTGTGGAAAATTCTGAAAGAGATGGGAATACCAGACCATCTGACCTGTCTCTTGAGAAACCTGTATGCAGGTCAGGAAGCAATAGTTAGAATTGGACATGGAACAACAGACTGGTTCCAAATAGGAAAAGGGGTATGTCAAGGCTGTATATTGTCACCTTGCTTATTTAACTTATATGCAGAGTGCATCATGAGAAATACTGGGCTGGAAGAAACACAAGCTGGAATCAAGTTTCCTGGGAGAAATATCAATAACCTCAGATATGAAGATGACACCACCCTTATGGCAGAAAGTGAAGAGGAACTAAAATGCCTCTTGATGAAAGTGAAAGAGGAGAGTGAAAAAGTTGTCTTAAAGCTCAACATTCAGAAAACTAAGATCATGGCATCTGGTTCCATCACTTCATGGGAAATAGATGGGGAAACAGTGGAAACAATGTCAGACTTATCTTTTGGGGGGCTCCAAAATCCCTGCAGATGGTGATTGTAGCCATGAAATTAAAAGACGCTTACTCTTTGGAAGGAAGTTTATGTCCAACCTAGATAGCATATTGAAAAACAGAGACATTATTTGCCAACAAATGTCCATCTAGTCAAAGCTATGGTTTTTCTGGTGGTCATGTATGGATGCGAGAGATGGATTTTGAAGAAAGCTGAGCACCAAAGAATTGATGCTTTTAAGCTGTGGTGTTGGAGAAGACTCTTGAGAGTCCCTTCGACTGCAAGTAGATCCAGCCAGTCCATCCTAAAGGAGATCAGTCCTGGGTGTTCATTGGAAGGACTGATGTTGAAACTGAAACTCCAATACTTTGGCCATCTGATGCGAAGGTTTGACTCATTGGAAAAGACCCTAGTGCTGGGAAGGATTGAGGCCAGGAGGAGAAGGGGACGACAGAGGATGAAATGGCTGGATGGCATCATTAACTCGATGGACATGGATTTGGGTAGACTCTGGGAGTTGGTGATGGACAGGGAGGCCTGGTGTGCTTTGATTCATGGGGTCACAAAGAGTCGGACATGACTCAGTGACTGAATTAAACTGATACCGTCTTCTAGAGTGGCTGTATCAATTTACATTCCCGCCAACAGTGCAAGTGGGTTTCCTTTTCACATCCTCTCCAGCATTTGTTGTTTGTAGACTTTTTGATGAAAGCCACTTTGATTGGTGTGAGATGATATCTCATTGTGATTTTGATTTGCATTTCTCTGATAATGAGCAATGTTGAGCATCTTTTCATGTGTTTGTTAGCCATCTGTATTTCTTCTTTGGAGAAATGTCTGTTTAAGTCTTTTCTCCACTTTTTGATTGGGTTGTTTGTTTTTCTGGTATTGAGTTGTATGAGCTGCTTATATATATTTTGGATATTAATCCTTTGTTAGTTGTTTCATTTGTTATTATTTTCTCCTATTCTGAGCGTTGTCTTTTCACCTTGCTTCTGGTTTCCCTTGCTGTGCAAAAGCTTTTAAGTTTAATAAGGTCCCACCTGTTTACTTTTGTTTTTATTTCCATTACTCTAGGTGGTTGCTCACAGAGGATCTTGCTTTGATTTCTGTCATCTAGTGTTCTGCCTATGTTTTCCTCCAAGAGTTTTATTGTCTTACATTTAGGTCTTTAATCCATTTTAAGTTTATCTTTGTGTATGGTGTTAGGAAGTGTTCTACTTTCATTCTTTTACACAGCCGTCCAGTTTTCCCAGCACCATTTATTGAAGTGGCTGTCTTTTCCCCATTGTACATTCTTGCCTCCTTTGTCAAACCTAAGGTAACCATAGGTGCATGTGTTTATTTCTGGGCTTTCTATCTTGTTCCATTGGTCTATATTTCTGTTTATGTGATAGTACCATACTGACCTGATAACTGTAGCTTTGTACTATAGTCTGAAGTCAGGAAGATTGATTCCTCCAGCTCCATTCTGCTTTCTCAAGACTGCTTAGGCTATTCAGGGTCTTTTGTATTTCCATATGAATTGTGAAATTTTTTGTTCTAGTTCTGTGAAAAATGCCATTGGTATTTTGATAGAGATCACATTGAATCTGTAGATTGCATTTGGTAGTATAGTCATTTTCACAATATTGACTTCCTACCCAGGAACACGGAATATCTCTTCATCTGTTTATGTCGTCTTAGATTTCTTTCATTAGTGTCTTATAATTTTCTGTGTACAGTTCTTTTGTCTCCTTAGGTAAGTTTATTCCTAGATATCTAATTCTTTTTGTTGCAATGGTGAATGGGGTTGATTCCTTAATTTCTTTCTGATTTTTCATTGTTAGTATATAGAAATGCAAGTGATTTCTGTGTATTGATTTTGTATCCTGCAACTTTGCTAAGTTCACTGATTAGCTCTAGTACTTTTCTGATACTATCTTTAGGGTTTTCTATGGACAGTATCATGTCATCTGCAAACAGTGAGAGATTTACTTCTTTTCTGATCTGGATTCCTTTTATTTCTTTTTCTTCTTTGATTGCTGTAGCTAGGACTTCCAGAACTATGTTGAATAGTAGTGGTGACAGTGGACACCTTGTCTTGCTCCTGATCTTAAGGAGAATGCTTTCAGCTTTTCACCATTGAGAATAAGGCTTGCTATAGGCTTATCATATATGGCCTTTACTGTGTTGGGGTAGATCATTCTATGCCCATTTTTTGGAAGAGTTTTGTTCATAAATGAGTGCTGAATTTGGTCAAAGGCTTTTCTGTCTCTATTGAGATGATCATATGGTTTTTATCTTCAGTTTGTTAATATGGTGTATCACATTGATTGATTTGCATATATTGAAGAATCCTTGCATCCCTGCAATAAACCCAACTTGATCATAGTGTATGAGCTTTTTAATTTGTTGCTGAATTCTGTTTGTTAAAATTTTGTTGAGGATATTTGCATCTATGTTTATCAGTGACATTGGCCTGTAGTGTTCTTTTTTTGTGCTGTCTTTGTCTGCTTTTGGTATCAGGGTGATGGTGGCTTCACAGAATGAGTTTGGAAGTGTTCCTTCCTCTGCAGTTTTTTGAAAGGGTTTTAGAAGGATAGGCATTAGCTATTCTCTAAATGTTTGATAGAATTCTCCTGTGAAGCCTTCTGGTCCTGGATTTTGTTTCTTGGGAGAGTTTTGATTACTGCTTCAAGTTTAGTGCTTCCAAAATTGGGTTGCTCATAATTTCTATTTCTTCCTGGTTCAGTCTTGGAAGATTGAACTTTTCTAAGAACCTGTCCATTTTTCCAGGTTATCTATTTTATTGCCATATAGTTGTTCATAACTATCTCTTATAATCCTTTGTATTTCTACATTGTCTGTTGTAACCTCTTCTTTTTCATTTCTAGTTTTGTTGATTTGATTCTTCTCTCTTTTGTTCTTGATGAGCCTGGCTAAAAGTTTGTCAATTTTGTTTATATTCTCAAAGAACCAGCTTTTAGTTTTATTAATTTTTACTATTGCTTATTTTATTTCTTTTTCATTTATTTCTTCTCAAGTCTTTATGATTTCTTTCCTTCTAATTTTGGAGATTTTTTTGTTCTTCTTTTTCCAGTTGTTTTAGGTGTAAAGTTAGGTTGTCTGTTTGATGTTTTTCTTGCTTCTTGAGGTAGGATTGTATTCCTATAAACTTCCTTCTTTTGACTGCTTTTGTGGCATCTCATAGGTTTTGAGTTATATTTTCATTATCATTTATTTCTAGAAATTTTTTGATTTAACTTTTGATTTTTTCAGTTACCTGTTGGTTATTTAGAAACATGTTGTTTAATCTCCATGTGTTCGTGTTTCTCACAGCTTTTTTCTTGTAATTGATGTTTAGTCTCATAGCATTGTGGTCAGAGAAGATACTTGATATGATTTCAATTTTCTTAAATTTACCAAGGTTTGATTTGTGACCCAAGATGTGATCTATCCTGGAGCATGTTCCATGTGCACTTGAGAAGAAGGTGTATACTTCTGCATTGGATGGAATGTCATGAAGATATCAGTGAGCTTTATTGCATCTAATTTATCATTTAAGACTTGAGTTTTCATATTAACTTTCTGTTTTTATGATCTGTCCATTGTTGTGAGTGGGGTGTTAGAATCTCCTACTATTATTGTGTTACTGTCAATTTCTCCTTTTATGTCTGTTAGTGTTTGTCTTATGTATTGAGGTAGGTACTCCTATGTTAGGTGCATAGATATTTACAATCTCTATGTCTTCCTCTTGGATTGATCCCTTGATCATTATGTAGTGTCCTTCCTTATCTCTTATAATATTCTTTATTTTAAGGTCTATTTTATCTGATATAAGGATTTCTACTCCAGCTTTCTTTTGCTTCCCATTTGCATGGAATATATTTTTCCATCCTCTCACTTTCAGTCTGTATGTTTTGAGGTCTGAAGTAGGTTTCTTGTAGACAGCATATATATGGGTCTTGTTTTTGTATCCTTTCAGCCAGTCTGTGTCTTTTGGTTGGAGCATTTAATCCATTTACATTTAAAGTAATTATTGATATATATGTTCCTATTGCCATCTTCTTAATTATTTTGGGTTGATTTTGTAGATTTTTTTCTTCTCTTGTATTTCTTGACTATTTCTTCCCTTTAACATTTGTTGTAAAGCTGGTTTGATGGTACTGAATTCTCTTAACTTTTGCTTGTCTGAAAAGCTTTCTATTTCTCCATCACTTTTGAATGTACCTTGCTGGGTACAGTAATCTTTGTTGTAGATTTTTTCCTTTCAGTTCTTTAAATATATCCTGCCATTCCCTTCTGGCCTGCAGAGTTTATACTGAAAGATCAGCAGTTAAGCGTATGGGGTTTCCCTTGTATGTTACTTGTTGCTTCTCCCTTGCTGCTTTTAATATTCTTTCTTTGTGTTCAGTCTTTTTTAGTTGGATTAGAATGTGTGTTTCTTTGTGTGTTTCTCCTTGTGTTTATCCTGTATGGGATGCTTTGTGCCTCTTGGACTTGATTGGCTATTTCCTTTCCATGTTGAGGAAATTTTAAACTATAATCTCTTCAAAAATTTTCTCATATCTTTTCTTTTTCTCTTCTTCTGGGACCCCTATAATTTGAATGTTGGTGCATTTGATATTTTCCCAGAGGTCTCTGAAACTATCCTCAGTTCTTTTCATTCTTTTTACTTTATTCTTTTCTTTAGAAGTAATTCCCACCATTTTATCTTCCATCTCACTGATTTCTTCTTCTGCTTCAGAAATTCTGCTACTGATTTCTTCTAGAATATTTTTAATTTCAGTAATTGTGTTGTTTGTCTCATATATTTATTTCTTAATTCTTCTAGGTCTTTGTTAATTCTTGCATTTTCTCCATTTTGCTCTCAAGATTTCTGATCATCTTTATTATCATTATTCTGAATTGTTTTTCAGGTAGTTTGCCTATTTCCTATTCAATTATTTGGACTTCTGTGCTTCTAGTTTTTTCCTTCATTGTGTAGTATTTCTCTGCCTTTTGATTATTATTATTATTTTTTTAACTTACTATGTTTGAGGTCTTCATTTCCCAAGCTTCAAGGTTGAATTCGTTCTTCCTTTTGGTTTCTGCCCTCCTAAGTTTTGTCCAGTGATTTGTGTAAGCTTCTTATAGGGTGATATTTGTGCTGAATTTTTGTTTGTTTGTTTGTTTTTCCTGTGATGGGCAAGACTGAGTTAGGTGGTACTCCTGTCTGCTAATGATTGGGTTTGTATTTTTGTTTGTTGTTTAGATGAGGTGTCCTGCACAGGTTGCTACTGGTGGTTGGGTGATGCTGGGTCTTGTATTCTATTCGTTTCCTTTATGTGAGTTCTCACTATTTGATACCCCTTAGGGTTAGTTCTCTGGTGGTCTAAGGTCTTGGAGCCAGTGCTCCCACTCCAAAGGCTCAGGGCTTTATCTCTTGTCAGGAACGAAGATTCCACAAGTGGTTTGTTGTGGCATTAAGTGAGATTAAAACAAATATCCAAAAATGAGAAACCAAAGATGAACCCCAGATGAATAGCTGTTACAAAATCAGGCAGTAATAATTAAAATAATGGAATATACACATATACATATACACCCATGAGCAAAGTCAAAACAGTCCAACAAAAATAAAGTACAATAGATGGACTCAGTGAACAAAGGAAATAAAAAATTGTATTTACCAGTTGAGAACAAAACTATCTGAAACACAAAGTGGAAAACAAAACTTAAGCAAAGTGCCAAGTGGGGAATAAAGGAATGAAAACAAAACTAACAAATAATGTTGAGAGGAAAGGAAAGAAAGAAAGAATAGACATGCAAAATTAAATAGAGATAGATAAAGAAAATTTATATATGTTAAAGATTAACTGCAAGGTGAAAAGAATAGTAGACAAAGAAAATAAAGGAATAAATGTAGAAAAAATAATAATAGGTTTAAAAATTTTTAATTTAAATTAAAAAAAAAAAAACACCTCCCCAGAACTGCGAAAACCCAAGACAGAAGCAGAGGTTTATAATAGCAAAAAATGTGACCAAGGGAAAAAAGAAAAAGAAAAAACTCAAAAGTTTAATTAGATTTCATAGTGCCAATAAAATCGACAACTACAACAGAGCAGGGAGAAAAAGGAAAAACATAAAAGAAAATAAAATTGAAAAAAACCTACAGAGTAAGTCAAAACATAAGAATAATAAATACTTTTCTTGAGTCACTGCTGTCGGAGTCCTTTCCCTTGCTGGGAGTCACAGCCTGCCTCACCTCCCTATGATGCCCTCCACCACTGTGCTGGTCTCTGGATTTGGAATGGGAGCAGCTCAGATTCTAATCTGGTCCTACTCCTGTGTGTTCTTATCTCCAGTGTCCATAGCTATCAGAGCTAGTGCGTTTTCTTTTGTGAGAGCCCTCAATGACCTTTTATATATTCCACAGATACAGAATCTGACTAGTCTATCATATGGATTTAATCTGCAGCTTGTATAGCTGGTGGGAAGGTTCTAGGTCTTCTTCCTTAGCCGTACTGCCCCTGGGTTTCACTTGTGGTTTTATTCCCACCTCTGCATGTGGGTCGTCCACTGGGGTTTGCTCCTGAGGCTGCCCTGGAGGACTTGGGTTTGCCCCTCTGAGGGCCAAGTGTGGAGCTGGTCAGCTGCTTGGGTCGCAGGGGTTCTGGCAGCACCAGGTACTCAGGGGAGTTGGTGGCCAGGGCAGCAGGAAATACAGTGCTCTAGAAGGGTATGGCAACCAGTATTGGCCAGTACACTCCAGTATCCTTGCCTGGAGAACCCCTCCCTGACAGAGAGGCCTGGCAGGCTGCAGTCCACAGGATGGCAGAGAATCCGACATGACCCAAGCAACCCTGCGCGCATAGATGCAAGACTTTTTGTCTGTGGCAGCTCTGCCAGGTGAGGGTTCAGCGTGAATGGGGCACAGCTGCTTGGCTTGCAGGGACCCTGGCGGCGCCACGTGTGCAGGGACACACACTGCCTCCGCCGCAGCAGTCATGGCCCGGTCAGAGCCTTTTCTTGAGCCTCTGGTGGCTGGCGATCAGAAGGCCTCTTTGGCCAGTCTTCTCTGTAGCTCCACCCGTTCAGGCACTTAGAGGCTCCCTTGCCGGGGTCCTGCTCTGTAGATCGGTGTGTCAGTCACTTAGAGGGGCCCCCTGGCTGGGGTCCTGCTCTGTAGTTCAGGGCGTCAGGCATTTAGTGGGCCAGCCTCTGTTGTTCAGCTGCCGATGCTGGCATGTGGGGAGAGAGGCTTTGGTGATGGCTCCACCCCCTACGTGTGACTCACATTATCGCCTTGCTTCCATGGCTGCCTGGCTCTCCTCCACAGGCATTTCCCACCACGATCTCCTCCCTCACATCCCCTGGATCCGTCTCTCCACAGTCAACAGCAGCCCTCGCCCAGGGATTGCTCCACGATCCCTAAACTCCAGCTCCCAGCAGCTGCACCTTCCAGGATACCAGCGACCCTGTCCGGGGTATGCATGGCTGCGGCAAGGACTGTCTGATTCTCATTCCATTTAGGCCACCACAGGTCAGCTGTTTCACCCTCAGCCTTAAATGTTTCTCTTCTGACTCAGACAATTGCCCCTAATGTGGGGATTGGACCCCTGCTTCAGTTCCCCCACCTACCGAGGGCAGGTCTAGTCCTACTAACACTCCTGTTTTTCCCTCTAGTTCCTTCATCCTACCGAATTTTGAAAGTGAAAGTGCAAGTCACTCAGCCATGTCAGACTCTTTGTGACCCCATGGACTATCCAGTTCATGGAATTCCCCACACCAGAATACTGGAGTTGGTAGCCTGTGCCTTCTCCAGCAGATCTTCCCAACCCAGGAATCAAACTCGGGTCTCCTGCATTGGAGGTGGATTCTTCACCAACTGAGCTATCAGGGAAGCCCATGAGTTTTGTATAGATCTATATATTCTTTCGAAGGCAATGGCACTCCAATCCAGTACTCTTGCCTGGAAAACCCCATGGATGGAGGAGCCTGGTGGACTGCAGTCCATGGATTCGCTAAGAGTTGGACACGACTGAAGTGACTTAGCAGCAGCAGCATATATTCTTTTCTGCTGGTCAGGTCCTGTCCACTCTCAGCGGGTGTTCTGCATGCACTTCTGTGCCTGAAGGTGTGTTCCTGACGTATCCGTGGAGAGAGATATACTCCACGTCCACCTACTCCTCCACCATCTTGTTCTCTATCTAGAGTGAATTTTTTTGAGAGGTCAGTCTTTAGTTGCTTATGGCCTACCTTTTCTTCCTCTTACAGTTACTGCTGACATTCAGCATAGACACAGAGAATATCCAAGTAAGAGTGGTGCTTGGCAAGTCACCTTTAAATTCCTATATTTTATTTGTCCCCTAGCATCTATTTGAAGTGCCACCATCTTGGAACCTTGAAGGTAAATGATTTTTATTATAATGGCCATTCCCCAAGGAAATAAATGTTCTGAACTAAAAGGCAGGCCAGTGTGACAAAAGGTATCTGGACTTCCACCCTCCCAGCCTCACTGCACATAATCTTCAGGCCTTGTCTTTTGCTGGTCTTTATTTTCCAGCTGGGACATTAGCAAAGAACAAGGGCACATTTATAACTCGGTTACTTGGGGCTCTTTCAGCCTGAAGGCTCTCATGCCAAATGATTTTAGCACCTTGTGTGTAGTCAGTTACAGTTAGGGGAGGAGTGGATATTGATTGAATTAGAGTTCATCTATCATATTCTTGCCTAGGAGCGAGTCGGAGAACGGGCCGTGCACTTTGTTCCAGGGTCAGAGCTCCTCACTGGGAAGTTCTCAGGTGGTTGAGGGGGTAGTGATGCCACAGCACACTGGCTTCTGAGAATTACACTTGACAAAATTAAAACAACTAAGGCTCGCTGGTGTTTTGTTAAAATATCATAGGGAATCAGAGCACCAAGGTGATGAGGAGAGTTTCTTTTCTTTTTTTATTTTATTTTTTTAAATTTATTTATTTATTTATTTTCTTTACATTATCGTGTTGGTTTTACCATACAGTGACATGAATCTGCCATGGGTATACATATGTTCCCCCTCCAGAACCCCCCTCCCACCTCCCTCCTGATTCCCTCTCTCTGGGTCATCCTGGTGCATCAGCCCTGAGCATCAAACCTGGGCTGGCTATTGATTTCACATATGAGAAGAGTTTCTTGCTTGTTTTGCATCCTAATAAGATTGCTTCCTTTTTCTACTGCTTGCTTTCCACAGAAACCTCTTGAAAAAAAAACAACTATGATTCCTTTCCAGACAGTTTTGTTTTGTCTGATAAAATCAGAAAATTGAAGTTATGGTCTTATCCTTAAAAGACAGACAGAAGATTTTGCTTTTAAGAGAAGAAAAGTGGTAGATGTGTAATTAGATATTGACAGCTTCAGGACATATTCAGATGTAGGTTTTAAAGACTTTTGGTTAGAAACCATCTATCTTTAAGTCTGCTGCAATTTGATTTGACAAGATATTGACGAAAATGACTCCTGATTCATCATAATTGAATAATTGAATAGGAGTAGCTCAATTAAAGCAGTTAAAGCTCATTTTCTCTGAAGTCATTCTTTGTCCTTTCCTTTCATTCCCAGAGCTGATAATTATCAAGAGTCCAAATCTTAAAATTTACTATACAAGTTGAGTAGTCTCGACACAAACACTGCCAAACAGCTTAGGGCCTATTTTAAACCTATGCAATGCTATGCAATTTAGACTGATATTTTAACACCAAACATTGTAACAGCGAATACTCATAAAATGGAAAAAAATGCTATTATTGAGGATTAAGTTTACTGAAGGAATTGGAAGTAAAGAATGAAGGAATACAAGCAGGGGATATCTATTGTAAACTGGCAGTTTGTTTTAGCAATTTGGCTTTGGATATAATGCTTAGTAATTTCATGTACACACAGAGAGTAACACTGGTAATTTGTTATTATATCCAGGAAAGAAGGCCAAGTATGCCTACTTTTATAATATTGCTTTTGTGGTGTCACCATTACAGATTCTTATGATCATTAGTTTTGTTGAATTTCCTTAGGAACTGATGTCCCCATACATATCTTGGGGAAGAAAATCATCTGGCTTACTTTTTTATAGACAAAACCCAGGAGATTATGTTCAAAGACTAGCCACAGTGGAGATACCAAGGAAGTGGTGTTTGAAGAACTGATTTGGGAGACAAAACACACAATCATCCAAGACGACTAGTGATAATAATTGCATGAAAACAATGATACGATATGTATATCATGATTTTGAGAAATTTAGCAAAAGGAATGAATATCAGGAGCTTGGCTTGTCAGGAATGTTGTTACAAAAGTGGAGCTTCAATGTATAGATGTGGATAACATACAGGGGAAGAAATAAATGACATTCCAGACAGAAAATACTGGGGGAAAGGACAGAGGCAGGAATGTTCAAAGGATGTATTATTGTTGAAATGTACATTTTACACTGGAGTTGATTGAAAATGTAAGGAGATAGAAAACAGAAGGACTGCATGAGTTTTTGAGGGCTGCCAGAGCAAAATACCACAGACAGGGTGACTTAAACAACAGAAAATTATCTTTTTTCACGGTTCTGAAGGCCTGAAGTTGTCGAGACCGACTCGACAAGCAGGGTTTCTGAAAGCGCCGTATGGCGAGAGAATGAGAAATGAGAGAGACAAGAATTTAGTGAAAAGTGATGATCGAGGATTGGGGACCAATACAGCTCCAGGGTAAAGGTGCAGACACTGAGTCCAAGCCAGCTTTATTACACTCTCAGCCTTGAAGGAAAGAGCATGTGGGGAGTGAGGCTGTAACTCATGTGGCCCTCAGGGCCAAAGAACAAAGTGATCATTAACGGCTGAGTAACTAAGAAACAGTAATCAGTAGCAAATTAGTAGGTAAGACTAATATTCTTATCTATAGATTTTCCACCAGCTACATAAAACATGTGACTCTGAGATGCCAGTTGAGAAACAGTCTGGAGCCGGTTTTCCGACCCCAGGATCATATCTTGCTTTCCAGACTATGAACTGTTCCCTCTGAACTCGTTCCAAGTGCCTCATGCCTTATAGCATCCAGTTTATCAGTAATCATGAGTTTCTTTTGTGGCCCTGGCCAGGGCCTGCTTTTCTTTTATCCTTCCTGTCTCCTGCATGAAGTCAAGAGTGAGATGTTGTGGCCTGTTTGTTTTCTTCTGAGGCCTTCTCCTCGGCTTGCATCTGGCCACGTCTTCACACAATAGCTCCTCTGTGTGCAAGCACCCCGGTGCTCTTCTTGTTTGTCCCAGTTTCCTCTCCTTATAAGGACACCAGTCAGACGGCATTCGCGCCCACTCTGTGTGTGTGTGCTCGGACGCTGCATGGACTATAGCCCACAGGGCTCCTCTGTTCATGACATTCTCCAGTCAGGAATCCCGGAACAGGTTGCCATTTCCTGCTCTAAGGGATCTTCCTGACCCAGGCATCAAACCTGTGTCTCCTGCATGGGCAGGCAGATTCTTTATCACTGTGCCACCTGCGAAGCCCAGGGCTCACTCTAACAGCCTCTATTAACCTAATCACCTCTTTAAAGGCTCTAAAACAGTTAAAACATTCTGAACTCCTAGGTATTAGGGCTTCAACAAGTGAATTCTGCAGGGCCACAATTCAGCCCATGAGAGACTTTGCCATCTTGTGGAGAAGGTTTCGCAGAGAGAGTATTCATAGTGACCTGGCATCTAGTTCTGACTGCGTCATTCCTTTTTGGTGTGCACCTGAGTGCATTTTGAAAGCATTCAGGTCCTACACACAAAATGCTGTTGAACTGAAACTCTCGAAGGTCTTCCTAACTAAAATTTTATATCTGGGGGGAGTTCCTAATTGATAATAGATCATATAGTTGTAGATTAGTTGACGCTATAAGTCACCTTATTTACAGTCCGTTGGACCAAGCATAGCCTCCAGAGCATCATTTCTCAAACTCTTCCTGGGACCAGCGGTGTCTCATAAGACGTTAACAGATGTTGCTCAAAATGTATTCTGAGGTTACAAAATTCAGGAAGTTTGGAAATTATGTTGACTGTAGGACTTTCAAATTTGAGGTAAGCCAAGGCATACTCTGGTGTAGAAGCTATAAAAATAACCCACAGCTGTGTTCTCATTTTTTTCCTAGTGGAACATCAATATCTTTCACAACTTCTTAGTTTGTACAACATATGTAAGGAGCAAGATCAAAGTTATTTTGTTAGAATAGTTAAGCTTGTTCTTTACAGCCTTGGGTTTTTTTCAACTCTTTTATGCAAAAAAATCATTTTCTGAGGACATTTTAAGCAGTTTGGAGAGTAGTCATTATATAAGTACATTTGAAAATTTTGAAGGACTTCTCTGGTGATCCAGTGGTTAGGAATCCACCTTCTAATGCAGCGGATGTGGGGTCAATCCCTAGCTGGGAAACTAAAATCCCACATGCTTAGTGGAGCAAGTAAACTAGTAAACTGAAAAACATTTTTTTTAAAATGAAATTAAAGTAATCAAACCAGAGTCAAGGAGACAGGAATCCAAGAGAGACTAGAATACTCCAGCTGTCTTAATTCTCTTGATTTTATAAACAGTATAAGACTTCATCTTTAAAGTCACATGACTGCCGGGGTCCAGCCCCATCGGGTCCGGGGGTCTTGAGGGATGAGTGGCACCGGGGGAAAACTGAGCTGAGTCTATGTGTGGTGATGGAGCAGTCTCTCTCTTTATTGTTGTTAGTTTACAGTATTATAGCCAAAAATATCCCCATTACATCACAACTATTCTATACAATCTTTTGTTTTCTGCCTACCATCAACAACTTTAACATTAAGCTCATTTTCCTTGCAAAAGGTCAGATTTCTGCATAATTAGACTTAACAATAGTATGTTTACCATTTGAATGTCTCCAGCATACTTCTGATAAGTACATCAGTCTAAGTAGAAAGGTTACATTTCTCTTATTAGGTGCAACTTTGTAGAAGCTAGAGAGAAGGGCTTAAGCTTGAAACTCTTTTATTCTATTAACCTCTTTCGGTTCTTACAAGGAAAGAGAAAAGGGGACAAAGAGACAGTTTAGCAGCACTGCTTTAACAATAAAACCCTATTAATCTTATAACTACTAAAATGAATTCCTATGTCTACACTACCCTAAAGCAATCAGTGTCTGCAACTATGCTGGCCACCGTTATGAGCATTCCTAAGTCCCATTCCAGCCTGGTTTTTTCAAGGAAGGGAGCCTCCTCTGTGGAGTGGTTGGGAGAGTGGGAGGTGGAAAGGTGACCCAAGTATGAGCCCTTCTGTTGGTGGCCTTGCCATGACCCCCAGAGAACTCTTGGTAAACTCCCCAGTAAGGAGTAGGAGGTGTAGTAATCTATTTAAATGTCCCTTATTTCTCCTTTGTCCTCGGGAAAGGGAATCTGCCTTCCCGGATCCTCTGAGGGAAATAAGGTCTGAGGGAATTATCTCAGGATGAGTTCTTTCTAACTGGGACTGACCTACTGAGATGAGCTAATGTTCGGGATCATAAACAGAACTTCCCAAGAAAAATACCAGGAGCCTTGCCTTGGGATGCCCCGAAGGAAAATCCGCTTTGCAGTTTCCTTCTCAGTCTCGTGACCTTGTCATCTGAGTGAGGGGGCATCCTGATGGCGTCTGGCATGTGACATCAGATAGAACACAGAGAAAGGTCACTGGGCTCAAGGGCTCCCGTGTAACCTTTCCTTGTCACTTGCTCACTCCTGGCAGGGGGCTGGGGTTGGAAAGGAGATTTAGGCAACCAGCTCTGAACCCAGAGGAACTGAGAACTCCAACCATGCTGCTTCCTGAGATGCCTTACCCTCTCTCCTCTGGGGCCTGAAAGGCAGAAGGACATAGGGTTTATGAGTCAACTGACCTATTCTCAGTTGTCCTGGGGTTAGTCAGTGAACACTGGGTTTAGAAAGATAGGATCCAGTTCCTTTTTATTGAGTTCAGGGAGCTGGGCACTCATATTCTAAGAGGCAGAGACAGTATGCAGGAATTTCCAAGTTTGCTTGACTATGTCCTTCTCCATGTTGGCTGGTTGAAGAGGGAGAAAGAGAGGAAGCAGAGGGAGAAAGTATCTCTTTTCTCCAGTAGATTTAATTTTGTAGAAAAGTTTTAGGTTTGAAACTGAATGGAAAATATATAGAGTTCCCACATGGTCCCTATCCTCACACATCCACACGTGCCTCTCATGATCACCACCTCCGCTAGGGTGGACACTGGTTATAATTGATGAGCCTGCATTGCCGATGCATGATGATGATGATGAATCATCATTTCTCAAAGTCCACAGTTTATATTGGTGCTCACTCTTTGTGTTGTATTTTTATGGGTTTCCACAAATGTGTATATGTATCCATCATGGTAGTATCACAGAAGAGTTTCACTCTAATATTCCTTTGCTGCAAAGAAATAAGGGCTTGGATTTTTATCTTCAAACTTAAAACCATAGAATTTCAGAGTCTAATTTGGATAAATAGATTAGTATGAGCATTTTTATTTTGTATGATTATAAAACAGTACTACAGAAAGACACCAGCTTTCCTGAAATACACTGAAAGTATTGCAGTAGCAACTGAACTTTCAGTTTCAAAGTAAGAAAATTACATGGATGTTAATAGGGAGTATTTTGTCAGTAGGGTCCAATCTTTATTTGTAAAGGGTTCAAGGAAGAAGAAAAGATAAGAGCACTGATCTTAGACTAGGGTACTTGGTTACTTTCCTTAGCTACATGTTGTGGGCCAAAATACTAACTCTTTGTTTATAAAAGGAGAAGCCTGGATGATCCTTAGATGATCCAGCCTGAGATCCATAGATCCTTAGCCTGGAGAGCCTTAAATGATTCTTAATGTCTTTCTACTCGCAATACTTTCACAAAATTATAAACAAGGCTTTGCAGACTATTAATATAATAGGATTCATATATCTGGTCTCCTACAATTCCTCCCTCTCTCCCATCCCCTCTCTTCCTGCTTTCTTTCCTTTCTTCTTTCCCCTTTCACAGATATTTATGAAGTTTGTCTACCAGGTTTTGGTCCTGACAAACAAGACAAAGTCCTTGATTTTAAAGAGCTTTTAATTTGGTGAGGCAGATATATAGTGAATTGGAAATTATAATGCAGTGTGACAAGTTGTACCATGGGAGCAAATAGAAGGCTTCCCTAATCTTCTCGTGGAGTTTATAAAAAGGAGATGTTTACCTAGTTGACAACAGAATGGCTGAGCCCCTTACGAAAATGGTGAGCTCTTCTTAACGAAGAGTTAGCCTCTACCTGGACTGCCAACTATTTCCCCTTACACGTTGGATACTCAGGTTTCTCTCCAGAGACATTCCTCCCACACGTTGTCTTGACTCTGCCGCCGAGAGGTTAATCTCTGAACTCTGTAAGCCTTCCGTGATTCTGTCACAGTAATGTCGCCTCTGTCCTTGCCAGTAGGTCCCAGCTCTTAAGTCATATTTGTTCAGTGCTCTAGACATCACCTTTAATTCATAGACTGACTCTTGGGAAATTGATTTATGAAAGATATTTAGGAGTGAAAGAGAGAAGGGTAATTGAGGACATTTCAGACAAAGAGGTCAATGTGTATGCAGGGTCACTGGTGAGAGAAAAATCAGTAGGTTTAAGAAACTGCAAAGAGTTTAGTAGACTTGTTCTGGTGAGTACTCAGAGATTCTTCGTCCATCTCTCTGGCACTGTTTCTAGTTTAATTTCATGGTGGTCTGAGAACATAATTTGTGTGATTTCTATTTTAAACTTTCGTTAAGGTGTGTTAGAGTCCCAAATATGGGCTGTCTTGGTTGAATGTTCCATGAGATCTTGGGATGAATTTTACTCTGCTGTTGTTAGATGGAGTGTTCTATAAATGTCAGTTAGATCAACGTGATAGAGACAGTGCTGCTTATGCCATCTAAATCTTTATTGATTTTCTGCTTCCTTAATCTATCACTTACTGAAGAGGGCTATGTGTTGACATTTCCAGCCATGATACTAGACTTGTGTGTTTCTTGTTTCATGTTAGTCTATTTTTGTCTCATGTATTTCAATGCTCTGCTTCCAGTGCATGCCTGTTTGAGACGATGTCCTCTTGGGGCGTGACCTCTTCATTCATTATAGTGTTCCTTGTTCTGAAGTTTTCTTTGCATGAAATTTATGTACCTAATCCAGCTTTCTTTTGGTTACTGTTAGTATGCTATGTCCTTTTCCATCTTTTTGCTTTTAGCCTGACACTTTATATTTAAAGGGAATTTCTTGTAGACAATATATAGTTGGATCTCACTTTTTTCCACTCTAATAAATTTTGTCTTGTAATTGATGTGTTTTGATCATTAAGATATAAAGTTATTGGATTAATGGTTGGATTAATATGTACTTTTAATAACTTTTGGTAACTTTTTGATTCATTGAATTTGCTCTGTTTCTTCCTTCCTCTCCTTTTTCTACTTTCTCTGATTTTAACTGAGTGTTTTATGTGCTTCTATTTTATCTCCTTCCGTCGCATATCATTCATGCTTCTTTTAAAAATCTTTAGTGATTGCCTCAGAGTTTATAGTATATATTTTACACAAATCTAATCCATCTTTAAATAACACTAGCATACTGCTTCACATGTATTATAGGCAACTTATAACAGAGTATTCTATATTCCTCCATCTCATCTTTGTGATATTATTTATTTCCCTTTCCATCTTTTATGGGCTTCCCTGGTGACTCAGATGGTAAAGAATCTGCCTGCAATGTAGGAGACCTGGGTTTAATCCCTGGGTTGGGAAGATTCCCTGGAGAAGGGAAAGGCTACCCACTCCAGTATTCTTGCCTGGAGAATTCCATGGGCAGAAGAGCCTGGTGGGCTATATAGTCTGTGGGGTCACAAAGAGTCAGACACGACTAACTGACTAATACTTTCACTGTCCATCTTTTATAATCATATGATATATTTTAATCTTTTTTTTTGTTTTAACTAATAGTTAACTTTTAGATTACTTACAAGTAAAATATTTATTTTACTTTCATTTATTCCTTTTCTAATGTTCTTCTCTTTCTATTGTAGATCCAAGTTTATAAAGGAATTTTTTTTTCCAGATCTCATTCTGAGAAACTTATGGATTTCTGGAAAGAAGGTGTACAAGCTTTTTATGGACTCTTAACACTGAGGCTGCAGAAGTTGGTTTCTCACTCTTAAGTTAGTCTACCTTGGCCTCTAGCAGTTAATCAAAATTGCTATTTAAATATTTCTACTGCTTAGATTCCAGCAAACTTCTGTTTCAGATAAGCAGATAACAGTTGCTGTATCTCTCTGTATGAACCTGTCTCTCCAGATTTTGGAGTGGCTAGTCATCCTGAAAATTTAGTTTTCTAAAAGATGCTAGAAAAGTCTTTAGTTTTTATTTAACTTCAGTGTAAATTTTACTATTATTGTAAAGGTTGAATTAATGGCTTCCAAACTCTTTGCATATTAGAATTCTCTTTAATACCTTGGAAAACAAAAAATACAAGCTCCAATTAATTTTATATATAAATTTACCCTGGGATAAAAGGAAAAAAATTAGGGAAACTAAACCCCTCTGTGTCTATATGTGCTTAATTACATATCTCTCTCTGAGGAGGAAGACTAGGGTGATAGAATGCTCACAATACCATTAATGCTGGTCATTGCATATGGCTGGGGGATGTTTGGATTGTTTTGGTCCCATCATTTAAAGAAATGAATACTTATCTAATTAGATTATTATATTTTAAAAGTTGTGCATTTTTTTGCCAGATGCATTCATCATTTGTGTTCATGAATAATGATGACAAACCTTTAAAAGTAGTAGAGTTCTAAATGCCAGGCTTAGAAGTATGACCTTTATTTGAGAGACAAAGGGGTGCTATTGATGAATTTTGAGCAGAGAAATATCGTTTGATTACATTTTTAGAAAACTTATTTAGCTTCTATGAGTTGAGTGGGCTGGAATATTGAGGAACTCATTTTAGAAGGCTATCAGAATTATGATAGCAATAATATTTTCTATTTGTACTGTGTTTCAAAATATATTGAGCACTCTCATAATTCACACTGTGAACCAGGCAGACATGAGTTTTACCTTACTTCAGAAATCTGGACATTAGTTCTAAGTAAATGATACAACATACCTTGACCACACAGTTAGTATGTCTCACAACTGGGGCGTGAAACCAGAGATTTTGTGGTCTTTCTATTCTGCGTGGAATATCTGAACAAAGTCAAGCAAAAATAGCCCTATTTTTTTTTTTGGTAATAGAGTTTATAAAGTGCTTTCATGGAGTGATCTCAATTAAGGTGAAAATAATATAATTGAAAACAGACAGTCCATACCAAAAACAAACAAAAAGGATGCTTGAGAAATGTGAATAGATGAAAGGAAGTAGGAAAATAAATTAATGTTGTTTTTAATCTTTAACTTTTACTGCACCATTACTGCTTTTTATGGAGGTGATTAAATTTGTATTTTGTAGAGGAAGAAATAGAATCTTAAGGAGGCTGAATAACTTGCTCAAAGTCACAAAACCTTTTCAAAAGACACTGCTGAGATATGAACCCAGGTCTGTCTGATTCTATGTATGATACCATGTTGCCTCTTGTGAATGACTGAGATGCTTACTGTAAATGATCGACTGTCATTGCATTCGTTAAACCTCTTTTCAAGATACTAAAATAAAGTATAGGGAGAAGACTGTGGTAGACACGTTGGTGTACTCCCCAGATGGCCTTGCTGACCAGGTGTGGGGAATGCCATCAGCAGATAGCCTTTAACTGTCAGCAACTTCATGGTCTACTTCAAGTGTGGAGAGCTGTCGCCGGAAACCAAAGCAGGTAGCCCCTTGATAGTTGTTTAGTCGTGTCTGACTCTTTTGTGACCCCATGAACTGTAACCCACTAGGCTCCTCTGTCCGTGGGATTTCCCCAGGCAAGAATATTGGAGTAGGTGGCCATTTTCTTCTCCAGGGGATCTTCCTGACTTAAGGATGGAACCTGGGTCTCTTGAATTGCATGTGACTTCTTTACCGATTGAGCCACCAGGGAAGCCCCATCACAGCTATAATTCTTCCTCTGCCAAATGTTGCTTCCTTTCACTTCCTTTCATAGATGTCAATCCTTAATAAACATCTTGCATCCCAAACTCAATTTCAGCATCTCCTTCTGGATAAATGATTTTGTGACAGTTGATACAGGAGTGGCCCAGACAAGAGCAAAATAATTAGGGATTTGGAAATTAGATCAATCACTGTCTTTGTTACAGTGAAGACCTGTTAGGTAGAATGCAGACAGCCCCAGGCACAAGATGACACTGTAACCCTCACCGGTGATGGATTGTTATGGTATGCCAGTGGGAGAAAATGTACGTGAGGAACATATATCTTTTGAGAAATACAAAAGAAATAGTAACTATAAAGATAATGGTATTGATGGCTATTTTGTTATTGATATATTACAGAAAGATGACAGTTGATTCTAAGTAACATGCTAACTTAACATTAACCAGAGAGTCTCTTTGTTTGCATAAAATGACATTTTCATCCTTAGCAATGGAGTAGGGACAGCTCATAGTCAAGCCTAGGACTTGAGGGAATGGATGAACTTGAAAAACTTAAATGCCTAACTAAGACAGATTTCTTATGCCAAGTGACCTGGCTGGGAAAACCTAGGACTCTGATATGCTGTATGGTATTTCTGTCAGGATACTTTCAACTGTTTTAATATCCTACAAACCTCTGAATCTTCCGAGCCTACAGACAAAGTCCACCCTTCTTGATTAAGAGCTAAAATACCCTGAGGAGTCCAGTTCCACTACTTGGAGAAGAAATAAATTGTGCTTCATCTTGAACTTTTCTCACATTATTACTGCTCTGTATAGTAGATATTAAATCTGTATTTTATTGATGAAAAAAAATTTATATGTGATTTTTCAGACCTAATCCAAGGCAGTTACAAAGCTTTGCCTAGCAGGGCTCATGAGGGAAAGCTGCCTGTCCCATTTCCAACTTGATGCATAGCCCATGCACTGCAGCTTTCTGCAGAAAGTTCAGCCAAGGACTCAGGCACTCTGGGCCAGCCATGTTCACATACATATCTGTATTTGAGCCAAGGAGCCTGTACCTACTCTTTAGGGAGCCTTGGCTGAGCACTTTTGAGCACCTCTCCACTTGCAGCCTTTCCTCGTCTCCCTTTCCCTGGCCTATGACTTCATAAAGACATTGCGGTTTAGTGGATAAGTTGTGTCTGACTCTTGGTGACCTCATAAATTGTAGCCCACCAGGCTCGTCTGTCCATGGGATTCTCCAGGCAAGAATACTGGAGTGGGTTGCCATTTCCTTCTCCAGGGGTCTTCCTGACCCAGGGATTGAACCTGTGCTTTCTGCATTGGAAAGACATGGTAGTTTTTCATTCAGAGCTCTTTGGCAGTGAGGTGATTCCCAGTCTACGCTGTATTTGCTTGACCTTCTCTGTAGGGAAAAATTCAACAGGGAGGAAACCAGCAGCTCTTATTTTTTGCCTCTTGTATCACTGTTGCAATACGTGAATAAAAACTTAATTTTTACTTTCAGTTTGGCTCATTGTGCTAACTGACCACTGTTATACCTGACTGCATGACTGGTACAGTGGGCAGGGTGTTCAATTGCACAAAATGTCATTCTGGAAGAGCAAAAAGCCTGGCAGTCTCACTGGGCACTTTGCTAGCCACACAATTTATCTTTCCAGGAGGGTGCTAGAAGATGGTATACAGAAACTTTTTGGTTTTGAGGGGCATCATTGGTTCTTCTCTTTAGCTCCCGACCCCCTGGCTGAGCTCACCCAGTGGGTTGAATTGGAAATCCAACCAAGGGGCTCAAAGAATACTAGGAAAGCATTTCTGTAGCTGCTGCTCATGGTCCTCCTGTTGTTGTTTAGTTGCTAAGTCGTGTCCAACTCCGCGGCCCCATGGACTGCAGCCCGCCAGCCTCCTCTGTCCATGGGGTCTCCAGGGCAAGAACACTGGAGTGGGTTGCCATTTCCTCCTCCAGGGGATCTTCCCAACCCAGGGATCCAACCTGCATTTCCTGCACTGGCAGGTGGACTCTTTATAACTGAGCCACTCCTACAATGGAATAAAAACTGCCAGAGGACCCTGCCGCTGAATGGTGAGCGACGGCTTTTGTCGTTTCTGCTCAGATCACTGCTATCAATGTGTGTCCTGTGGCACAGCGAGTGACTGAGGCTTGGGCCTCCAGGGGGAAGAGCATGCAGAGTCCTTCGGAATTATTTGCCTACCAGCCCAAAGAAACCTTGCAGCCTTGGTTAGTGTATTTTCACAATGAAAGAGATAATCTTGTCAACCTTAGAAAAGGAAAATGGCATGGTTTAGGGTATGTCACCACAAACTCCCTCTCCCAGAGTGCCCCGACAGAAGCCATTTGGCCAAAGGAGAGAGACGGAGCGGGGAGAAGAGAGAGGAGCAACACCCAAGCTCTTTCTCTCCTGCAGGCGGGTGTAATTTCAGATCTGAAAAGTCTGGCCTGATTGTGATGAAGCTCCTGCCACTGAAAAACAGGCCTTTGCTCTCCTCACAGAGGTGGTCCAATGAGCCGCCTGGTGGTCTCTTGGATCTACTATGTGTGACTGGAAACAGTGGATGATTAAAGTGATCACCAGACTCAGATTTCTAGTTCTGCCCCCATGCTATTCCTGCTGATTGTTGGTGGTCTGGTCACTAAATCATGTCCGACTCCTGTGACCCCATGGACTCTATAGCCTGCAGGCTCCTCTGTCCATGGGAGTTTCCAGGCAAGGGTTCTGGAGCCCAATTAAACCTCCTCACGAGGTCAGGTCAATCAGCCAATGACTCAGTTTGAGTCTTAACTCATAAATTCTCGTCAAGGAAAACATGGTCACATCAAGATAGCAAAAATTCAGCAGCAGAAAGAACAGCACATGAGCAGCAAACAGGCACCCTTTCCTGGACAACTGGGGAAAAAACTTATCCCAGAGATATGTGGGTGTGTTTACTTGATAATGGGGTCTCAAAGAAGGAGACGGATGTGTTCTCCACCAAGGAACTCATGACCAGGTACCTGGCTATGGAGGTGCCTGAGAGGTGACCTACTGAGGTTCTGCAGAATGATGGGCCCTGTGACTGACTCAACGGGAGCTGACTGGTGAGTCTGGAGATGAATCAGAATGCCATAAATAAACCTATGTGGGGCCTCCCCTGGGGGCTCAGTGGTAAAGAACCACCTGCCACGGCAGGGACGCAAGACAGATGCAGATCTAACCCCTGGACTGGGAAGATCCCTTGGAGTAGGAAATGGCAGCCCACTCCAGAGTTCTTTCCTGGAGAATCCCACGGACAGAGGAGCCTGGTGGGCTACAGTCCCTGGGGTTGGAGAGAGTCGGACACAAATGAGTGACTGAGCACACAGCACACATAAATCAACCTGGACTTCTCACCTTTCATGGTAAGCTTGTCTGTCCCCAGTGTGATCAGAAGCTTTTGCCAAAGTTTGGGTTCACTTGTGTTTTTGGATACTGGGGCCACTGTGACTCTGGTCCCTGGAATCCCTAACCCCAGGATGAGGGGAGGACAGATATTGTGCTCTCGCTTGTGGTCTGGGACCACCATCACCAGGACCCTTGCTTAGGCCTGGCTGTGAATGGGTCCCTTTGGGCTCCTATAAAGCTCTGCTGTTATGGACCTGCTCCTGAACATATTATTGGTATAGTTGTATTGTCTACATGCAATCCTTCTTCCTCATACTCTGATGGAATTAGTTGTGAATATTCCTAATAAAACAGTGAAGATTCTTTCCGTGGAGCTGTGGAAACTGTCATCAAGTGCCAGCATTTCTCAAAACCGATGTTAGCTGCCTGTGAGAGAGAAAGAAACAGCTGCCTTTACCACTGAGCTTACAGAAGCTGAAGACTCCTGTGAGACTAGGCCTTCATTCAGTAGACCCATCTAGCTTGTAGACAAGGCCTCTAGTATCTGAAAACTCACTTTAACAGCTGACAACTCAGTGCCACCCTGCCGCTCTGGACGAGGGCAGTACCGACGTGATTACTGCCCAAGCAGAGGGAGCTTGGCATATGGGAACTGATACCGGATACTGTTCTCAGCCTTTCTTTTCATCGCAATCTTGATTAGCTTGTCTTTTGTGAAATGACTTGCAGCACACTTTTAGCATAACATCAACTCCTTGGCTGTTTGCCGTCAGTAGGTAGACAAGAACCTGAACAAAAGCTTCTCTCCCAACGGGAACAGTAGACTTACTGATGACATACTCCTTATGGGCCCAGAGAAGGGTCCTATCTAACGAGGAGTGGAAGCCCTATTGATCCACAAACAGCAACATAGTTGGGACATTAAACATACATGTGTGTGTGTTAAGTCACTTCAGTCATGTCCGACTCTTTGTGACCCCATGGACTGTAGCCCACTAGGCTCCTCTGACCATGGGATTCTCCAGGCAAGAATACTGGAGTGGGTTGCCATGCCCTCCTCCAGGGGATCTTCTGACCCAGGGATCGAACCTAGGTCTCTTACATCTCTCACGTTGGCAGGGGGTTCTTCACCACTAGAGCCACCTGGAAGTTTGGAACATTAACACTGATGAGGTTAATGGACCCAGGTGAAGTTCCTGGATGTAATCTAGCTAGGGGTGTGACTTCTCATTTCATTCCAGACTTCTGAGCTTTTGATTTTCTGTGCCAGCAAATGAAAAAGAGGTCCAGAAACTGGTGGGTCTGTTCAGCTACTGGTATACTCTCATGGGCCCACGTGTTGGTTTGGTGGCACCTGTCTACCAGCTTTGGAGACCTGACCTACAGGATGCCCTGGAGGTGCTCCAATGGGCCAGCCAGGATGCTCTTTCCCTGAGCCCCAGTGATCCGCATTTTCCATTCAAGTTATGGGCTTCTGCAGCCTCTCAGTTCACAGTTGGAATTACGGCATACACCAGGGCCAGCAGCAACGCTGAATCTTTTGGCTCCATACACACCTTTTGAGAGGCAACAACTGACTTCTCATTACATCTTCATGGATACTGAATGTATGATCCATGGCCGTGAAATAGCCCTATAACCAGAAGTCCCAATCATGCCATGAGTCTGACCAGAGGCCTGAAATTGCCAGATGGAAGTGGCTCAGAAATCCCTTCTAGTGAGGTAGAAATGGTGCACACAAGCCTGACCAAGCTGGGGTCATGCAACCATGGCAAGATCTCTGAGGCCAAGAAAAGTCTCAGGGATGCCCTTCCGGCCCACAGGTATATAGCTGTAGGAGCTGCTGTGGGTCCAATGGAGATCCAAATGTAGAGACCTCTAGGACCACACACTGGCCTGGCTCACTATTTGCTTCTCTTGGTTAATGTTTCCTGGAATGAAAAGGGGCGGAGCTGCCACCGAACTTGAAAAGAGGCCTGCCACTTGCAGGGATGGTAAAAGATTCTCAGGACAATTGGCAGAGCTCCATGAAGTTTGGATGGATCGGTCACCTCTGCAACTGAGCCTTGCTATGTTTTCACTGGCTTATAGGCTATGACTAATGCCATGGCTGTTTGGTCAGGTCGCTGGCAAGCCCTGGACTGGAGTATAAACAAGCTTGTCCTGTGTGGATAAGGCACTTGGATAAAAACTGCTTTCTTTCCTAATAAGTGTTTTGTTACTCATGTCACCAGAAAGACTGCTATCATAATGAAGGGGCACATGATCAGTGGGCAGACTCCTCGCAGCTGAATTATGCTCTAACCCCAGAGCTAGCGCATGTGCGGCCATATTTGGATCCATGAGACATAACAATTCGATCACCATTCTAGACAGGACCTACATGCGTGGATTGCCCCTGTTCATCTGACGATGCTCAAACAGCATAGAAAACCTCTAGACCTTGACTAAGAGTAAAAATACTGCTCAGGTAGTTTCTTGACCCAACAGGCAGAGTGATCTTGGTGCATATATCACCTTGGGCCTCTCATCCTATCTGGAAGCTTCTCCTGCATCCTATCTGAAGTTGATACTTCTTCTAGGTTTGGCCTAACTGTGCTCATGCCTTCCACTGATTCTAGGCCAACAAGGCCATGGTTTTCTTGTTTGGGTTCAATGAGCACATTTCATCTTATAATAGATCTGGATTTGTGGCTCAAGCTCCTTGGCAGTGGGATGATTGTCCCAGTCTGCACTGTATCTACCTCACCTTCTCTTGGTGCTGTTTTGCTGGGGGAAAATGGAATATGGGTGAGCCGGCACCCCCTTTTTGCCTCTTGTTTCACTGTCATGGTGAAGAAATAACCGCTGGATTGATGCTTTGTTTGCTTAATTGTCCTAACTAAATACAAAACATGTGATTGTACAATCCCTGCACCCACACCCCTACCGTCCTTGAATGAAGACGCTTTCTCATACCCCAGGTTCCCTCCTGACTGTGTCCAACAACCAGAGCTGAGTGGTAGCACACCCAGCTGAGGAGGTGCTGAAGACAGAAGGATATACGTCCCAAAGCACCTGTGAAGGTAGCCAGACAGCACCAGTAAGAGCTGGAGGAATACCCATGGGACCAGATTTGAAATTTCTAGATTAAAGTGGTAGGAAGATGAGTTTGGATAGAAAACAGTTTGTTGACTTGAGAGTACTCTCCTGATATACATAATGTAACACCCTGGCATGAACCCCCGATCATGCCAGTTTGCCACCAGCACACCCTCTAAAGCATACAGTAAGAGACATGGCCAACACTTAGCAAGGGAGATGAAAGAAAAGACAAAAGGCCTTGGGGAAGCAGAGGTAGACCTGTTGAAATAGATTCACTATGTACGTCCATAAGGCTTTCCAGCTGATTATACTTCATGGGAAGACCATAGCATTTACCAACGCCATATAAGGAAGTTGCTGATGAAAGAGGCAAAAGAATCACTACATTAGGCACCTCGCTGCATCTGTGCTGACTACCTTCTTTTCTCGAGGGCTGGTGGCAGAACAGGCTATTTCCAGCATCTGGGTCATGGAGAATGAAGAAGACAGGACTCTGAATAGTGGAGACTGTGTCGGCACTCAGCTGCCAGAAGCCAGGGGCTCAGAATTACCGTGGTGAGCCTCAGGGTTCAAGTGGCAGTTGAAGCACTGCCCTGCCTCAGAAGAGTTATAAAGGTGGTTAGCGGAGCGCTGCTTTCCTACGGCAGAGAGATGGGAAGCTGCATCTGTCTTACTTAGCTTGTACCGGCAGAAGAAATTAAGGACAGGTTACTAGGTAGGTTACTGAGAGTAGTCTCCCAAATAAAATGTCAAAATGCTTTATCCAATAACCAAACCTGGGTTAGCCTTCAGTCTAGCTTTCAGTAAAACCCATTGGCCAGTGAAGATGTCCTTTATGGGAAAAGACACCACATTACCATGGCAACTTTACACAGTAATGTTCTTCTCAGTTTCCCTCAAAAGAACCACGGGTGTTTTATTAACTGGGGCAAAGGTTTAGGCGTCTTTCGAGTTGTTGTAAGTAGAATCTGAATTAATGTTTCGTATTTCCAGAGCTGCAGCAGCATCTTGCTTTCCTGTTAGAGTGAGTTTATGAGGCCTGAAGATGCATGAAGCCCAGAACAGTTGTAGCTTACAGTGGATCCCTAGGCCTATTTGCACACCAGGCTGTAATACCTTCAGGTCCCAAATGTATAATTCATATACAAACTTTGCAGTAGACAATGCAGCCCTCACTGTGTGTCCTGAGCCTGTGAGGAGTGGCTATTATGAGAAAGCCCAAGTGGAAGTCTCTGAAATTCTCCTCCTACTGAAGCCCAGAGAGTAAATCAAAACCAGTACTGCACGGGGGAGCTGGGGACAGGGTGTGGGAGTGGTCCCTGAGGACATCTAAGCATTTAATAATGATTGTCCTCATCACTGGGCTTCCCAGGTAGCGCTAGTGGTAAAGAACCCCCCTGTCATTGTGGGAGATGTAAGAGCCATGGGCTCAATCCCTGGGTCAGGAAGATCCTCTGGAGGAGGGCATTGCAACCCACCCAAGTATCCTTGCCTGGAGAATCCCCGTGGACAGAGGAGCCTGGTGGGCTACAGTCCATAGGGTCACACAGAGCTGGACAGGACTGAAGCAACTTAGCATGCACGATCATCCTCATCATATTGATGTTTAATTCACCAGACCATCCCCTGCAGAAACAGAATAAATCCTGGAGAGTGACTGTAGGCTTCACACACTCAACTATGTCATAGCTGCTACGTCCATGGCTGGGCCAGATACGAAATTTTTGCTAGAACAGATCAATGCGGTTCAAACCTCATTTCAGCATCTGCTTCTAGAGAGACCAAACTGCAGCAGAGAGAGATGGCAGAATTTGGCAGTCTGGATTCTCATGTCACAGGAAAAATCAAGGCAGTTATAGTTTAGAGTGAGAAGGGGAAAAAAAAAAGATGTAAGTGTGTCTCTCAGCCTTCCTCTGTGGCCATCGGCTCACTTTGCTTCTAATATGCATTGGAAGCAACCCACTCTCATACACGGGTACATATATAACTACGTATACTTGAACATACACATTGATACATATATCCAGGCTTTCTATTTCCAAGCTAAGTATGCATGCCCAGCCCTAGCTTCAGGGCAACATTATTTATGAAATTCAGCATACATGATGTATCAGTACTAAGTTGTCAGAAAAACTTGAATCTCAAACAATTTAGAAGATACTGCAATCATCCTGCTTTCAACACTTTTTGTTAGACTTACAGGTTTGTTACTTTATTATCTGAATGCTTTTTCTTTGTAACATTAAAGAAAAGTTATACTAACACAAGATGCTTTCTGTGGTCTGGGAGGTAACTAACTAAACATTTAGAGGCTTTTCATGGGGTCCAGAAGAATTTATATATGTTTATCCTAAAGATATCTGACATCTGACACTAATTCTGTGAAAGAACATTTGGGCTATAAGCATAGTGGACAGTTCGTATTTATTTCTTCATTCAGATGCCCCCAACACCACATTCTTTGTCTAAATAACCATGATGTAATTTCATCTTTGTAGAATAATTTAATATTTCCAGTTTGTTTTCTCCTCTGCCAGTGACAACAACCAAGTCTGTTACACTGCTTTTCTTTTCTCAGGTGGTTCCCAGAACAAGGACCCCTGGAAAAGGAACCCAGAGGGGTGAAATCTTTCCATAAACCCTGCCTTGGCATTGGGTCAATTTGAGGAAAGTGGTGCCTTTCTGTGATTTATCTACTGGGAGAAGGCAGCTTTTTCTAATTCACATAAAGACATTTTATATACTATTGGTGATTCTGCTTCTATGTCATCTCAGGAAGTCAAATTATTTATTGGTACTTCTCCATTTAAAGTTAAAAAATAAATTAGGGTTTTATAATTCCTACTTACAATTTGAGATACTTTTATCTCCATGAATGAAATCTTAAACATATAAATCTGAAAAAGCATGCTTTCCTTTCTTAATCATTCTTTGAAATTTTTATATTTTGCTAACTTATTTTCCACAGTGAAATATCAGCTATTAATTTCATAGTTTCTTTCTTGGGAACTTTCCAGACTATTCTAGCTTTAGTCATCAGTAATAACTTAGAATTTTATAAGTAATTTGCCCTTTTTAATGTAAATTAAGCTAACAATAAATTCACTTTTAAAGCTTATATTTTCCAGCCTTGAGGGAAGACAGTATCAATGATTTGGGGCTTTTGACAGGAAGATGAGGGAAGAAAGACTTTTGTGCTAATCATAAAGAACCTGGTGTCTGTGATTTTTTCACTTCCCAAAGTCCTTTAAACACCAAACTCAAACTCACTAGAATGTAAAACTGCTTAAAAACAAAGATTTTTACTTGTTTGCACATAGAATAGTGCCAGCATATACCAGGCATTCAATAAATATTTGTCATATAAAGTAATGCAATAAAGCCCTCTGAGGCTCATGCCTCTAAGTTGAAAAAAAAATCCTAAATTTTTCAGGTTATACTTTCATTACGATTCTTATTTCATATTTAAAGATTTAACCTTAGTGAAGCAGACTTTCCCTGCTAATATATCAAGGGATCTGAGTACCCATTGCAAAGGACTGCTATAAGGAGTAAATTTAATTACATGAAATATGTTAATTACATGAAACATTTAATATATGTCAAAATATGTATGGTAAGGTAATACACTATACTTGATGTAATATAAACTTTTGCTTTGTTTTCATTTCCCTTATTTTTGATTGTTAAAAAATAGTCCCTATCCATGTGAGTGATTTTCATTCATTAAACAAATACATTTTTTCCTATATTCTAGGTCCTATTTTTTGTATCATCCAGCATTTTAGATGTTTTCCTAATTTATTGAAAGCACATTCCAATATTTATTCATCAAACAAGTCAGTAGGGTAGAATCAGTTATTCTTATTCATACTCTAAGGTAATAATGGAAACAGAATAATAGACTGGTACAATTGTTTCAAAGAAATCCTTTAGTTAATTTTAATTTTCTTAGATAATCACATGCTATGCTCCTTCACATTACCTCAAAATTAGCATTACTTAGGTTCAAACTTCAACACTATAAAAAACAGAGAATTAGCATTCTTAACTAGCAATGTTCAGTTAGATGACCTACTTTTAAGAATGTGAGTCAGTGTTAAGTTCAGAAAGATTATGTGTATGTGAATGTACAGTTTCTACATAGGGAAAATATGGATATTACATTGGCTATGTATTCTGGCTATTATTAACATATATATGGATTTTTAAAATCTATATGCCAATACTATGTTAAATATTAAAATATACAGTTAATGTATTTTTAGTAATCTCTGTCACCTAAATATTAATAATGTTCTTGTTCAGTCTCCCAGTCATGTTTGACTCTTTGTGATCAGGCCTCTCTGACCCTCACCATCGGAAGGATGCTAAATATTAAAATTTATAGTCAATATGTTTTTAGTAATCTCTGTGACATTATTATCAGTAATACATCATGTTTAAATCTTGACAGTAAAAGGTTAAGATATCGACACCCAAATTAAACCACAATTGTTCATCTTGTCCAGAAATAGAACACAGATTTGAAAATATACTGCAGGCTGGGTACTTCTTCCTTCTCAATCTGTTATAAAAGCAGGCATTAACAACATCAGAAATCAAAGCCCATTATGCTGCTAGGTTTCTAGTTAACTGATTTGCTAACTTATGTCCAGAAAACCTGCACACCAAGGCTTATAGTACGTTTATTCATGATCACCAAAAACTGGAAGCAACCAAGATATCCTTCAACAGATGAGTGGTGGACATTGCTTTCCCCTAAAGTGTAAATTGCTTGATGTAAAGGATTATGATATTTGCTCTCTGCTTCTCAAAAAGGATGCCTTGTACAGAGTAGATACTTAGCAACTCAACAGTTGCAGTTCATTCACTACTAAATAAGTTGCAGTTGTTGATGCAGGATAATGTATTTCTTTATTGTTTTATTTATTCAGCCAGATTTTACTAGTATCTTGTGTGACACGCTCTGTGCTAAATGTTAGTGACTTTAAAGTGTGTATGACAAAAATTCTCATCTTAAAAAAAATCATAGCCTAGTGGAGATGCAGATCTACGCTAATAACTGTAATATATTTTCAGCATTTAGGTTGGAAAAAGGCCACGGACAAGAGGAGTCTGGTGGGCTACAGTCCATAGGGTCCCAAAGAGTCAGAACGACTGAAGCAACTTAGCAGAGCATAAGTATGGTTTTAATATAATATTGATGTGGATGCATAAAGCAAATAATACTAGAGATATAAAAACCAAAATGGCACTGTTTTTTAATCTATCAGATATTTTGAAGAAGTGGAAGTTTTCTTATCCCATTTAGCTTACATTTCATCAGTAACACAAAATAAAACACCCAAAGTACTTAAATATATCTTTGGACAAAAAGACTAATACTCCATTAGTGACTTCTATCAACATCATCCACAATGGTGAGTAAAAGAAATCCACAGAAATCTCTGCATTCTTAGCTTAACACTATGTTGGAGATGACTCTCTTGGGGCTAAAATTATTTGTTCTGCTGTCATTTTTTTGTGGAGCTGCTGGCATTAAAAAAAAAAAAGCCTCCATCTGAAGTTGTTTGCAACCATATATTATATAAATTAGGTGGTTCGGATGGTAAAGATTCCACCTGCAATGTGGGAGACCTGGGTTTAGTTCCTTGTTTGGGAGGATCCCCTGGAAGAGGGCATGGCACCTCGCTCCAGGATCCTTGCCTGGAGAATTCCATGGGCAGAGGAGCCTGGCGGGCTATCGTCCATGAGGTTGCAAAGAGTTGGACACGACTGAGTGGCTGAACACAGTTCAGCACAACGCAACTTTTTGATTCTTTTGCCCTTAGCTGAGTGGAAAATGCTGGTTAATTTTATCTTTCTCGTATGCAATTCTATTTTTTTTAACAGATATTTTTCTAGATGTTCTTTTTATGTAATCTAGATATTTATACTCTTTTATTATATATATATACACATAAAAAATACTCTTTTCAAGATTTAGACTTGTGATGAAGACAAGGCCATAGGCCTTCTTTTGAAATAATTCTTTTGCTTACTCTTTTGAGACAAGTAAGCATCTTCTTAAGAGAGATGGCTTTATTTGTAATTACTTATTTAAATTTTTTTATTTATTTGTAATTTTTATATTTTAACTGAAGTAATTATTTCACACTGTTTTTACAAAATCCGAGTCCTAAATGTTGTTCTCTGTTCCAACCTTTCCAATCTCCAAAATCCCATTTTTGTGGCAAGTTCTAATAACTCTTTATTAGTTTCTTCCAGAAACTTCCTCCGTATCTCTAAGAAACTTGCTTAACTTGCTTATTCTTGACTTATCAATTTTAAGACTATCTTATGATTTTTACATACAATACTGGAGATTAAACTATCTACACCCCTTACATGTTTTGCAGTCGATTTATTGTATTGCTGTGCCCAATATTTACATTAATACCTTGCTTGTTCACACCTTTTGGAAGTTATCACCTCATACTGACTTTGAACTTGACCATAAAGTTTTTACACTGGGTCTTTAGCAAAACTGATGCAAAGAGAGGCTTGAAATAGACTAGTCCATTTATACTTCCTATCTTGGATCCCTGCCAAAGCCAGAGAATGAGCCCTATCTAGGCTGCTGAAGGATGAGAGACTTTGTGGCTCCAAAACAAGTAGTCTGAGCCATTCTTCACCTTCCAGCTCTCATCTGACTGAAGGTGCTTGAGAAAATCCAGAATCACTCCACCAACCTTTGGACTCATAAGATGGATCTATTAAGTTTTAGAGTGAAACTCAGTCTTCACTTTCATTTTTAAAATATAATTTTATCATATTCTATCTCCTTCCTTTCTCCCCATGTTTTGTTTTGTTTTGAGGGCTCTTACATCATGCTTTAATCTGAAATTGTTCTCTAGATGTGACTCATCCTGGAACTTCCAGTTGCCACTCTTCCAGGTTGAATATTCAGCTATTACCTGGAATCTTTGACTTTGTCCTTTCTTGTTTCACTCCTTTATGTTGGAGGGCATATTGTCCAATTCCATTTAAGAAAATGTGCATGTAATGTACATATTCTGAGTGCTTATAAATCTGATACTATTCTATAGTCAACTCATTAGATATTTTGATTTCCCAAGTAGAAAATTATTTCTCCTGAGAAATCTGAAAATATTTATCCTAGGTCTTTGAGCATGCATGTCACTATAAGTATTCTATAAGTATTTAGAATCATTTTCTTTGAATTTCTTCATTGCATCAAGAAATAATAAAGTGAGCAACAAAATAAAAAAGAGGGTTTGTTTAGAAGGATGTTTGAGAAACTAGATCTATCCATTGAGAAAAGTGGTACTGGATTTATACTAACACTATAGATTCGTAGTAGAGATCAGTTGAGTGGAAGCCCTGAATGAGAAAGATAAAAATAAAAAACTAGTAAATGAAAATGTAGGAAAGTTTTTTTGTGATCTCTGAGTTTGGAAGAACTCTAAAAAAATTTCAAAAGTATAAACTTTTAGACCCAAAGGTTAAATTTGCCATTTGGAAGGACAATCTGAACTGTATCTATTTATATTTCAGTATTAACATCCCTTCATTGACTAAGAATGAAGTCTTGAGATCTCTACTTTAAAAAAGTAAATCCTATTTCCACATCATCCATGACATTTGAAGTCCATGTTTCTTATGTAAGTATTTGTTACATTGCCTTTTATTTTAAAAGGAGAAACAAATAATAAACTACTATGTCTGTTGAAAACAAAAGATTTTTGTTCACTGAAGTGTATCATAGACAAAGTTAAGAGATGAGAAACATGTATAAAAGACCAGCAATGATTAAAAATGAAAAGAATACAGAATACTAAGTATCTAAGAAACTATGCATTCAACAAGAAAAATCAGTAATCTCACTAGGAGAATGGGCAAGTGAAATGGAAAATATAATTAATAAGAAACCCAAAAATCTAATAACCTGATGAAGAGATGACAAAAAATTATTAGTGATCAGGGAAGTTGGATTTTAAAACTGCAGTGTGATATCACTTACAGCTATGGTATTAGACCAGAAACATTAAAAAACTAAATAATGCCAAATGCTGGTAATATATTGGGGATATACTAATAGAAACTGTCATTCTCTGCTAGTGGGAGTAGAGACTGGTATAGCCATTCTTGAACGAGTCAAAATAAGCACCTTAGACATGACTGAGGAACTTTCACTTTGCATCATATACTAAGCACTATGACAAACTGAGAATATAATGATGAATAAGACAGATTACCTTTGGCTCCCTGAAGGTTACATAATAAGTTAGTATTTGGAGAATGAAGGTGGGGCCAGGTATATGAGAACCTCTTTATTCATAGTATCATTTAACAAATTTGTTTTTGAAATGTAATTGATAAATTTATATTCTACTCTCAGCATTTCAATTATATGTTAATGTGCTAATAATTATAGTCACCATGTTATATGTTAGATCCACTGGTAACTTTTTAAATCTCTCTTTCTCTGTTTGACTTTTTTTTTTTAAGATTTCACATTTAAGACATACCATTCAGTATTCGCCTTTCTCTGTTTTAAGGTAATGCTCTCCAGGTCCCTCCATGCTGTTGCATTTGACAGTATTTTCTTCTTTTTCAAGGCTGCCTACGGTTCCATTGACTATATCTACCACATTTTCTTGATCTAGTCACTCACTGATAGATACTTAGTTGTTTCTGTACCTTAGCTCTTGTGAACAATGCTGCAATGAACATGGGAGGACACATATGTCTTTGAGATGAAGATTTCCTTTTGGTGGGGAGGGGGTGATATATACCCAGAAGTGGGATCCCTGGATCTTATGGAAATTCTATCTTTAGTTTCTGGGGGAATATCTTTAATATTTTGTACAGTGGTGATACCAGTCTATATATCTACCAATAGTGTACAGGGTTCCCTTTTGACCATATCCTCGCGAGCATTTGTTAACTCTTATCTTTGATAGTAGCTGTTGTAATGTGTGTGATTTGATAATGCTTTTTTTCCTATTCTGGTTTTGATTTGTATTTCTGTCATCATTAGTGATGTTGAATACCTTTTTATGTCACTGTGGATCTGTCTTCTCAGGAAAAGTGTCTATGCATTTCACTTGCCCATTTTTATTGAGTAATTTGAATACATTTTTGTTGCTGAGGTGTGTAAACTCCTTGTATATTTTAAAAATTAACCCTTATTGATTACATGATTGGCAAATACTTCCCCTTGTTTCATAGGCTGCCTTTTAATTTTGTTGATGGTTCCCTTTGATGAACAGAAGTACTTTAGTTTAACGTGGTCCCACTTGTTTGTTTCTACTTTTGTTGGCTGTTTTTGGTGAATAAATAATGTTGCCAAAACCAGTGTCAACGAGCTTATTCCTTTTGTTCTTTTCTAGGTGTTTTACCTGCCAAGTTCAAGTCTTTAATCCACTTTGAGCTGTGTTTTTGTATTTGAGCTGATGATTTAAGGTGCCCCTCTTCTGGATTTCTCCTGGTGGGTGCCCCAGTGGCTTTTAAAGGCTTGACCGGCACCCACATCTTTGCAGCAATAGGTCTGAAAATGGGACAGACGATATAAGGAAGAAAGGGAGAAAGAGAGAGAGAGGAGAAAAGGCAGGGAGTAAGGCAGCACCTCTCAAGTGCAAGGGAAGTGAGAGCCGGAGGCTTACCAAGTTCTCCTGGCTGGCTCCCCAAAGATGTTCCTGGGGGGTAGGTTCTTGTCTCTCATTGCAAAAAATAACTGAGAGACCATACAGGGAGCTCAGGAAAGAAGCGAAGGCTTATTAAGTGATCTTAAGGGAAGAGGGGGCCGCCTCAGGTAGGTAGTTGCTCTGAGTTTCTTTGGCAAACCCATGATGTGGGGCACGGTAGTAAAGGGGCAGAATATTCCCTGGGGATAGAGGGGCTTGGGAGTCCTCCTCCCTGATTGTCATCCCAGCTTCACCTCCCCAAGGGGTGGAGGGATTTACGTCCTTAGTTAGTCTTGGCGTCGATGCATGATGGGTACTTCCTATCTGTAAGGCTAATTTCATTATAATGAGGGTATAAGGGGCATGAAGTTACATTTGGAGGCTAGAGACCCCTGCAGTTCCCCACCTTCGTCTGCTTCCAGGACACTTAGCATCCTCAACTGTGTGGTTTGCTGTCAGTCTGGAGGTTACTGCTTTTCTCCGCCCAGGACCCTGGTGCTGACAGGGTGCCTGGTTTCCTGCTCTCTGGCCTGTGCTCCCCTTTCTCTGCTCACATCTCTCTAACTGACTGCTTTAACATTAAGAACTGCTTCTTTGATGCTGTGGCCCCAGGGAACCATGAATGGAAGCTCAATTGACCTGCAGGACAGGGCATTCTGGGAACCTGTCCCTTGGGCAGCATCTGCACATCCTGGGGCACAGATGAGGTATGAGCTCCTCCCAGGGGGACACTGGCCACTTGCAGGAGGCTACGGAGCGACGGCAGGGGAGTGCATGGGTTCTTTGTCTCCAGAGAACGTTTTAGGCTGCCCCTAGGTATGTGCTGAGAAGTTTGATTCCAAGGCAGCAGTTTTCCAAGTAAGGACATGGACCCCTTTCAAGGAAAGACTGGGAGATGAGTAATTTTACCTGTTCCCTCTAAACTGAGACCCAGAAGTAGAGCCATAGCAAGTGCTTATATGCCTGTTAACAACCGCCTGTATGTTTCCTACTGTTTTTTGGGTCTCATGGAAGCAAGCCTCATTGGTTTTTAGAGCTAGATGTTTTAAGGTCCTATCTCTTGAGTGAGTCTTCAAAGTTGTGGTGCTAAAGGTAGGACCCAAACCCTTTGATGCTTAGGGAGAAACTGTTGGGAATAGTTGAGAAATAGTTGGGAATTCCCTCTTAAAAAAAAAAAAAGAAAAACCATTTATTTATTTATTTTATTTTTGGCTGTGCTCGGTCTTTGCTGCTGCTCACGGACTTTCTCCAGCCGCGCAGCAGGCGGGGGTTATTCTTCCCTGCGATGCGCGGGCCTCTCATTCGGAGGCCTCTCCTGGTGCGGAGTATGCGCTCTAGGGCCCACGGGCCTCAGGAGCTGCAGACGTGGGCGCAGCAGTCCCGCCCCCGGGCTCCGGGCACAGGCTCCTGGGTGCGGGGCACAGGGTGAGCTGCCCCGCGGCCTGTGGGACCGTCCCTGTCCTCTGCACTGGCAGGCGGATTCACATCCACTGTACCGCCAGGGAAGTCCCAGGAATTCCCTCTTGATGGCATGGTGTTGTTCCCGGGGTGGGGCTTGTGGTCAGACTTCATCTGGGCCTTTCCTCCCCTTTGTGATGCAGGCATTTTTTTTCACTCTCGCAATGGGTAAAAGCCTCTCTGTTTCTGGGTTTCTTACAGAAGCAATAGCTCCGTGTGTATGGTGGGTGCACCTGCGGGAGGAGGGGACTTCAGGAGCCTGCTAGGTCACCACCTTTGCTGACCTCTTGGCAGTTTTATCCTTAGAAGGAAAGGAAACAAATCACGAATAATAATATGACTGGCCCTTGGACAACACAGGCTTGAACTGCACAAGTCCACTTATGTGAGAAATTTTAAAATAAATACATACTACAGTACTCCACAATCAGCGGTTGGGTGAATCCATGGGTGTGGAAACTTTTTTCCAAAAAATCTTACCAAACTGTAAGATTTATATGTGGAATTTCTTTCTTTCTTTCTTTGCTCTATAGTTAGTAATTAAGACGTCTTTGGATTTCTATTTTGTCACTGATCTTTGAATTTAAACTTCGGAGAGGTAAAGGGATGCTTGGCTGGACAGGAAAGAATCTGGACAATTTTTGACCCTTGACCATGGCATCATTAAAAATACTCATCCCTCAGTATTCACAAGGGATTGGTTTCAGGATCCTCAGCAAATACCAAAATCCATGGATGCTCAAGTTCCTTATATAAAATAATGAAGTCGTTGCATTCAACTTATGCACATCCTCCCATATACTTTATTTATTTTTATTTTTTTAAATTTTCTTTACTTTATTGTGTTGGTTTTCCCATACAATGACATGAAACCGCCATGGGTTTACATATGCTCCCCCTCCAGAACCCCCCTCCCTTCCAATTCCCTCCCCCTGGGAAATCTCGGTGCACCAGCCCCGAGCATCAACCCTGGGCTGGCGATTGATTTCACATATGATAATTCACATGTTTCAATGCCATTCTCCCATATCATCCCACCCTTGCCCTCTTCCACAGAGCCCACGAGTCTGTTCTATACATATGTGTTCCTTTTGCTGTCTCGCATGCAGGGTTCTCATTACCATCTTTCTAAATTCCATATATATGTGTTAGTATATTGTATTGTTGTTTTTCCTTCTGGCTTACTTCACTCTGGATAATAGGCTCAGTTCTGTCCACCTGAGTAGAACTGATTCAAATGAATTTTTTTTTTAATGCTGAGTAATATTCCATTGTGTATATGTACCACAGCTTTCTTATCCATTCATCAGTTGACGGGCATCTAGGTTGCTTCCATGTCCTGACTATTGTAAACAATGCGGCGATGAACATTGGGGTACACGTGGCTCTTTCAACTCTGGTTTCCTCGAGTGTGTATGCCCAGCAGTGGGATTGCTGGGTCATATGGCAGGTCTATTTCCAGTTTTTTTTTTTTTTTTTTTTACCAGGATCAGTGCTTTATTTATTTCCAGTTTTTTAAGGAATCTCCACACTGTTTTCCATAGTGGCTGTACTAGTTTGCATTCCCACCAACAGTGTAAGAGGGTTCCCTTTTCTCCACATCCTCTCCAGCATTTATTGCTTATAGACTTTTGGATGGCAGCCATTCTGACTGGTGTAAAGTGGTGCCTCATTGTGGTTTTGATTTGCATTTCTCTGATAATGAGTGATGTTGAGCATCTTTTCATGTGTTTGTTAGCCATTTTTATGTCTTCTTTGGAGAAATGTCTGTTAAGTTCTTTGGCCCACTTTTTGATTGGGTCGTTTATTTTTCTAGAATGGAGCTGCAGGAGTTGCTTGTATATTTTTGAGATGAATTGTTTGTCCGTTGCTTCATTGGCTATTATTTTCTCCCATTCTGAAGGCTATCTTTTCACCTTGCTTATAGTTTCCTTTGTTGTGCAGAAGCTTTTAATTTTAATTAGGTCCCATTTGATTATACGTGCTTTTATTTCCAATATTCTGGGAGGTGGGTCATAGAGGATCCCGCTTTGGTTAATGTTGGAGAGTGTTTTGCCTATGTTATCCTCTAGGAGTTTTATAGTTTCTGGTCTTATGCTTAGATCTTTGATCCATTTTGAGTTTATCTTTGTGTATGGTGTTAGAAAGTGTTCTAGTTTCATTCTTTTACAAGTGGCTGTCCAGTTTTCCCAGCACCACTTGTTAAAGAGGTTGTCTTTTCTCCATTGTATATTCCTGCCTCCTTTGTCAAAGATAAGGTGTCCATAGATGCATGGATTTATCTCTGGGCTTTCTATTCTGTTCCATTGATCTATATTTCTGTCTTTGTGCCAGTACCATACTGTCTTAATGACTGTGGATTTGTAGTATAGCCTAAAGTCAGGTAGGTTGATTCCGCCAGTTCCATTCTTCTTTCTCAAGATTACTTTGGCTATAAGAGGTTTTATGTATTTCCATACAAATTGTGAAATTATTTGTTCTAATTCTTTGAAAAAGACCTCTGGTAGCTTGATAGGAATTGTATTGAATCTATAGATTGCTTTGGGTAGTATACTCATTTTCACTATATTGATTCTTCCAATCCACGAACACGGCACATTTCTCCATCTATTTGTGTCCTCTTTGATTTCTTTCATCAGTGTTTTATAGTTTTCTATATACAAGTCTTTTGTTTCTTTAGGTAGAAACACTCCTAAGTATTTTATTCTTTTTGTTTCAATGGTGAATGGAATTGTTTCCTTAATTTCTCTTTCTGTTTTCTCACTGTTAGTGTATAGGAATGCCAGGGATTTCTGTGTGTTGAGTTTGTATCCTGAAACTTTACTATATTCACTGATTAGCTCTAGTAATTTTCTGGTAGATTCTTCAGGGTTTTCTATGTAGAGGATCATGTCATCTGCAAACAGAGAGAGTTTTACTTCTTCTTTTCCAATCTGGATCCCTTTAATTTCTTTATCTGCTCTGATTGCTGTGGCCAAGACTTCCAAAACTATGTTGAAAAGTAGTGGTGAGAGTGGGCACCCTTGTCTTGTTCCTGACTTCAGGGGGAATGCTTCCAGTTTTTCACCATTGAGGATAATGTTTGCTGTGGGTTTGTCATATATAGCTTTTATTATGTTGAGGTATGTTCCTTTTATTCCTGCTTTTTGGAGGGTTTTTATCATAAATGGATGTTGAATTTTGTCAAAGGCTTTCTCTGCATCTATTGAGATAATCATGTGGTTTTTATTTTTCAATTTGTTAATGTGGTGTATTACATTGATTGATTTGCAAATATTGAAGAATCCTTGCATCCCTGGGATAAAGCCTACTTGATCATGATGTATGATCTTTTTAATGTGTTGTTGGATTCTATTTGCTAGAATTTTGTTAAGGATGTTTGCATCTATTTTCATCAGTGATATTGGCCTGTAGTTTTCTTTTTTTGTGGCATCTTTTTCGGGTTTTGGAATTAGGGTGATGGTGGCCTCCTAGAATGAGTTTGGAAGTTTACTTTCGTCTGCAATTTTCTGGAAGAGTTTGAGTAGAATAGGTGTTAGTTCTCTAAATTTTTGGTACAATTCAGCTGTGAAGCCATCTGGTCCTGGGCTTTTGTTTTTTGGAAGATTTCTGATTACGGTTTCAATTTCTGTGCTTGTGATGGGTCTGTTAAGATTATCTATCTCTTCCTGGTTTAGTCTTGGAAAGTTGTACTTTTCTAGGAATTTGTCCATTTCATCCAGGTTGTCCAGTTTATTTGCATATAGTTGCTGATAATAGTCTCTTATGATCCTTTGTGTTTCTGTGTTTTCTGTTGTGATCTCTCTGTTTTCATTTCTAATTCTGTTGATTTGGTTCTTCTCCCTTTGTTTCTTGATGAGTCTGGCTAATGGTTTGTCAATTTAATTTATCTTCTCAAAGAACCAGCTTTTGGCTTGGTTGATTTTTGCTATGGTCTCTTTTGTTTCCTTTTCATTTATTTCTGCCCTGATCTTTAAGATTTCTTTCCTTCTACTAGCCCTGGGCTTCTGCATTTCTTCTTTTTCTAGTTGCTTTAGGTGTAAAGTTAGGTTATTTATTTGACTTTTTTCTTGTATCCTGAGGTGAGCTTGCATTGCTATGAACTTTCCCCTTAGCACTGCTTTTACTGTGTCCCATAGGTTTTGGGTTGTTGTGTTTTCATTTTCATTCATTTCTATGCATATTTTGATTTCTTTTTTTATTTCTTCTGTGATTTGTTGGTTATTCAACAGTGTGTTGTTGAGCCTCCATATGTTGGAAGTTTTGAATGGTTTCCTCCTGTAATTGATATCTAATCTCACTACATTGTGGTCAGAAAAGATGCTTGGGATGATTTCAATGTTTTTGAATTTACCAAGGCTAGATTTATGGCCCAGGATGTGATCTATCCTGGAGAAGGTCCCGTGTGCGCTTGAGAAAAAGGTGAAATTCCTTGTTTTGGGATGGAATGTCCTATAGATATCAATTAGGTCTAACTGGTCTAGTGTATCATTTAAAGTTTGAGTTTCCTTGTTAATTTTTGTTTAGTTGATCTATCCATTGGTGTGAGTGGTGTATTAAAGTCTCCCACTATTATTGTGCTATTGTTAATTTCCCCTTTCATACTTGTTAGCATTTGCCTTACATATTGTGGAGCTCCTATGTTGGGTGCATATATGTTTATAATTGTTATTTCTTCTTCTTGGATTGATCCTTTGATCATTATGTAATGTCCATCTTTATCTCTTTTCACTGCCTTTATTTTAAAGTCTACTTTATCTGATATCAGTATTGCCACTCCTGCTTTCTTTTGGTCTTTATTTGCATGGAATATCTTTTTCCAGCCTTTGACTTTCAGTCTATATGTGTCCCTAGGTTTGAGGTGGGTGTCTTGTAGACAACATATATAGGGGTCTTGTTTCTGTATCCAATCGGCCAATCTTTGTCCTTTGGTTGGGGCATTCAACCCTTTTACATTTAAGGTAATTATTGATAAGTATGATCCCGTTGCCATTTACTTTATTGTTTTGGGTTTGAGATTATATACCCTATTGATGTTTCCTGTCTAGGAAAGTTCCTTTAGCATTTGTTGGAGTGCTGGTTTGATGTTGCTGAATTCTCTCAGCTTTTGCTTGTCTGGAAAGCTTTTGATTTTACATGGAGGCTGGCCCCCTGACCCCTGCATTGTTCAAGGTCAACTGTACTACCCATTATTTACTATACATACAGCCTATTTGGTATTGTCATTGTACCTGGGTGCTGTATTTTCTGACTGAAAGTATGACAGTTCTGCTTAATAAAACATGAGGGAAATACAAGTTTATTCCTCTTTTGTTGCACAATCACTATCATGTAGCTTGATTTAATTTACGTAAATTTATTCCTACACATACATGCACCTACAAACACAAGTGGTAAGATCTCCTCAAAGAACACAATTGTGAGTTTCTTCAGTAATAGTCATACTATTGATGTAATCCCATTTAATTCATTTTTGTGCCTTCAGTGCTTATTTTATATTGTAAGTTGAATCATTAGAAAGAATTTCTAGGAGGTATGAAATTTTAAAAAGGAATAGAGAACAGATTACACATTTTCCTACCACCCAGACACAAAAAGAGGTAGTATTTATGTGTTGCCTTCAAACATTTGTTTCACTCAGCAGTGGTTTTGAAAAAACTCCCTTGTAATTGATCTCTATTCTGTTCCCATAAACACTTGTGCAAAACTGGCAAAAGAAGAATAGAGAACATGATCTTGTGAGTCATATTTCTTTTATCTAATTTTTATTTTGAAATGAAATAAGACTTCCTTGTAATATCTCTAATATTAAACAACGTTTTAAGCAAGTTAGACTGTCCACAAGGCTTTTCATAATATCTATGCTAGAAATTTTGACAATCATTCCTTATTTAAGTTCTTTCAGAAAAATTAATAAAAAACAGCAATATGCAAGAGTGATGGAGGTTAGGGAGAGCAAAACAGAGAATGAAATTAGATTTTTAATAAAATGACTGACAGTAAATTCCATAAAATTCAATACTTACCAAATTTTGGAGGAAAGAAAAATCTGTAAAGGAGGAGACACTCTGTATGATGATGGTATTGCATTTTAGTTACCAATGAAGTGAATTGGGCACAAGTTGCATAGCTAACTCCTTATATTGCCACAAAAAAGACCTTCATGGAATATATTTCACTGAGAGGCCCTTCTCACAAATAGTAACAGGATTTTTCAGTATGCCCTGTGATAAACTGTGGCCTGGAATGTAAAAGCTTCTTTTATTACATTCTAAAAATATCTTGAGAGAACTTACCCTAAGATATACCCAATGATCTAAATTAGATTCATGGATGCCTGATCTTTAATAATTCATACTCATTCCAGGGAGCTTAGCCTATACAGTTGCACAGAGATTCCTGTCGAAGGGCTTAACACTTTATTTAATGCTCAGCAATTTTCCATCCTGAAATTCTTAATAATTTTTGAACAAGGGGTCAATTTTTTAAACGTCATTAAAAAATAAAAATCTTGTAATATCAGTCATACATTGCTTCATTTTACTTTGAATTAGTATCAAGGAAATGTAATGACATCACATCATGGTCTCCTCAAAAAGAGAGATTCCTTTTCCTTTTCTCACCTCACAAATTCTCCTCATTTCTACATTTTACTTGCATTGTTTACAGTATATAAAATCTCATTTCTTGACATTGTGTTTTCATTTGTGTAAGATGGATGTTTCTCATACTAAAGATATTTTATTGTTACTGAATATTGGAAAGTGAAAGGACTATGGGTACTGAGAATTAGATAGCCTAAGTATATCTTTCTTAATTCTCTAATGAAATGACGGGTATTCAAGTGTATAGTGTTTGGATCAATTTTATAGTATTGCAGAGCTCTCCGTAGGCCCATTGTAGTCCTCTTATTTATAACCTTCCTCTTTTGCACAGCTTCTGTATATGTTGAAACAGTGATGGTAGCTTAATCATGTTAGGAAACAATTAAAGCAACAAAAACTATCCTTAATTTTTAATTTTGATTTGATTATAACATATAGGTCACGTACTTTTGCTAAACAATCTTCACAGAGTGCATATCTGTACTGTTTCATAAATTAACCCACCAGATAATGCTCCAGTTTCTGTCCTTGCAGGTAATGCCACTTATGCTCATGTGTTTCTGGTTTTTTGGTTGAAGTTTAAATTGTGGCACCATCCTGTCTCTTTGGGTAATTGTAAAGTACGCAGATCTATTCTTCTCACAGGCATATCTGTCTTCTGGCTCCATTTTGCTCTGCTCCACATAGATCACTAATCTTGACTCTAAGTATCACATTTCTATAAGCAGGTTGTTACAATTTTATTTATTTATTTATTTTGCTTCTATTTACTCTCCATTGCATTCTCATTACTGGCATTATTCAATTCAGTTCAGTTCAGTTCAGTCATTCAGTCGTGTCCGACTCTTTGTGACCCCAAGAACCATAGCATGCCAGGCCTCCCTGTCCATCATCAACTCCTGGAGTCCACCCAAACCCATATCCATTGAGTCCATGATACCATCCAGCCATCTCATCCTCTGTCGTCCTGTCTCCTCCTGCCTTCAATCTTTCCCAGCTTCAGGGTCTTTTCCAATGAGTCAGCTGTCCACATCAGGAGGTCAAAGTATTCAAGTTTCAGCTTCAACATCAGTCCTTCCAATGAACACCCAGGATTTATCTTTAGGATGGACTGGTTGGATCTCCTTGCAGTCCAAGGGACTCTCAAGAGTCTTCTCCAACACCACAGTTCAAAAGCATCAGTTCTTCAGCACTCAGCTTTCTTTTTAGTCCAACTCTCACATCCATACATGATTACTGGAAAAACTGTAGCCTTGACTAGATGGACCTTTGTTGGCAAAGTAATGTCTCTGCTTTTTAATATGCTGTCTAGGTTGGTCATAACTTTTCTCCCAAGGATTATTGGCATTACTAGGATCTAGCAAAACATCAAATAAAAAAAAAATTAAATGTTGATTAGTTTGCTAAGACTGCCAAAACAAGTCACTACAAACTGGGTGGTTTAAGCAACAGATATTTATTTTCTAGCATCTTGACTGGAGGCTCAAAATCTAAGGAACACAGGCAGTTTTAGTGTCTCCCAAGGTCTCTCCCATTAACCTGCGATGGCTGTCTTCTTGCTGTGTTCTTACAAGACCCTTTCTCTATGCACATGTCTCTGGCTGTTTTTCCTATTCTTATAAGACACTAGTCATACTGGGTTAGGCCCCACTCTAACACCCCCATTTTAATTTAATCACTTCTTTAAAGACCTTATCTCCATATATGATTACATTATGTAGTTACTGGGATTTGGACACCAACACATGAGTTTTGGGGCTTCCTGGGTGGCTCAGTCGGTAAAGAATCTGCCTTCAATGCAGGAGACCCGGGTTCAATCTCTGTGTCAGAAAGATCCCCTAGAGAAAGGCCATGACAACCCGCTCCAGTATTCTTCCCTGGAAAAATCTGTGGACAGAGGAGTCTGGCAGGCTACAGTCCCTGAGGTAGCAAGGAGTCAGACATTACTAAGAGACTAACACTTTCACTTTTATACTTTCATATGAATCTTAAGGGGACACCACTCAGCTTATAACAAAATGGAACCTCAAAAGATCAGCAGAGACTTTCCTCATGGCCCAGTGGTTAACAATCCACCTTGCAGTGCATGGGACACTGGTGTGATCCCTGGTCAGGGGACTAAGACCCCACCTGTCATGGGTAAACTAAGCCTTTGCACCATAGCTAGAGAGACTGTGCCACAAGGAAAAATCCACAAGATGCAACTAAAACCCAATGCAGCCAAATAAATAAATATTTTTTTAAAAAAGTCAACAGCTAAAGGTCTAAGCATTTTGAGTCTATAAAATGAAGGTAGGAATATTGATTTCTGTGACTCTTTTGTAGGGCTAAATATATTAGTGCTTAAGTATAATAGTCAAATGTGTTTTAAATCTTGAGCTTTGAAATTGCCAAAGCTTTTAGGCCATTAAAATATGTAGATACTATAAAATTATAAAGCAAGAGATATGTTTGATCTTTGCAAATTTTCTTAGTTGAGTTCTTACTAAATTACCTCAAGCAGTCTGATTTTTAGGTGATTCAGTTTTATAAGTTAAAACAAGGAAGATGTTTTAAAATTTAAAGATATGATACTTTTATTCCCATTTACTTTGACAAAGGTTAATTGGATGTTTACTGTGTGACACTGGGCTGTTCCCTGGTCTATATGACCTGACATTTTTCTAGACTCTTATCAACCACCAACTGGGAGAATCTATCGGGAATCTGTCCCATTCAAGCCTTTTCAGTTTAGACTGAAGTTGTGAAGGCTGGAGAAAGCTCACATTGCAGACATTTATTTTGACATAATATTCCCATTTGATATGACCCTGCTTTATCTTCCTCTTTGCCTTCCTGAGGAATTCCTCCCCCCACCCCCAATCCCACCCTGTGATCAATATCAGCCTTCTTGATTCTTCCCTCTCCAAAAAGAGAATCAAACATGATTTCACATGTAAATTTCAAAAGTCACACCCTTCCCTTAAGCAGAACAATTTAGTGATAAACATTAGTTTACCTCAGTATTATTCCAGGAATATTAGCTTCTCTCCCCATCTAAATGAGTTATCTACATAGTTCCTTAGAAAGATGGGAAAACTCAGTTTGCTAAATAAGTTGATAAATTGGCATATTTAAAAAATTCTGCTTGTGTGCCTGCTAAGTTGCTTCAGTCGTGTCCAACTCTATGAGACTCTACGGACTGTGGCCTGCTAGGCTCCTCTGTCCATGTCTGTGGGATTTTCCAGGCAAGAATACTGCAGTGGGTTGCCATACCCTCCTCCATGGGAACCTTCCCAATCCAGGGATCAAACCCAGGTTTCCTGCTTGGCAGGCGGATTCTTTACTACTGAGCTACCAGGGGAAGCCCAAAATTCTGTATCCCTTCATGGGATCGCAAAGAGTCGGACACAACCGAGCGACTGAATGAAACTGAACTCACTCTATTTATGTTTCTACACTTGTACTCATCTAAAAGTCATTTATCCTATGGCCAACTTGTCACCATTATTGCAGTCTTGTTTAAAAATAGAGTATGATTGCTTTACAGTGTTGTGTTAGTTTCTGCTGCACAATGAAGTGAATCAAAAAGTCGCTCACTCGCGTCCCACTCTTTGCGACCCCATGGACTATAGCCCTCCAGGCTCCTCTGTCCATGGCATTCTCCAGGCAAGAATACTAGAGTGGGTAGCTGTTCCCTTCTCCAGGGCATCTTCCCAACCCATGGATCAAACACGGGTTTCCTGCATTGTGGATGGTTTCTTTACATCTAAACCACCAGGGATGCCCCAAATTAAGTAATGTGTTGTGCTGTGCTTAGTTGCTCAGTCGTGTTCAACTCTTTGCAACCCCATGGACTGTAGCCCTCCAGGCTCCTCTGTCCATGGGGATTCTCCAAGCAAGAATATTGGAGAGGGTTGCCATACCCTCCTCCAGGGGATCTTCCCAAGCCAGGGATTGACCCCAGGTCTCCCGCATTGCAGGTGTGGAGCCAAGGTGACTCCGTCTTAAAAATAAAAAGAAGAAGAAGAAAAGGGGAGCCGCCATCTTGCAATGGAGGGCAGTGCCCAGGCTCCCCCACCCCCAGGTCACCACCCTGGACGTGACCAATCATAGTGTGCTGGGGATATGCCAGTCAGGGAACTGCTTGCAGTTGAATGTGCCTATCAGGGGCTAGCGTGTGTAAAGCCCCTGACCTCCCCTCCTGTCCTGATCAATCACAGAGCACCAAGATACGTCACCCCACCTGTAGCCATTTTGTCTTCTCCCTTTAAAAGCCTTGTACCATGCGGCTGGGGGCCGCTGCCCTCATTCTGCTGTGTCAGTGTGTGTGTGTGTGTGTGTGTGCAGTCCAGACCCAGGTCTGCAATAAATTCCCTCTTGTGCTGGCATTGGTGTATGGCCTCCTGGTGATTTGTGGAGATCATGACCTGGGCATAACACAGGCAGGATCTTTACTGACCAGGCCACCAGGGGAGCCCAAGAATACTGGAGTGGGTAGCCTACCCCTTCTCCAGGAGATCTTCTTGACCCAGGAATCAAACTGGGGTCTCCTGCACTGTAGGTGGATTTTACCAGCTGAGCTACCAGGTTTCAGCTATAGGTATACAAACATCCTCTCCCTCTTGAACCTCCATCCCATCCCTCTCCCACCCCACCCCTCTAGGTCATCACAGAGCACTGAGCTGGGCACGGAGTTACTATGCTGTAAGCAGCTTCCCTCCTGCTAGCTGCCTCACCTAAGGCAGTGCACACACGTCAGTCCCACATTCCAATTCATCTTCTAGCCCTCCTGTCCACACATCCATTCTGTGTCTGGGTTTCTATTTCTGTCCTGCCAATAGGTTCATACCATTTTTCTAGATTCTGCATATATTTTCAGGTCATGTAATTTAATCCAACCCTCTTACCCAATGGATAAAATGAGAGGATGTCTGAAGAAACTGTGCTCCCTTGATAATTGGTATTAAGGCTAGAATCAGACTTTTGTCTCTTGATTCTTTGTCTTTCTAGATCTTGATTGTCTCCTCTATTTCATAAGAATAATGATGAAGGCAAAAGGCTGCAGTTGACAATTTTAATTTTATTTAAGTCCTGTCTATCCTCACAGTTTATACTTGAATTTATTTACCTATGGTGTGCTCTCCAAACTTTCATAGAGCTTGATATCTTCCTTTTCAGTTCTCTGATTTTACTTTGTTACTTACTATAAAATATCTCTGTATCAGTTAGGGTTCCTGACTGTAAACAAAATTACCAACTCTGCTTCATATAAGCAGAAAATAAAGTTATTAAAAATGGTGTTATGAAGACCACATAAATTTAAGGAATAACAAAACATTGCTGGGTGTCTTATCCACTCTTCGATGAGTGACTTACCTAGGACACAATGATGGGCTCTGTTGTCAGTGGAGCCTGGTTATCACAGGAGATTATACTCTGTGTCACTGCACTCGGCTGTATTCACTGTGGATAAATTCTAATTGACTAATACCTTGTACTACCTTCCCAAGATTCAAATTTCTAGGTAGGGGCATCTACTTAGCTGTGATTGAATGACATACCTAAGGTTCTAAGTTCAACCTGATGTTACCACAGGTTCTAAGCAGTGATGCTCAATATTATGGTTGTGAAAGGTATGAGGCTACTGAGCACTTGAAACGTGTCTAGTCTGATCTGAAATGGACAAGTGCAAAATGCACACCAAGTTTTGGAGATTTAGCCCCTTTCTTCAAATAAAATATCTCATTAATATCTTTTATGTGGACTGCATATTGAACTAATAATATTTTAATGCTATTTTATTTAATATTATTAAATCATACTAAAATTACCTTTTTCTTTTCAAAATATGGCTTCTAGAAAATTTAAAATTACATATGTGACCCACATTTGTTACTTGGTTTATATTTCTAATAGACAGTGTTATCTGGAATTCTCATGTTTAGGGAAGATAAAAATCAACCCCCTAAGGGCACTATAGGATTCATATCCATTCATAATCACTTCATCCAGTTTGTTTCATATTCTGTGATTTTTTTCTTTCTCCTTGGAACATGATGAAAATTCAACACATAGATTTTTCTTATTTATGTGACTCCTTCAGCATAGACTTTTGCTTGGAACCCAACAGATCTTCAGTAACTATTTACTAAATTTGTTACTGGTACATCCATGATTTCATAGACTTACTGAAATGTTTTGGAATCTATAGTTGTTATGCAGTTAATTTAAGCAGTACACTAAAATAATCATTTAGAATTTGAGAAATAACCTATGACACAGAGTGAAGTGAGTCAGAAAGAGAAAGATAAATATCATATTTTAATGCATACATATGGAATCAAGAAAAATGGTACTGAAGAATTTATTTACAGGGCAGCAATGGAGAAACAGACATAGAGAATAGATTTATGGACATGGGGAGAGGGGATGAGAGGGTGAGATATATGGAGGGAGTAACATGGATACTTACATTACTACATATAAATTAGATAGCCAGTGGGAATCTGCTGTATGGCTCAGGAAACTCAAACAGGGGCTCTAATCAACCTAGAGGGGTCGGGTGGGGAGGGAGATGGGAGGGAGGTTCAAGAAGGAGGGGGTATATGTACACCTATGGCTGATTCATGCTGAGGCTTGACAGAAAAAAAAATCCTGTAGAACAATTATCCTTCAATAAAAAAAAATAAATTAAAAAAATGCTCTGGGAAGGCAGAGTATTTACTTACTACTACTATTTCTACTTCTGTAATAGAAGATCAAAGAAAGAATATGTGGTTTGCACTAGGCAGCTTCACTTATAATATCATTTAATATGCTTCATAATCTGGTCATACCAATTTTAATGATCAGCTAATGAGATTATGAAAAGTTCACTAACTTCCTGAAGGTTTTATAACCTCTCAATTAACCAGACTGAAGTTTGAAGCCAGTACTGTCAGATTACCTAACTTAGGCATTTTCTACTAAACTATGTACTTAATAACAATTAAGTTTAAATATCTAACATTAAAAAAATTTTAATGGTTAAAACAAATTACTTTTGAAAAAAATTTCATAGTTATATCAAAGGCTGCATGAAAATCATGTAAAAATTTTGCTAAGCAACATTTTTTAGTAAATTAAATATACATAGCCAGAAAATAGCTGTGCCTTCAGTTTTGTTGTAAATACGTTTTAAATTAGAGACAAAAGGCATAGGAAAATATAATGTAGTATTACTGAGTCCCTAATGCCTGACTATATCTTAAGATCTCTTGAAATTCTGCAACACAGCTGGGCAATGTATCTTGGCATAATTTATTTTTTAAAGCCACTCACACCTGGTTGTATTTTCAATGTCCTGGGTTCTGTGGGTTTACTTTTTCACAAAAAGCACTTATGCCTAGTCAAAATTCATTCTACTCTAAATGAAGAAATCCCTAAGGTTCACAATGAATATGGCATCATAGCAATGGTTTGTGCCATGATTAAAGAAAATTATTTTTATATGACATTCATTTAAACAGTATAATATCCATTTCATGCTCTGGAAGTAATTTTTAGTGAGCATTTTGCCATTTTCACTAATGATGAAGTAATAGAGGACACTGATGGAGATTTAAAAATGTCTGGATTCAAATTTCTTATTAATATGGCATTTTAAAGACAAATAGCACTGTGCCTGTCTCTGGTGAGGGAGAGTTCTTATTTTGAATATGAGATCACTTTTCTATGCTTGTAACACATGAGTGCAGGCTTTTGCTCCTATAATAGAAATTCTAAAAAAAATAAATATATATATATATATCACATAATTAAAATCAGCTTTTCCAAAAGTATATTTCTTGATGTTAATAGTTTTGTTTTTTAGTGAAAGAGCCAAAAACCTCAGGGCCTTATGGTTAGTTTGGATCCTTTGTTTGCGAATGACAAAAACTCCAACTCAAATTGTAACCAGGAAGGAAAGAGATCAAGCAGGCTTAGAATCTTTAGCTCACTTGCTTCTCCTGTCTCTCTGGTCTTTACTTCTCACTATATATTATACAAAATGACTACAGCAAGCTCAAGAAATCACTTTGGCAACAAAGGTCCACATAGGCAAAGCTATTTTTCCAGTAGTCATGTACAGATGTGAGTTGGACTGTAAAGAAGGATGAGCACCGAAGAATTGATGCTTTTGAACTGTGGTGTTGGAGAAGACTCTTGAGAGTCTCTGGGACAGCAAGGAGTTCAAACCAGTCAATCCTAAAGGAAATCAATCCTGAGTATTCATTGGAAGGACTGATGCTGAAGCTCCAATACTTTGGCCACCTGGTGGGAAGAACAGACTCATTGGAAAAGAGGAGAAGGGGACAACAGAGAATGAGATGGTTAGATAGTATCACTGACTCAGTGTACACGAGTTTAAGTGAACTCCGGGAGATAGTGAAGGAGAGAGAAGCCTAGTGTACTGCAGTCCATGGAGCTGTAGAGTTGGACACAACTTAGTGACTGAACAATGACAAGTTCCAAACTGATACTGTTAGTGTTTGCACCAGCAAAGATAAAGGACTCTTCCCTACCAACTGAAGATAGAAAATGCTACTGAAGGATTTGATTGATCCAGCTTGGGTCATAGACCCATTCTTAACTGAATTTTTAGGTCATGGAATATGGACACTTAATTTCATATATTGGGGGAGAGATCTGTAACCAGAAGTAATATATAGGAAAGTGGCATCAGCAGACAAAATTATAACAGAAATCAGAAACATTTGAACTGACTTATGTACTCAGGCCCTTTAAAGTCTGTAATATGCTAATATGGATTATGGGTCTTGTAGACAAGAAGGCTTCTCTGGTGGGTCAGTAAAGAATCTGCCTGCCAATGCAGAAGATGCAGGAGATGCGGGTTCAATCCCTGGGTCAGGAAGATCCCTTGGAGGAGGGCATGGCAATCCACTCCAGTATTCTTGCCTGGAGAATCCCATGGATAAAGCAGCCTGGCAGGCTACAGTCCATGGGGTTGCAAAGAGTCAGACTTGGCTTAGTGACTGAGCATGCGTGTACACGGACAAGAAGGATATCTTATCCAACATTTTCTGGATATATTTGAACACAGAAATTTCTTTTTAATAGGACATCATGTGAGATTAATGTGCTATATGGTCACAGACTTACTCACACACAACTAGCTTTTTCAGTTTCTGTTATAAGTCTAATTTTCTTGAACTCCTACGCTGCTAAGTGGCTGCTCTAAGGTGTGCATCTATACAGCGCATGGATGAGTGTGTGGGTGTGGGTAACTTTACTTGCCACTCAAAGATATCTGAGGGCTTTCAAGTTTACACAGTCTCTTTCAATAAGATCATCTCCCTGGATAAAAGGCAAAACTAGTTAAATCATCTCCTTCATCTCTCAAATCAATGTCTGGCTGTACGTAAGGATGGTCCTGTTTATCTTACCTCTTGGCGACGGAGTCTGTGATCTTTCCTGTGGATTCTTGCCAGCTTTTACTATGGGATGATCAATCTGGGTCCCTGGTTTCTTTTGTGAGGGTTTGTTGAAATGTGGCTGGTGACCTCAGAGTTTATAATTTGGCCTAAGTTGGACTTTCTGGCCTTCTTTTAATAACTGGCTCTCCCTCACTTCTTGCTAGTGCTATACACATTCATGTTGAAATAGCTTGCCTTCTATCCCTGGCCAAGGCTGTCTTGCCAATAAAAGAAATGATCTTTTCCCTCACCGTGGTCATTCCATGAAATAGAATGGGTCTTTTACTCAGCTACTTTTCACATATTCCCACCCTACCTCCTTGGATCAAATAGGGAATTCTGGAGATTTTCCACACTAGATCAGAGTTGAAGGTGGTTGAGGAGTGTAAACTCAGGACTTCTCTTTCATTAACGAAATTTGCTACTCTTTGCTATTCTGAAGCTTCCTCCTCATATTGGCAAATCAGGGATTTTTTTTTTTTTTTTAACTTTTCCCTCAACTGCAGTGCAGGAGACCTGGGTTTGATCCCTGGGTTGGGAAGATTCCCTGGAGAAGGAAATGGCAACTCACTCCAGTATTCTTGCCTAGAGAATCCCATGGACAGAAAAGCCTGGCTGCAGCCCATAGGGTCGCAAAGAGTCGGACTGACTGAAGGGACTGAGCACGCATGCACACAGACATTAACAACTTTGACCTTTCAGAAGATTCCAACTGAGAATAGATATGGAGGGAACATGAAAGCCTAAAAGTCTCTATTAATAACAGAGACTAGTAATAATAGCTAGTGATTTCAACGTTCTTATATGCAGATGCTATTTTGAACCCTATTTATGTTAAATCATTTCTCACAACAATTCAGTGAACTAAAACCATTATCACCCCAATTTATAGATAAGAAGACTGAGGCACAGAGAGATTCTACAACTTGCCTTCTGTTACATAGTGAGTGATAAATCTAGGGATTGAACCTAGGTGGTCCTGCTCCAGAATCCATGTTTTGCCCACTACATCTATTGTCTCTTAAAAACCTTTCAAGAAGCCATATCAGATTTCACCTGACTGAATTTCCCATTTCTCAAAGATCTGATTGACGAGATGTGAAATAAAAAGTGGCTATGATTAATTACTTTATTCAATTGTACAATTGTTTCTTAACTGCTTGGATAGGGAACCAGAGAGTTCTAGGTTCAAATGTCATAGGGATTTTTAAAAATTTCATGTGCCATGACTCAAACCATTTGGGAAGCAGGAGATAATATTAAGGGGGAAGCTCAAATACTAAAAATAAATTCTCTCTATGGTAACCATTTGTGATACTGTCTTGGGACATCCAATATCATGATTGGAGAAAAGCTTTTTATTCCTTTCCCCTCATTGCAGTCTCTGAGATTTCTCAATCCTGGTATTTCTACACAGATAATAAATGATACCCTCTAGGGAAAGGAGACAACTGAGATTCCGCATGTGAGTATTATTAATAGCATTTTAATTTTTCCTGACAACCGACTCCAAGAAAGGTCTTGTTTGCAAACTTTTTGAATGCTGAATTTTAATTGTGGTTAGATATTAAGTTTTGGGATAGCAAGTCAGTTATAGTTCCTTAACATTTTGGGATAAGTATAATCAATCACTCTGCAGGGTATGAGCTCATCATCTGAGATGCCAAAAAGGAAGCTCAACTTTGTCCCAGCTGTCCGATCCTTTTACTTTCTCAGCTGCCTTATTTTGGAAGAGCCCTCCAACAATGGAGGTAAATACCATTTTAAAATGGATTATGAAATGCCATATGAGAAGAATTGGTGTGACAGTGTGAAGAGCACTGACCTTGAATTTGGGTCAATCTGACACAAATCTTAGCGCTGGTTCTTTTTTCCTGTGTAATGTTGCTGTAGCTCATGCTCTTGAGCTATAAAATGGAAATAATACCTTTTTCATAAACTTTTCTGGGAATTAAATGCAACAACTTTGACAAAATGCTTACCACATGTTAATTTTTATTTTTAGTATAAGGTTTGCCTTGATTTAGGATTGTAGGAATTTTTTTCTTCTTTAAGGTATTAATTTTCCTCCAGTTTTACTGAGATATATTTGCCATATAACAATGTATTAGTTTAAGGTGTACAGCATAATAATTTGATATATGTTTATATTGCAAAATAATTACCACAATAAGTTTAACGTCTATCACCTCACAGTTTACTAGCTTTCTTCTTACAAGGAGAACTCTATCTGCTGTTAATAGCCTAAAATGTTAGAGATGATGGAATAAGAAGTCTTAACATAGATTTTAATATAATGAAGAAAACTGCAGATTTTGTCACTAAACTAATCTGATTAAGTCTAAATTAGGTAGCCCAGATATTTAGAGCTGTGTTTATCATTATTTAACTTATATTTCTCCTGCTTATTTAACTTATATGCAGAGTACATCATGGGAAGTGCTGGACTGGATGGAGCACAAGCTGGAATCAAGATTGTCAGGAGAAATATCAATAGCCCCAGATATGCATATAAAGAGCCTCTTGATGAAAGTGAAAGAGGAGAGCGAAAAAGTTGTCTTAAAACTCAACATTCAGAAAACTAAGATCATGGCATCTGGTCCCATAACTTCATGGCAAATAGATGGGGAAACAGTGGAAACAGTGACAGACTTTATTATTGGGGCTCCAAAATCACTATGAACAGTGACTGCAGCCATGAAATTAAAAGGCATTTATTGCTTGGCAGGAAGATTGTGTCCAACCTAGACAGCATATTGAAAAGCAGAGACATTACTTTGCCAACAAAGGTCCGTCTACTCAAAGCTGTGGTTTTTCCAGGAGTCATGTATGGATGTGAGAGTTGGACTATAAAGAAAGCTGAGCACAGAAGAATTGATGTTTTGAACTGTGGTGTTGGAGAAGACTCTTGAGAGTACCTTGGACTGCAAGGAGATCCAACCAGTCCATCCTAGAGGAGATCAGTCCTGGGTGTTCATTGGAAGGATTGATGCTGAAGCTCAAACTCCAATGATGTCAAGAACTGACTCACTGGAAAAGACCCTGATGCTGGGGAAGATTGAAGGCAGGAGGAGAAGGGGACGACAGAGGATGAGATGGTTGGATGGCATCACTGACTTGGTGGACATGAGTTTGAGTAAACTCGGGGAGTTGGTGATGGACAGGGAGGCCTGGTGTGCTGGAGTCCATGGAGTCACAAAGAGTTGGACACGACTGTATGGCTGAACTTATTACTGTTGCAAAGCTCCTCAAGTGGGATATATACTCTCAAGGTTTGTTGCTGTTTTTGCTGTTTTTTTTTCCTTTTCCTATATCAACAGTAGGCAGTGGAAGTATTTTGGTTACTTCAATGTTAGAATTTGTAGAATATTTAATAGTAAGTGTTTAGTGAGGAAACTATATGAAACACTATATGTGATAGTATTTCAGGAAATCTGGAGAGGTAATTACCATAATGATAAGCTGCTTGAATTACTTACTCGACCTCATTTAATAAATTTCTAAATCTTTTCTTTTTCCAGATCATATCACATAACGTCTATTTTTCTTTAATAACTATTTTAGTGACATGTTTTGACTTAAAAAAAGACTTATGTACAGTGTCTCAAAAGTATTAACATCTGGAGCTAAATGTCATATCCTCAGAAACATGTATCATGTGTGGCTCTTCTCTCTTATGTTTATTATCCACTTATCAAACTGGGTTATATGGCCCTTTCTGCATCTGTGCCCTGTGCAACTGTACTCATTTTATTTCCTATCCAGTTCAAATTTTTTTCAATAAATATTTATGGAGTGCTCATTTATCATTCAAAGTTAATATTCTGGGACAAAGTGAATAAAACTTAGTCAATGCTCACGAGAAAATTTTATTTTACTTTATGTTATTTTTATTTTTTAAAAGTTTTATTTAATATTCGATCATAGTTGATTAACAATATTATATTAGTTTCAGGTTTGCAGTAAGGTGATCCAGTTATACATATATATATATATACATATATATATACATATATATATACATATATATATGTGTGTTTATTCTTTTTCAAATTCTTTCCCCATTTATGTTATTACAGATTATTGAGCAGAGTTTCCTGTGCTATGCAATATGTCTTGGTTGGTTATCTATTTTAAATATAGTGGTGTGTACACATCAATTCCAAACTCCCAGTCTATCCCTCCCCCCAACTCTACCCCCTTGGTTTGTTCTCTAAGTCTGTGAGTCTGTTTCTGTTTTGTAAATAAGTTCATTTGTATAATTTTACTTTAAATTCTACATATAAGCAATACCATATGATATTTGTCTTTCTCTGTTGGACTTACATCACTCAGTATGATGACATCCAGGTCATGTTGCTGACATTATTTCATTCTTTTTAGTGGCTAAGTAACATTCCATCGTATACATGTACCTCATCTTCTTTTCCATTCATCTGTCAATGAACATTTAGGTTGCCTCCATGTCTTGGCTATTGTGAACAGCACTGCAATGAACATTGGGGTACATGTATCCTTTGAAACCATGTTTTCTTCTGGATATATGCCCAGGAGTGGCATTGTTGTATCATATGGTTTGTTTTTGTTTTTAGTTTTTAGTTTTTTAGGGAACCTTTGTACTATTCTCCATAGTGGCTGTACAAGTTTACATTCCTACCTGCAGTGTAGGCCGCTGCTGCTGCTGCTAAGTTGCTTCGTCGTGTCCGACACTGTGTGACCCCATAGACGGCAGCCCACCAGGCTCCCCCGTCCAGGGGATTCTCCAGGCAAGAACACTGGAGTGGGTTGCCATTTCCTTCTCCAGTGCATGAAAGTGAAAAGTGAAAGGGAAGTTGCTTAGTCATGTCCAACTCCTAGCAACCCCATGGACTGCAGCCCACCAGGCTCCTCTGTCCATGGGATTTCCCAGGCAAGAGGACTGGAGTGGGTGCCATTGCCTTATCCGAACAGTGTAGGAGGGTTCCCTTCTCTCCACACCCTCTGCAGTGTTTATTCTTTGTAGATTTTTTGATAATGGCCAATTGTTATTGGTGTGAGGTGGTATTTCATTGTCATTTCAATTTGCATTTCTCTAACTGGCAATGAGGGAGACAAAGAAAGAAAGAGGTAATTAATATCTGGAGTTATGAATTGAGGTACATGTTTTCTGCTTTTATTTTCTTTGCTGCTATGGTACCTAGCTCACCTGATCAGTACAAATTCATCAGATTATAATGTAATAATGTATCCATTCCTTCAGTGGGGACAGTAACGAATGAGATAAATACAGCCTCCAGCCTTTAGGATTTATCTGACTAGTGAATAAAACAGAATTAAAACAAATAACTACAAATACTTAAATATTTACAAATACTCTATGTCTTATAAAATGGAAGAAACCAACAGATATTAAATAAATGTTTATTTTTAAATTGATTAAATTTGACCAATAGAAAACAAAAGCTCACAAATAGCTGTTTATCTGTAATGTTATTTGTAATTGAGCTTTAGCTTGTAAAGTTAACACATTTGGCCAAAACACAATTTTCTCCTAATGAAAGCAGCGGTTTTTATTTAATGTTGATTATATTTCATGGGTATAAAACTTGTAGGCTTTTTCCTATTAAAATTCTGATTAAATGTTTCATCCCATTTTCTTAATATAGAACCATCTCATTGGGTTTATAAATGTCATGACAAGTTTATTTTATTTCATATAGCACTAGTTCCTCCCAAGTGCTCTGATGTTCTTGTGTAATTTGTGAACAATTTTATATAACATAAAGGAAAAATAGTAACTATATTCAACTCCTGAGTTCCATGAATGGTGCATAGTAGGTTTTCAGTCACTGTGAAAAGAACTATGCCCATTCTATTTTGATTATTTCCAACTTTCCTTCTATCTCTTATATTTTTAAGAACAGTAGACGTATTTTTAAAATATTCTATTTAAAAATTTTGTCAACAGTAGCTATCTTTTTTGCCTTATAGCTTGTGTTATGAATCCTCCATTCTTCCGGTGCTTGCTATTTTAGAGGTAGATGTGCTATCATGCTATCATGGAAAGAAAATTGGATTTAGTTTACAAATCAACACTGTAGTTCTGATTCTGTTACTTGCCAGCTGTGTGACTTCAGAAAAGCAATTCTCCGGGCTTCAGTTTCATCATTAATAGTATGGGCATGGTTATACCTGCCATGTTAAGTGTGTTTATATTAGACTTGACTACTGTAAAGCCAGGTCATCAGTTTCTTTTTTTTTTTAATTACATTTCCTATCATGTTATAAGAATGTAATAATTGGTACCACATAAAAGGAAGAAAGAGTGGCATTTCTCTGTATGCTGGAGTGGGGCACATTTTAATTGATTTTTATTTGGTATATACATTTTGCAAAAGTTTATCAGAATTCTGTAATGCTTATGAAGAAGTCATCTCAGAATTATTATTCCCGGGTGATGCATGTGTGCTTAGTCACTCAGTCGTGTCTGACTCTGTGCGACCCCACGGACTGTAGCACGCCAGACTCCTCTGTCCATGGGGTTCTCCAGGCAAGAATACTGGAGTGGGTTGCCATGTTCTTCTCCAGGGATCTTCCCAACCCAGGGATTGAACCTATGTCTTTTGTATTGTCAGGAGGGTTCTTTAATACTGGAGCCACCTTGGAAGCCCTGGGTCATAATCATGTCCTAAAAGTGCAAAGAGAAATGTGCATGAAATCAGAGCTTCCTTTCTTCCTTTTTTATTTTCCTTCTCTCTCTTTTTTCTCTTTCTTTGTTTCTCTCTTTTTCTTTCTTAGCCTGTAAAGAAAGCCATTTTCTACATAAGCACCCACGAGTTACCTAAACCAGTCTTACGGTCATGTTTCCAAGAGAAGGTACTCTTTAGAAAGATTTCTCTCTAGCTACTAGCATTTAAACTCTTATTAATCTTAATATAATGTCAAAGGGAATATCTATTGTAACTGTGATTTTGAATGAAAAAGACACAATATTTTTACAAGACTTTTGGGGCCAAGGAAAAAAAATATGTTTATTCCACTACCTTAAACTACACAATTTTTATAAATTTTGTGTTTTTTTATAGCACAAACATGTGTACATATATATATATGTGACTTTTTAATCATTTTAAGCATAATTTACATAAATGTTTGTATGTATGATAAGAAAAATGAATCCAAGAACCATTTTAATCTCCATACAGGTTTCCCTTTCAACATGAGCTAATGTTGAAAAGATGAGCTGAAGCTGGATATTTGATCAAGTACTTTCCTAAGTTTAGGAGAGACACTTGATAGGGCACTGGCTTCTCAAAGTGATAAATATTTACCTGAAAATATATCTCTCTAACTCGGTACACTGTAACTATGATTTAGTTAGACTGTGGTCTATGTTACTATCACCTCTTACCTTGATAACCTGATTTGCTTCCTACCTGGTTTTTTGCTCTGATTTTTCATTCTTCACAGTATTATTTTCCACAAAGCAACTTGTGCTATTTTTTTTTAAAGTTTTAATTGGACACTTTTCCCCCTACCCTCCTTCTGCTTAAAACTTTCTCATGGTTTGGCATCCTAATTAGAATAAATTAAATAGTCATTTCTTTAGTTTAACGTGATTTGGCCACTTGTATTCTCTGGCGTCATTTTATCACGTTCTTGGCTATAACTCTACTTCTGCAACTCTGGCTTTTTATTTTTCTGCATGAACCCAACTTCCTCTCACCTCAGGCTGTTAACATTTGCTCTTCCTCCTGCCTTGAACCCTCTGCAGGAAGGTCTTCCCATCGTCTTCCTTATCTTTTATTTCTCAGCATACAGGTAATTTTATCAGAAGCGTTTCTTGATAAAACAATTGAAAAGTAATACCACCTTCATCTGCTACTCTTCTGAAGTATTGGTTTTCTTTCTTTTTAATTGCCCTGTTAAATTTTTATTTCTTTGTTTTTCATCAAGAGACAAGTATCAGCTGAATCTTTAGAGAAACATATCATTCCAAATTAACTAAAATAATAATTAAGAAATAGGGGCTCTAGACCCAGGCACTGGTTTTGCACTTTTTAGTTGTCTTCCCTAGACCAAATTATTTAACCTCCCTGTGGTACATTTTCCTTCTCTGTGGTCATTGTAAAGACTGTAACTAACTTACTGAGTTGCTGTGAAAACAATACACTATTAAGACAGTGTTTGGGACATATAAGCACTCAATACATGTTGATAATAATTATTGTTGCTTCCAAAGAGATCAGTCCTTGGTGTTCATTGGAAGGACTGATGCTGAAGCTGAAACTCCAATACTTTGGCCACCTGATGTGAAGAGTTGACGCATTGGAAAAGACCCTGATGCTGGGAAGGATTGGAGGCAGGAGGAGAAGGGGATGACAGAGGATGAGATGGCTGGATGGCATCACCAACTCGATGGACATGGGTTTGGGTGGACTCCAGGAGTTGGTGATGGACAGGGAAGCTTGGCATGCTGCGATTCGTGGGGTTGCAAAGAGTCGGACACAACTGGGTGACTGAACTGAACTGATTACTTAGTTACACTCTCTAGAGTATAAAAATCTATGAAGATAACCATCTTGTCTACTTCATCTCTGCTGTGTCCCCAGCACCTACAAGAGGGACTGGTACATAATAGTTGCTCCACAAACATTTGTTGAATAAATGAAAAAAAAATGATGTTTAGTATCTCAGAGGTTCCTACTAACTTTTGAGAGAACTGACTGGATTATTTATGAATCAGTTTCCTTTTCTCTTATTCTGTGGGAATTCAGCATTTATTTACAATCTGTAAAATTGCTTGCATGCACGCTAAAGTCGCTTCAGTCGTGTCCGACTCTGTGCAACACTAAGGACTGTAGCCAGCCAGGCTCCTCTGTCCATGGGATTCTCCAGGCAAGAATACTGGAGTGGATGTCATTCTCTCCTCTAGGGGACCTTCCCAACTCAGGGATCAAGCCGTGTCTCTATGTCTCTTGCATTGGCAGGCAGATTCTTTACCACTAGTGTCAGGTGGGAAGCCTGTAAGATTGCTTAGTGCTCTGTTTTGTTTTGTTTTTATTGAATAATTGCTTTACAATGTTGTATTAGTTTCTGCTCCACAACGAAGTGAACCAGCTATATGTGTACATATATCCACTCCCTCTGAGCTTCCCTCCACCCACCCCCTATCCCGTTCCTCTGGGGTCATCACAGAGCACTGAGCTGAGCTCCCTGTGCTATACAGCAGCTTCCCATTAGCTACCTATTTTGTGCATGGTAGTGTATAAATCAGTTCTCTCTTAATGTGCCCCACCCTCTCCTTCCCACTCTGTGTCTTCAAGTTCTCTATGTTGAGTTTGGATTCTTTGATGTATCATAACTGATTCTTTACCCTGTGTTGTTTGATAACTGACCCTCTGATGGTGACCAAGCCAAGCCTCGCATTTTGCTTCACAGTGTGGTTTTAGCACTGGCTTCTGCAATTCCTGGTATTGAGTACTGGCTCTATTGCATATATGTAGAATAATGTCAAGTCATTGAAACTTAGTTTTTCCTACGTAAAATGATGGTAAAAATTTTTACATAAGACTTATTGAAAAAACTGTCTTCATCACAGCGATTGATGTTTCTCTAAGGAGGGTTGAATAAATCATTTCAGACATAAAAAAATATACTACTCTTAAAAATCTACTGTGAAAGGGATATGAGCACTTTTTAAAATTACCCAAACTAGTGCTTACATCTTCTCAGGAAATTCTTTCCTTTGCCTGGAGGTGGTTTTGGCATATCCTTTATCAAGAAAGTATTTGTTTAGTAGACCACCCTCTATGTGCATACTCTCAGAGCCCCCAAAGAGGATTCTTTTTTAAATTCAGAGGGTTCATGGATATTTTGAGATGCAGAATCTTTTGCTAAGAGTGGAGTGACCACATTTCCCTTAAGAACCATTTATCTCCTTCCACTCTCAAGTCTAACACTTCTTGTATGGGACTTAAATCCTTTCTAATGCAATTTAAGCCGATTTCCTGAGGTGTATCTTACTAAGGATGAAGAGCAGGTGGCCGCAATTTTATAGAAATATAATAAATCTTTGTATGCTTTAAGTTTAGTTTTTAATTTGCCACTCTTTTTCTAAGCAGACTAGGACTGCATTATTGTTTCTTCCCCTTGGTCTTCTACCCCAGCAGTGCCACCCTTTCTGGTGCCAGGGGCCAGGACTATTTTCCCACGGACGGGGGTCGGGGCTGATGGTGTCAGATGATTCAAGTGGGTTACATTTTTGTGCACTTAATTTCTATCATTGTTGCATTGTGATGTGTGATGAAATGATTATACAGCTCAGGATGGTGCAGAATCAGTGGGAGCCCTGAGCGACTAGAGCGTCCATCTGGGCTGATGGGGGAGAGTGGCAGTCCTTCCCCAACGCCAGCATCAGGTCCCCCTCTTCCGCCTCAGATCATCAGGCATTCGATTCTCATAAGAAGTGCACAACCTAGATCCCCTGCGTTTGCAGTCCACGGTAGCGTTCGCACTCCCCTGACAACCTAATGCCACGGCCGATCCCGCAGGAGCCAGCGTTCAGGCAGCCACGTGAGCGGTGCGGAGCCGCCGTAGACGCAGAGAAAGCTTTGCTTGCTTGACCGCCGCTTATCTCCAGCGGTGCGGCCAGGTTCCTATCAGGCCCGGGGCCAGTACTGGTCTGTGATCTGGAACTGGGAACCTTCCTTATGCTTCGTGTAGACCTGTGCTTTTTTACCTACTAATTTAACTAATCTACCTACTAGTTTAATCTTCATACATTGCCAGTCAAATGTACTACTGTGCCCAACAGCTAGAGTACTCACATTATATGTGGTTACACACAGGACCTTTCCAAAATCGGCCATACATGCTTTACCACAAAACGAAGTTTTAACAAATTTCAGACGATTAAAAGCCCACAGAATGTATATCCTCTGCTGCTGCTGCTGCTTAGTCGCTTCAGTCGTGTCCAACTCTGTGTGACGCTCCGGACTGCCGCCTGCCAGGCTCCTCTGTCGATGGATTTCTCCAGCCAAGAGCACTTCAGTGGGTTGCCATGCCTTCCTCCAGGGACTCTTCCCAACCCAGGGATCGAACCTGGGTATCCTGCCTTGCAGGCAGATTCTTTACCACCCGTCTTCAGGGAAGTTCCATGTACCCTCTAGCTATTACATACTTCATCGAGAAATCAAGCACCAAAAAGCTAATGAGAAAATAAATCCCGAATCCCCAACATTTTGAAACTGTGATAGAAGGCTAACCACTGAAGGTTAAATAAAATCACAATGAAAATTAGACAGTGAGAAATGTGTACCGATGGATAGAATTTTCAAAGTTGTCAAATAAGAGAAGATAAGTGTAAGTAAAATGGTAAGAATAAGGAAATATACACATATCTACTCACTTTTGCAACCGCTCCCCTCTCCCCCCAAAAAAAACCCTCAAGACACAAACCAGAAACAGTAAGTCACAAACATGCTGTCAGTTGTCCATAGAAGGTGAGTAGAAATAAGATCGCCTAGAGACACAGAGAGCAGAGGAGGGGTGTTCTCACTCCTCTGAGGGAGACCTTTTGTACAATTTTGACTATTAGAGCCAAGTCATTATTTTTTAGAAATTAAATCAACAAGGGATTACAAACAGAAACAGATGAATCAGATTGTGTTTCAAATGTATAAATTAGTCACATCTGTAAAGGATGAAGCAAAGACTAGTGCCCAAGTAACACTAGAACAAATCTTTTTACTATGTACCATTGAGCTAAAAAAAAAAAAAAATCAAACTGTAAACAATATCATATTTTTAAATAGAGATATGGGTTAGGGATTCTCAAGTTACATGTGTATTTTAAGGTGGAATATATATTTTTATGTAGAAGGAGCCAGATTTTTCACTGTTAGGAGAGGGGATTAGAAATATGCAAAGTCTAGAATGAATCTTGTGACAGCTAATTGAAAATTTAAGTATCCGTATGAATTCATGCTTACATTGTTAGGTAGATAGAATGAATGAGAACAATTTTAAATTCTAAATTCTATTCTCTCACATAGGATATCCAGGCTCATTGGGGCTAGGCCTGGCAGAGTGCATAATGAACCTAGAACATCTGCTATATCAGAAAACAAGGAAGCATTTAAAATTATGGGAGCATGTGAAAAAGAACAGAAGCCAGTGATCAAGGGCCACAATTGATTAAATCAGGATCAAAATAAAGTTTTATTAGTGGATCATTACTCAGAATAAAAATAGTATTTTTAATTCCATATTAATAAAAATAAATGAATAACTAAATTAAATGTAGAGAAAGAAATATTTTCCTTACAATAGAATGCCAATTATTAATTGCAGAAGAAGTGGTGGGACAAAAAATCACCAGGATTGGCAACCACCAGTGCAATACTGGGCAAGAAAGTGAGAGTTTGGTGAGAAAAAACAATGTCCAATAATTTCAAAAGCACCTTCTGACAGGATGTATATTAATTAAAAAAAGAAAGAAATGTATTATTATGATCAGGAAACTTGGCCAATGTCACCTTAACCAAGCGACCAGATGTAACATCACCAGCCAGGGGATAGTGGGACACATGCTCCCTGCACGTTGTGGTCAAGGCATAGCATCACTTCAGTGGTTGGTGTTCCTGCTAAAAATGCATAAAATGAATCTAATTATGAGAAAACTATAGAAAGAGATAAATTAGGGAACACCCTATGAATTGTGTTTATCTCTTCAAAAATATCAAGATTGTGAAAGACAAAAAGTGACCAAAGTATATTTCCAGCTATAAGAAGACCAAGGATCCATAACCATTAAATGCAATACTATTTTTTATATAAAGGAAATTAATGGGTTACCTGTCAAAATTTGAATACTTTCTGTAGGGTGGGTCATTGTACTATATCAATTACACTGTATCAACTTGATGTCCAGTGGTTATATAAAAGAATGTATTTTGCAATTAAAATATGTAGGGAGAAAGGGTATGATGTCTACAGGGTGGACTCAAGGTTTATTACTTTTAGTGTCTCTCTATTTTTCTTACTTTCTCTCCTGATAAAACTCATGTGTTAGAATATCAACATGGGGAGAATGAGAGTGAGGTATATATGAAACTTTATATTACTACTTAAGATTGTTTCAAAATAAAAGTGAAAATATATATATTTCATACCTCTTACAGCAGAATCTGTTGTTATCCCACCCTATATTCCAAAGGGAGTTTACATGTAAATGTAAAATGGAAAGCAATAACATTATAAAAAAAAAAGAGAATGATTTGCTATAAAAGATAATTATGACCTCTGCAGATACAAGGGGTAGTAATCTAGATTCAAAAGAGAGGAGTTCTGAAGTCAGAAGATCTCTATTTCTTGTCCAAGGAGGTGTGTACATGGATGTTCAATTTGTGGTAATTATTTGTTCTACATGTTTTTGCTCAGCATAAATTTTTGTATGTGTTCTGCAATTCATATTTGAAACTAAATAAATTTTTTAAAAGAAGATAAAGACAGCATTTAGCATTTGATGCCAGCAGTACTGAAGCCATGGATGGTTCAGAAGCAGTCACTAATACTGCATTCTTAGCGTCCACATTCATCCAGATGAATGCTCACATCTGAAAGCAACATGAGCTGAACCCAAGGCAAATGTTTAGGGAAGCATGCAATTGGGTTACGCCTTGTCATTTTTTTGATCCATAGTCACAAATAAACAATCTCTATTAATCTTTTAAGAGCCTAGTATTGTGTGCTTGAATCAGTTGATCTCCTGAGAGGATCAGAAAGGCTTTGAACAAACTATTCCCCATGCTTTTTTTCTTTGAGAAATGAGAGGAGTAAGTCCATATTTCTGAACCCTTGTTTACTGGTTCCTCCCTCTATGTCTTTTCTATCCCAACAAACCGAAATAGCATTTTCAATTTTTGAGTTGTAGTTTTTTCTTTTTAAGGAAGGAGGTGGGAAGGGGGTTCTGGAAGGGGAACACATGTATACCCATGGTGGATTCATGTCAATGTATGGCAAAACACACGATAATGTAAAGGAAAAAATAAAGTTATACATTGTTGATACATACAACTGTTTTTCAATTCCTTTCAGTGTGACTTGCTACTGAAGGTGATTCAGAGAGAAAAACTTCTTGAGACATCATATATCTTTGTAATTCTAAGAATAATCTGCTTTTTGTGAAAACTTAGATAATGAAGAGGCATCAAGAAATTAATAAAAAAAGAATGCCACTTTAATTCATTTTTTATTTAGCTTTTCCTTGGTTGTGCAGATGGTAAAGAATCTGCTTTCAGTGCAGAAGATCTGGGTCAGGAAGATCCCCTAGAGAAGAGAATGGCAACCGACTCCAGTATTCCTACCTGGAGAATTCCATGGACAGAGGAGCCTGGTGGGCTACAGTCTATGGGGTCACAAAGGATCAGATACAACTGAGAGACTAACACTTTCACTTATTTTTTTCAACAAAGGAACACTTGTTAATCTGCTGATCAGGGACAAGTTACTTGGTCTCTCTAGATTCAGTATTCCATCTTTTCAACAGAAATGGTAATAATATACCAGCCTTAAGTAGCTTGATATATAAATAAAATAGCACACATAAATTATTGATATGAATGACTTATACACTAAGTATTCAGAAATAACAGCTATTATTTATAATACTAAAATGACTGTAATTTTATCCAAACTGTGATGTTTTAATTTTATTTATAAGCTTTCAGTTCTGTTCAGTTCTCAGTTGTGTCCGACTCTGCAACCCCATGGACTGCAGCACGCCAGGCCTCCCTGTCCATTGCCAACTCCTGGAGTTTACTCAAACTCATGTCCATCGAGTCGATGATGTCATCCAACCATCTCATCCTCTGTCGTCCCCTTCTCCTCCTGCCTTCAGTCTTTCCCAGCATCAGGGCCTTTTCTAATGAGTCAGTTCTTTGCATCAGACAGCCCAAGTATTGGAGTTTCAGCTTCAGCATCAGTCCTTCCAATGAATATTCAGGGCTGATTTCCTTTATAATGGACTGGTTGGAGCTCCTTGTAGTCCAAGGGACTCTCAAGAGTCTTTTACCAAAAAAAAAAAAAAAGAGTCTTTTACAACACCACAGTTCAAAAGCATCAGTTGTGTGGTGCTCAGCTTTCTTTAGGAGAAGGCGATGATGGCACCCCACTCCAGTACTCTTGCCTGGAAAATTCCATGGACGGAGGAGCCTGGTAGGCTATAGCCCATGAGATCACAACAAGTTGGACATGACTGAGTGACTTCACTTTCACTTTTCACTTTCATGCACTGAAGGAGGAAATGGCAATCCACTCCAGTATTCTTGCCTGGAAAATCCCATCTACGGGGTCGCACAGAGTCAGTCACGACTGAAGTGACTTAGCAGCAGCAGCTTTTTTTATAGTCCAACTCTCACATCCATACATGACTACTGGAAAAACCATAGCTTTGACTAGATGGACCTTTTCTGGCAAAGGAATGTCTCTGCTTCTTAATATGCTGCCTAGGTTGGTCATAACATTTCTTCCAAGGAGCAAGCGTCTTTTAATTTCATGGCTGCAGTCACCAGCTGCAGTGATTTTGGAGCCCAAGAAAATTAAGTCTGTCACGATTTCCACTGTTTCCACATCTAGTTCCCATTAAGTAATGGGACCAGATACCATGATCTTATTTTCTGAATGTTGAGTTTTAAGCCAACTTTTTGACTCTCTTCTCTCACTTTGATCAAGAGGTTCTTTAGTTCTTCACTTTCTGCTATAAGGGTGGTGTCGTCTGTATATCTGAGGTTATTAGTATTTCTCCCAGCAATCTTGATTCCAGCTTATGCTTTACTGAAGTATAATTGAGTAATAAAATTTTAAGATATCTAAAGGGTATATTGTGATGATTTTATATGAGTACATTGTAAAAGGATTCCCTGCATAGAGTTAATTAACACACATATCACCTACATACTTAGAGAATATTTGTGTGAGAATATTTAAGTTCTACTCTCTCTATAGATTTAAGTTATGCAATACACTGTTATCAACCATATTCATCATGTTTTTAGATCTCAGTCCTTTTAAATGAAATTTTTCCAACCTTTTCCTGTTTCCTCAAAACATGTAAACGTATCACATTTCTTTATCCATTCATCCATTGATAGACCACATAAGTTTTTTCCATACTTTGGCTATTGTGAGTAATGCTGCAATGAACATGAGAGTATGGATATCTTTTTGAGATAATCATCTCAGCATTTTAAAAAATATATACCCAAAAGAGGGGTTGCTGGGTCATATGATAGTTCTATTTTTTATTTTTCAAGAAGCCTCCATACTATTTTCCATAATTTATATTTCCACCAATAATGTGCAACTTTTCCTTTACTCTACATCCTTGCCAGAATTTGTTGTCTCTTGTCTTTTTGGTAATAGACATTTTAATAAGTGTGAGATCATCTCATTTAGATTTACATTTCCTGGAGGATTAGTAATGCTGACTGCTTTTTTAATGTACTATAGGCCATTTGTGTGTCTTCTTCATTTTCAAGTCTTTTGCCTATTTTAAATTTGAGCTTTTTTTTTTTTTTTGCTATAGAGTTGTACGAATTCCTTGTATATTTTGGATATTTACCCTTTATTGGATATGAGGTTTGTAAGTATTTTTTCCCTTTCAGTACATTGTCTTTTCATTTAGCTGGTGCCTTTCATTGCTGTGCAGAAGTTTTTTAGATTGATATAGTTCTACTTGTTTGTTTTTGCTTTTGTTGCTTTTGCTTTTGGAGTAAAATCCAAAAATTACTGCTGAGGTCAATTTCAAGGAGTTTATCTCCTATGTTCTCTTCTAGGAGTTTCTTTTATACATGCCATTGAGTTTTTCCAGTATTCTTTATTGAAGAAATATATTTTCCCAATTGTATATTCTTGGTCCCTTTGTTATAGAAAAATAAATCACATCTGTTTATGGTTATTTTGGGGCTCTCTAGTCTGTTTCATTAATCAGCATAACTTCTTTTTACACCAATACCATATTTTTTGATTACTATAGCTTCTGTAATATAGTTTGAAGTCAGAAAGTATGATGTTTGCAGTTTTATTCTTATCTCTTAAGATTCCTTTGGTTATTTAAGGTCTTTCACTCATCCATTAAAATTTTGAGATTGTATTCTTATTTCTGTGAAAACTGCCATTGAAATTTTAATATGGATTGCATCAAATCTGCATATTGCTTTAGGTAAAAAGGTCACTTTTAACAATATTAATGCTCCCAGTCATGAATATTGAATATCTTTTCATTTTTTGCATCTTTTTAAATTTCTTTCATCAATAATTGATAGTGTTCAGTGTATAGATTACACATCTCTTTGGTTAAATTTATTAGTTTTGCTATTGTAAACTGGATTATTTTCTTAATTCCTCTTTCTGATAATTTGTTGTGTATAAAAAGGGAAACAGCTTATTTTTGTAGATAGATTTTGTATCCTGCAATGTTAGTGAAATCATTGATTAATGCTAAGAGCTTTTTGTTGGAGTCTTTAGAGTTTCTCTAAATGATTTCATGCCATTTGCAAACGGAGAGAATTTTCATTTTTCCTTTCCTTTTTGGATGTTTATTTCTTTTTCTTGACTAATAACTCTGGCTAGGTCTTCCAAAACAATATTGGGTATAAGTGATGAGGGTGAGCATCCTTTTTCCTCCTCTTGGAGATAAAGCTTCGAGCATTTAACGACTGAGTTAAATGTTAGCTGTGGGCTGGTCATAAGTCGTTATTACATTGAAATGTGTTCCCTCTATACCCAGTTTATTGTAAGGAAAGGATGTTAAATTTGGTCAAATGTTTTTTCTGCATCTATTAAGATGATGACATAATTTTTATCCTTCATTTTTTAATGTGGTAGATCCCATTTTTAAATTTGTAAGCGTTGAATCATTCTTGCATCCCTGGAGCAAACATCACTTGATTGGGTTGTATGATCTTTTCTGTGTATTTTTTACTTCCATTTGCTAATACTTTGTTGAGGATTTTTGCATCTACGTTCATCAGGGATTTTGTTGTTGTTGTTCAGTACCTCAGTTGTGTCCGACTCTTTGCAACCCCATGGACTGCAGCACGCCAAGCTGTCTCCTGGAGCTTGCTCAAACTCATGTCCATCAAATCGGTGATGCTATCCAACCATCTCATCCTCTGTTGTCCCCTTCTCCTCCTGCCTTCAATCTTTCCCAGCATCAGGCTCTTTTCCAATGAATCAGCTCTTTGCATCAGGTGGCCAAAGTACTGGAGCTTCAGCTTCAGCATCAGTCCTTCCAATGAATATTCAGGGCTGATTTCCTTTAGGATGGACTGGTTGGATCTCCTTGCAATCCAAGGGACTCTTAAGAGTCTTGTCCAACACCATAGTTCAAAGGCATCAATTCTTTGGCTTTCAGCCTTCTTTATGGTCCAGCTCTCACATCCATACATGACTACTGGAAAAACCATAGCTAGATGGACCTTTGTCATCAGGAATATTGGTCTATAATTTTTTTTTCTTGGAGTATTCTTATCTTGTTCTTTCCTAATTTCTTTTATTCACTGAGTTTATTTACTGATTCTGATTCATATAAACCTCTATATGGTCAGTAAATCATTGAAGTGAAGCAATTTTTATGTTTTCTTTGCTCTTGGATCCCCATTTTATAAGATCATCAGAACATAGTAAACAACAAATTTTTTAATAGAATTGAGATATAAAATCTTGTTTATTTGGGAATAAAGATTGTTCACTCAGCTAGAGCCAGACATTCTGGAATGCAAAGTCAAGTGGGCCTTAGGAAGCATCACTACAAACAAAGCTAGTGGAGGTGATGGAATTCCAGCTGAGCTATTTCAAACCCTAAAAGATGATGCTGTGAAAGTGCTGCACTCAATATGCCAGCAAATTTGGAAAACTCAGCAGTGACCACAAGACTGGAAAAGTCATTTTTCATCCTAATTTAAAAGAAAGGCAATGCCAAAGAATGCTCAAACTACCGCACAATTACACTCATCTCACATACTAGCAAAGTAATGCTCAAAGTTCTCCTTCCAGGTGTTCAAGCTGGATTTAGAAAAGGCAGAGGTATCCAGAGATCAAATTGCCAACAGCTTTTGGATCATAGAAAAAGCAAGAGACTTCCAGAAAAAAACATCTATTTCTGCTTTATTGACTATGTCAAAGCCTTTGACTGTGTGGATCACCACAAACTGTGGAAAATTCTTCAAGAGATAGGAATACCAGACCACCTGTCCTGCCTCCTCAAAAATCTGTATGCAGGTCAGGAAGCAACAGTTAGAACTGGGCATGGAACAACAGACTGGTTCCAAATTGGGAAAGGAGTGTTTTCAAGGCTGTATATTGTCACTCTGCTTATTTAACTTATATGCAGAGTATATCATGAGAAATGCTGGGCTCAATAACTTCAGATACGTACATGATACTTATGGCAGAAAGTGAAGAAGAACTAAAGAGCCTCTTGATGAAAGTCAAAGAGGAGAGTGAAAAAATTGTCTTAAAGCTCAACATTCAGAAAACTAAGATCATGTCATCCAGTCCCATCACTTCATGGTAAATAAATGGGGAAATAGTGGAAACAGTGATAGACTATTTTTGGGCTCCAAAATCACCACAGATGATGACTGTAGCCATTAAATTAAAAGACATTTGTTTCTTGGAAGAAATGTTATGACCGACTTAGACAGCATATTAATAAGCAGAGACATTACTTTGCCAGCAAACGTCCATCTAGTCAAGGCTATGGTTTTCCCAGTAGTCATATATGAATATGAGAGTTGGACGGTGAAGAAAGCTGAGTGCCAAAGAATTGATGCTTTTGAGCTGTGGTGTTGGAGAAGACCCTTAAGGGTCCCTTGGACTGCAAAGAGAGTCAACCAGTCCATTCTAAAGGAAATCAGCCCTGAATATTCATTGGAAGGACTGATGTTGAAACTGAAACTCCAATATTTTGGCCATCTTATGGGAAGAACTGACTCATTTGAAAAGATCCTGATGCTGGGAAAGATTGAAGATGGGAGGAGAAGGGGACGAGAAGGAGTGTGAGATGCTTGGATGACATCACTGACTCTATGGACATGAGTTTGAGTAAACTACAGGAATTGGTGATGGACAGGGAGGCCTGGCATTTTGCAATCCATGGAGTCGCAGAGTCGGACATGACTGAGCAACTGAACTGAACTGAACTGACAGATTTTTCACATATTAATCCTCAGTGAAAAGGTGAAAAAAAATTGTACACACATGTATATGTATATACACAGCTAACCCTTGATCAGCATGGCGTGTGTCCACTTATATGCGGATTTTTTCAATAAATAAACAGTACCACATGTTGGTTGAATCTGAGGATTTGGAACTACAGTAGGATGACTATGGAACTTGAGCATATTTGGATTTTGGTACCCATGGTGGGTCTTGGAACCAATCCCCCACAGACACCAGGGGAGGACTATGTGAGTGTGTGTGTACAATTTTGTAATGTTACCCATTAAGATAAGATAACTATACAGCCCAAAGTATATAGCCCAAAGATAACTACATATAAGATAACTATATAGCCCAAAGGATCCAGAAATTCCTGTTTGTATGTTGTGCAGTGGCTTCTAAACAATTTAGTCTTTGTCATTATGAAAGCATCCCAATCTATGGAAAATTGTGATTCCTTCACTCTATCTTTATGTCTTTAATTATGGAAAATCTTTTCTGCCAGTCTTCCAGTCATTCTCATTGATACTTGCTCTGTAAATAGTTGCAATTTTGGCGTGTGCACGGGAGGAAGTGAACTCAATGTGTAGTTCCCCCAACACCATGTATACTTGGGATACATCATAAAATATGTGCTTTTAATGAAATGACTTGAAGGCTAGAATTTGCTTCAGTTAAATATGAGACGGAAAAGATGACAGGATGAAACAAGACATGAATGACTTGATAATTGGTGAAGCTGGATAATGACTATATTGAAGTTCATAATATTTTGTCTATTTTGTATATTTGGAAATTCCCCATAAGTATCACTTTATAATCATAGATTCCAATTATCATTGAAAATGGTAATTCATTATTCTTTTAATTTGCTTTCCTCTGAATATTTTTTTAAATTTATTTATTTTTAAATTGAAGGATAATTGCTTTACAGAATTTTTTTGTTTTCTGTGAAACCTCAGCATGAACCAGCCGTAGGTATACATATGTCCCCTCCCTTTTGAACCTCCTTCCCATCTCCTGCCCCAACCCATTCCTCTAGGTTGATTCAGAGCTCTTGTTTGAGTTTCCTGAGCCATACAACAAATCCCTGTTGGCTATCTATTTTACATATGGTAAATGTATTTACCAAATCCCTGTTGGCTATCTATTTTACATATGGTAATGTCAGTTTCCCTGTTACTCTCAACATACATCTCACCCTCTCCTCCCCTCTCCCCATGTCCATAAGTCTATTCTCTATGTCTTTTTCTCCATTGCTGCTCTCCAAATAAATTCTTCAGTACCATTTTGCTAGATTCCATATATATGCGTTAGCATATGGTATTTATCTTTGTCTTTTTGACTTCCTTCACTCGGTATATAGGCTCTAGGTTCCTCTACCTCATCCTCTGAATATTTTTGAAAGTGCAGGTGTTAGTCACTGAGTTGTATCCAGCTGTTTGCGACCCCATGGACTTAGCCTATCATGCTCCTTTGTCCACAGAATTCTTCAGGCAAGAATAGTGGGATGGGTAGCCATTCTCTTCTCCAGGGGATCTTCCCCATCCAGGGACTGACTCTTGCCTTACAAGCAGATTCTTAACCATCTGAGCCACCAGAGAACTGAGAGCATATAATTTTCTTAAATTATCAGCCATTTTTGGTGGTACTCTGAGGAAATACGTGGCAAATTTATTGTGTGTGTTTTCCTCACGTAACTTTGTGTTTTATTCTTATGTTCCTATTTTTTTTTTAACAATTGTAAGCAGTTTTGAGCTTTTCATTACTACTTAGAGTAAAATTCAAGAATATGTTTGTCAACTACTAAATATTCAAACTTGTGTGTTTGGAGCATGCTAATATTTTATACTTCTGTTATGGTTTTTCCCTGGGTATATACTGACAAGCTTTTTGTTTTCTTAGAATCGTCTAAATATATTTCTCAGCAAGGAGTGTAGCAAGGGGACAGATTTCAACAAGTTTCTATGCTTTATTGAATTATCTTCTCAGTTGGCCTGTTGAGGAACTGCTTTTTGACAACCTGAGGATTTGTACTCCTACCTTTGTTGAACAAATTGTTCTGATTCATGGTCTAGTTCATGATGCCTAGATAGTAGTGATGAGATAAATAGACTATTTTGGGCATATGAGTTATCACTATTTCATTTTTTTCACAGCTAGAAAATTTTGAATTTACCAAAAGTTATTTTTTATAAAACCATAGAGTTAATTTCAGGACTAAAAGACCTAGTGGTTCAGCGTGTCTTTTCTCCTAAAAAAAGCAGCAGCTTATGAATTTGTCCCAGAAAAAATGGAGGTAATGCAAAGGTCATTGGTTCATGAACCCAAGAAAGAGCAATTATGGATACTGTCCTAAAGAACAATAGAAATAAATATCTGGACAGGCTACACCACTGGACTGGAAAACTCAGTTAGAGTGAGGATATAGGTTTCAGGAAGCAAAACAGAAGTACAGAAACCAGTTGGAATGAACATTTCCTACTTGGAATGAGGAAAGATTATTTCATTGAGATAATCTACCTTCCCATTCAAAGTGTGAATTACAGACATAGAACACAATCTTACGGTTACCCAAAGGGTAAGAGGGGGTGGGGCGGGATAAATTAGAAGTTTGGGTTTAACAGATTCACACTAATATATAAAAAGTAAAAACAACAAGATTGACAGTATAGCACAGGGAACTATATTCAATATCTTCTAGTAATATACAATGGAAAATAATCTAAAAAAGAAGATATATATGTACACACACACACACACACACACACACACACAACTGAATCACTCTGCTGTACACCTGAAACTAATACAGCATTGTAGATCAACTGTACGTCAATACAAAATTTTTTGAAGTGTGAACTATTTTCTTTCTTTTTGTAGGACTTAGCAGTAGAAAAGTCAGCCTTTGTAGTAATGATGATGATGATGATGGTGATAAGAAGAACATCTGTTGAGGGCTGATTTTAGAGCCTAGTATTGTATGACAACTTTGTCAAAGATATACTATTATAATTCTCATTCCTTTGAAAGTTAAATGCTATAATTATCCCCGTTTTATAAATGAGAAAACTGAGGCAGAGAGAGGTAAAGCAAACGTCTGAAGGTTACTGAATAAAAGAACCCAGATTTAAACTTGGACAATATCAGTCTGACTCTGGACCCAGCACATCCATAACAACTCTATTAAATAACTGGACAATTATACAAAAATGCCCCCAAAGCAGTAACACCAAAATAGATATCTTTAACTAAAAAAGTTTAGATTCAATCAATAGGTATAGAAAACTTTCCATGGGTCAAGTTCTACACTGGTAAATTTTCATGTATTTTTGTTTTACTTAATCTCCATAAAATATTTATTAATAAATGATAGCAAATAAGTAATAAGGCTTGATTTTGTATTTTATTTCTGAGTCTATAATATCTCCATGCTGTCTTCCTTGAAGAAACTATCAAATTGTTTATATTGCTCTTTCTTTTAACTTGTTTCAATTTTTTTAAGGTGTTAAAATATCATGTAATTCAACTTTAGTGACAGTACATTTACAAAGTTGTGCGATTATCACTACTATTTAGTTCCAGAATATTTTTCCATCACTCCAATAGGAAACTTCACATATATTTAGCATTCCTCTTCAATACCTTCTACCTCCAAGCCTTTGCAACCACTAATCTGCTTCCTGTCTCTATGGATTTGCTTATTGTTAATATTTATATAAACGGAATCATACATGTTGGCTTTTGCATCTGGTTTCTTTCACTTAGCCTAATGTTTTCAAGTTTCATTCATGCTGTAATATGTATCAGTATTTCATTCCTTTTTATGGCTGAATGATATTCCATTATCCGAATATCCCATGTTTGGCATATTCATTAATCAGTTGATGGACCTTTGGGTCATTTCCTCGATTTGGCTATAGTGCTGCTATGAACACTCATGTGCAAGTTTTTGTTTGAACACCTGTTTTCATTTCTCTTGGGTACACACTCAGAAGTGAAATTGCTGGAACACAAGGTAATTCATTGTTTAAATAAGAATGACTAAACTGTTTTTGCAATAGCTGCATAATTTTACATTCCCATCAGTAGCAAGAAAAGTTCCAGTTTTTCTCTATTCTTACTAATGCTTGCTATTTCCCATTTTTTTGTAGTTGTCCTACTGGGTGTGAAGTGGTATCTTATGGTTTTGATTTGCATTTGCTTAATGACTAAGGATGTTGGGCCTCTTTTCATGGGCTTGTTGCATATTTCAGTATCTTCAGAGAAAATATTTAACAATAGGCCTATTCTGCTTTTTAGTGCATTGAATTGCGTTTCGATGTATATTTATAGTAATTACTAATAAGAGAGGATTTCTGCCATTTTTCTATTTGCTTTCTTATACCTTGTTTCTGAATTTTCATTAATGCTTTTTGTTTCTCTGACTTTTTCTAGTGTATCATTTTGATTTCATTTTCATTTCCTTTTAACTATCTGTTTATCTTCATTCTTTTATCTTTCTTCTCCTCAGCCTAGATAGTTTCAGTTGACCTGTCCTCAAGTTTGTTGATTCTTTTGCCTGCCCACATCTATTATTGGGCTCTTGTATTGAGATTTTCATTTCAGTTTTGTATGTCTCAACTCTAGCATATTTATTTGGTTCCTTTTTGTAATTTCTAGGTCTTCATTGATATTCTTCTCTGGTGCCTCAGTGGTAAGGAATCCTCCTGCCAACGCAGGTGACCTGGGTTCGATCCTTGGGTTGGGAAGATCCCTTGGACAAGGTAACAGAAACCCATGTCAGTGTTCTTGACTGGGAAATCTCATGGACAGAGGAGTCTGGCAGGCTCCGTTCCATGGAATCGCAAAAGTGCTGGGCACCAACCTAGTGACCATACAACAAATTGACATTCTCTATTAGTGATAAAGATTAGTTCTAATCTAAAGATTAGAAAACTATTCTGTAATAGTTTTCTTCTTTTCCTTTGATTTTTGTCCATGGTTTTCTTTAGCTCTTTGAACATATTTAAGACAGTTGTAAGTCCAATGTCTCTGCTTCCTTGAGAATGGTTTCTGAAATTTCTTTGATTCTTGTGAATGAGCTCTATTGTCCATGTTTCATAATTATTTTGTTTAAAAACTGGAGAATTTGAATATTACGATGTAATAACTAAAATTCAGATCCTCCTTCCTCCACCCACTTCCAGTAAGTTTGCTCTGTTGCTTTTTTTGTCTGCAGTCATCCAGACTTTTCAGTGACTTTTCCAAGCTATTTTCCAAGACAGTATTTCTTGTTGTGATGTTACCGAGTTTCCAATCCATTAGCTTAGCAGTCAGCCAATGACCTGACAGAGATTTCTTTAAACTCCTGAATCCAAAAAGAAAAACAAATAAACCAAAAACTACTCTCATTCTTTGTAGGTTGGTTCTGAGTTATAGCACTCCAATGCTTAGCCAGGATGGTTATAACTCTGCCTCAGCCTTTTCCTTCTGCTTATTCAGTGCTAATATATCAGCCAGAAGTTGAGTTCAAGATCCTTTGAGGACTTTTATGGGCCTATATTCATTCCTGAGCATGATGTTGCTCTCTGATTCCTTAGTAGATGCAGAAAGCCCTCATTCCCCCATGTATCTTCTTCCTTAGCCTCATCTTCCTCAATCTTTTAGTCCTGTCTTAGATTATCTTGCCCTATCTTCTCTGCCTTGCCACAGGTGGCTGTAATAATATAAGCATTTAAATATTTTTGAGAAGTTTTTACCAAGAGGCTATTCTAGCACTGACAGAATTCCAAGGGATTGCAAATAAAGGCAAATCTCAGAGTGAATCTGCCAGCTAACCACCAAGCAAGTCAAAATCATAATCACAATAACTCACAATTGTTTGAGAACAAGGTTCAATTGATCCATGAGGTCACACCAGGAATGAAAGTTGTGTTCCAGTGGCTGCAGTCAATCTGAGGACTGGTGGAGGCAGGCTGGTGAGCAAAAATGCCACAATAATCATTAAACTTAATCTGTAAATTTGCAGTAAAAAGCACCTCATAATTAGTAAGGAGAACTAAAATAGATAATGTCTGCTTAACTCTGAGTATGTCCAGTAATTGTTCAGTAAATGCATGGTATTATTGTTACTGTTTATGAAAAGATGCGGGTTTTTTTTTTCTCTTTTGATGCTATGTTGTAGGCAGAGAGCAGAGTAATTCTTTCTGAACATATTGAACAACTTTTTTTTTTTAATCATTGTTTACCATTGACTTACTCAATCGATAGTTATCAACTAATGACTTATGATTAACCAGGAAGAATGCATTATTACCTCCATCCTCCCTCCTATTCCTCATTATTATGCCTGTCACCGTGGCTAGATATTTCCATTTATGCGTTAGTCACCTTGACAGAGAATTTTGAAGGACAAAAGATGGCTCCTAGCTGCCTGTAGAGAAAGAGCAACTTTAGACAAGATGGCGTGTTTACACTCTCTCACCCCACGTTTTGTAAACAATGGCTACGTAACAGCGGAGCTCGTTTACAGCACTGCGCATGTGCGTCACAAGGTACCTGCTTGGTCTGGACTACTTTGTGATGCTGCCTGTATGAGCCTCACCTGAAGGAACGGTGGCATCGCTGCTGTGCCACGGCTGTGTCCATTGGGTCAGTCATGAGACGAGAGAACCTAGTGTGTCTGTTGTGAATTATCTTCAATGATTTGATGCATTCAGCTCAATGAAAGTTTTTCAAGTGGTCTCACCAGCTTGAATGAAATCCCTGGGGCCAAGGTATTCAGTCCTGCTTCCTGGCTGTAGATTTAAGTCAGTTGACCTCACAGCTACTATTGTATACACTTTTAGGCCAAATCAAAGAAACTGATTACTTATGTGGACTGCATCTACTCTACTGACATTATCTCACTGTAACTACATTTCAAACTTGAACTTCTTTATTGTACTGTAAAAGCAAGTTCAGAATGTAGACTCTCTGATCTCTTAAAAGGTATCATTTTTACCTGAAGTATAGATGTAGGCATTTGAAGTCCCTATGGAGTTTCCCAGTGAGAACCCAGCATTTACTAATTACTGACACCTTGATTGTATTCCTGCAACTTAGCTGTGCCCAGAATCCTAATCCACAGGAAATGTTAGATAAATGTGAAATTGTTTTAAACTGCTAAGTTTGTGGTAATTTACTATGCAGCATAGAAAACTAATTAAACAATTCTTATAATCATGCTGCTTTGGGAATACAAGTTATGTGCACTGAAATCATAATCTAGGGTCAGGAAGAATTCCTGGAGAATGCAAATCTTGAGCTAAAATTAAGAGGATATTAGGGAAAAAAGAGTCATCAGAAAATTAACTAGGAGTTAGCTAGAAGAGGAATAGCCTTTAAGATATTTTTGTGATATGGCAAAACTGATGGTATTTATTTTAGTGTAAAGAGAAATGAAAGGTAGTGAAGGACCAGAATTGATACAGACTTCTATCTTGGTCGGATGTTCTAATTTATATGATGGGAGACCATTAATATAATTTAAACTAGGAAGGTATGATCAGATTAATGTGCAAAGTCAGTTTAGTTTAGTAGTTGTAATACATGAGAGTTAAAAGCCAATTCTAGCTTTAAGAGCAAAGATTACAGGAATAAGAAGCAACTGGCTCCTCTCTCCTTTCTCCCGCATTGTACATCTGAGCATCTATACAAGGACCTTACCTCCTTGTATTGAATTTATTTACAGGCTCTCTAAGAGACTGTGAGTTTCCAGTGGGCAACTACCACATCTTATTCACTTCTGTTTCTCTGGGGGCTAAAACAGTACCAGGTACCTGACTTAAACCACTACAAGATAAATTGTTATTGGCTTAATAGACCATTCAGGAGGTTTTTGTGAAATTGAGAATAAGTTTAGAATAAATAAGAGAGAGAAAAAGAACAGATTAAAAGGTAAGAATTTCCACTTCAGAAAATCTGCCCAAAGTGGACCTGAAATAAATTATAAAATAGTGGACTTTGCTTATTTTGCAAGCCTATTATATAATGTGTATACATTTTTATAGGCTTATTTAAAACACTATTTTGAAATGAACAAAAAAAGAAGCAATAATATCCACTATGGAATTTAAATAGTCTTACTATATGCAGCAAGATTTTGAGTACATGTCAGGCTGCAATTTGGATTGGAAAATGGGGTAAGGACAATGATTAGCAACCATATTTCTTGAATCAAATTGTGTTACAGACTTCTGGGAGGTCACTGAGGTATAATGAGCTTTACCCTACTTTGAGTCATGCTGAAATATTCTTAGAAAACCCATATGATGAGCCATCATCCTTCCCTTATTCTTTGTCTTTCTAACTTGGCTGGTGTAGTCTAGCCACACTTTCTTCCACATCTAAATTATTGAACTACCTTTGTGGTTGATCTCTTGTGTCAAAACTAGACTAATAGTGAGGAAGGACAATGGGTTTTTAAGTCAAATGGACTCAATATTGAAACTGAGCTCTTTATCCTTTTGTCAATGAATTTCTTTGACTCTCTTTTCTTTATGTGGAAAAAAAAACACAACTATTCCCTAATTGTAAGGATTATTGGGAAGATTAAATAGGAAATCTTTCTATGTTTATAATCACAGTAAGTAAAATTCTCAGATATTATTATTTCTGATTTTTTGCCAATTAAATAAGCCCAAATAAAGTAAGTAGATCTTAATGAGAGGTATCATGGGACAGAGGAAAAACATGATCAGTTGGACTTCATCTACAATCCTGTCTTTATTTTCTTATTTTCATATATATGACCCTCAAATAGTACGCAGCTGGTGAGCAAAACAAGTAATTAACCAAAATTTACAAAGTTGAGTGAAACTAGTCCTAGTATTGGCTAACCTCTCTGGATGAAACATAAGATGGGAAATTTGAGTCTTTTAGGTTACTATTCTGGTATGTTCATTAAAACAGTCTCAAAAGAGTAATAAATAGTAGCATAAAATATATATACATATAATTAATATCCAGTTTATTACCAGTGAATGAGGACTTCATGAAATGTGATAAAAGTTGTTTCCTTGTATATCTAAAAAGCACTGTTATTATACACTTTGAAAATCTTTTTTGGCTGTAGTTCAATCTAAATTTGTCAAAAGTCAGGAGTAAGCTCTCCATCATCATCATCATCATCAATTTTCTTAAGTTCTAGAAACAATATCACACACATGTGTAATTTAAACTTTTTTGACTATGGTAAATTTGAGAACAATTTAGCTGTCACAGCAGGAATCATGGGTAATATAGAATGAAAAAATGAGAACAATGACATACTATTATTACTGATAAGTATAGTCTAAAATTAGCTGATGTAGTGATTTCAGGTTTGAATGCACAGCTGTACCTTATACCTCTGAGAATTGTTTGCCAGGATCCAGTTTCAAGAGCTCAGCTTCAGCAATCACTTTTTGCAAACTTTAGTCGCTATCTGCTAAGATTTATTTTTTCCCTGTATTAATTTTGAATCTAGAAACTCGAATAAGGTAACATTAAAAGGTTTTATTCATTAGTAAATATTCAAATTTTAATATATTAATTACTATTGAATTAGACAATGTTTTTGAAAGTAGTTTGCATTCTTTTAAGTGTTCTATAAGGTAATACATGGTGTCTCACACAGTAGGTGCTCAAAAAATGTTTTTCAATAAGTGAAAAATGTATTCCTCTGCCTTTCTTTCTTTTACTTCTTCTTGCACATATATATTGAGCAATGCTTTCTTTCTCTCCAGCTCCCCAGTATTCCTACCATGATGAACACTGGCTTACAACTAAGATGAAATTGTTTTTTGGAAAAATAAAAGATTTCCTTCAAAGAATTATTAAAATTTAAGAACTTGCACATATTCAAGTATGCAGAAATTTGCGAATATTTTAAAGAAGTAAGTATCATCTTCCTCCTACCCAAGTTCACTGTCAGGTTAAGACTGCAACTGGATAGTATATTCTTTGGAAAGAAACACTGCATGGAGATGAGAGCTACTAGAATGAGATACAGCATCTGAAGGTTTAATTTACAAAGGAGTTAGAAAGCTGGTTACAGTGGGAGATAAACTGAAAAGTATTTGAACACTTAGGAACTTAAGTGGCAGAGGAATAAAGTAGAATAAGTAGCTCAAGGTAGTTAAGCTGTGTTGGGCAAGAGATCTGATGATTAAACTTGTAAGACAGTGAGTTAGAATCTACATGTTGTTGGCTGGCTCATATACTGTGCAGTCCCATCCGGACAAATATTACAGCCCAGTTTCTCATCGGAGGTGATTCCAGTACTGACGCAATGGGAAGATTACTAGTTTTCTATTAGAATCTCTAGTTCTGCTGTGTATACTGGTGAATTTGGCCAACTTAGTGATCCAATGTGACCTTGATTTCTTCATATTTACGTATTTTTTAAGCATTCTGTTTGTTTTCGGCTGTCGTGGGTCTTCGTTGCCCTGCGGGCTTTCTCTGTGGCCGAGGGCAGGGGCTCGGCTTCTCGCTGTGGGCGCGTCCCTTGCTGCAGAGCGCGGCTCTCAGGGCACAGGGGCCTCGGGGGTCGCGCTGGAGCTCGGTGGGCGCTCCCGGCCTCTAGCGCACAGGCTCAGTAGTGTGGGGGCACAGGCTTAGCTGCTGCCCTGCAAGTGGGATCTTCCTGGATCAGGGATCAAACCTGTGCTAATGCACTGACATGCAGATTCTTTGCCACCTAGCCCCCAGGGAAGCCCAATTTCTTCATATTTAAACTGACAACAAAAGGACTCCACGTCAATACCTCGTGGTATTGATACTGTAATAGTAATGTGAAATCGATGTGCCTAAGGTTTACTGCCCTGAATGGTTTTACTTTGATAATATGTATCAAAAAAGAGAAAAAAATGTAGTTTTCTGGTGAATACAAAGCATCAAGTTTTAGAATATATGTATATATTTTTAGATATGTGGGTTTTTAATTCTTTGGGCCCAATCCCTTTGAGTCTAAAGCAGAGATTGATTCTTTAATTAAATTTTATTTAATATATGGGAAATAGGTTATCTTTAATTAAATTTCTCTGAGGATTTTTCTTCAGAGACTAGGGCAAGATCCTAAATTCACTTTGTGGAAAGTACTGTTTAATTATTAAAATGTAAATTATTTTGAATCAATTTAAAATTGCCCCCCAAAATTCTTGTCCTGTTAAAACAATATTTGGGAAGTATCAGTTAAATTATATAAAACCTTCCACAAAAATAGATACGGTTAATAAACAACTAGTTGAATTTAAGTCCATATATGCCTCGGAATTGAACTGCATTATATGCTGATGCTGGGAAACATTGAAGGCAAAAGGAAAAGAGGGCGGCAAAGGATAAGATAGGTTAGATAGTGTCACTGACCCAATGGACATGAATTTGAGCAAACTCCAGGAGATAGTGAAGGACAGGGAAGCCTGATGTGCTGCAAACCATGGGGTTACAGAGAGTTGGACACAACTTAATGACCGAGCAGCAAGAACAAACACCCAAAAGAAGTTTAAGATATAGGCACATATGCTTTCCAGGGAGCTCTGTATGTCAGAGAAACAATACATTGCTTCAGAATGAAGAAAGCAGAGTAATGCAAACCAGCCAGAGTCTCATATTGTTTTCATTTCACAGTGACTAAGGGGGGAGACAGAGAAAAGCAGACTCACTCTGCTAACAACAGCTTGACAGGAACAACCAATGAGGGGAAGATTGACTCTGACAGCGCTGTGATGGTTCAACCCCACATCGGGGAGGGCATGGGCAAGGGTAAAATTCCAGGACGAGAAATCCTGGGAGTGCAGACGTAAAGGGCGAGGACAGAAATTATTAATACTTACTTTAAGAAAAAATGGCCCAATAAGAGAATACTGTGTATATGTACCACAGCGTTCTTATCCATTTGTCTGCCGATGGACATCTAGGTTGCTTCCATGTCCTGGCTATTGTAAACAGTGCAGCGATGAACACTGAGGTACACGTGTCTCTTTCAACTCTGGTTTCCTCGAGTGTGTATGCCCAGCAGTGGGATTGCTGGGTTATATGGCAGTTCTGTTTCCAGTTTTTTAAGGAATCTCCACACTGTTCTCCATAGTGGCTGTACTAGTTTGCATTCCCACCAACAGTGTAAGAGGGTTCCCTTTTCTCCACATCCTCTCCAGCATTTATTGCTTGTAGACTTTTGGATGGCAGCTGTGGTACACATACACAATGGAATATTACTCAGCCATTAAAAAGAATGCATTTGAATCAGTTCTACTGAAGTGAATGAAATTGGAGCCTATTATCCAGAGTGAAGTAAGCCAGAAGGAAAAACAACAATGCAGTACACTAATGCATATATATGGAATTTAGAAAGATGGTAACGAGAACCCTGCATGTGAGACAGCAAAAGAAACGCAGATGTATAGAACAGTCTTTTGGACTCTATGGGAGAGGGCGAGGGTGGGATGATATGGGATAACGGCATTGAAACATGTAAATTATCATATGTGAAATGAATCGCCAGCCCAGGTTTGATGCTTGATACAGGATGCTCAAGGCTGGTGCACTGGGATGACCCAGAGGGATGGAATCGGGAAGGAGGTGGGAGGGGGGTTCTGGAAGGGGAACACATGTATACCCATGGCAGATTCATGTCAGTGTATGCAAAATGATGATGTAAAGGAAAAAATAAATAAATTAATTAAAATATCTTAAAAAAAAGACAATACTGTGGAAGTTAACTGGACTTGTGCAATGGCAAAGCAGTTCTTCTGAGAGTTACACTTTATATTGACATCTCATTTACTATAAATTTTTAATATATGTTCTGCCAAAGCAAGCACCACTATAAATTTCTGACACTCTCCATGGCCTCTCTGGTGGCTCAGCAGTAAAGAATTTGCCTGCCAGTGGAGGAGCCACAGGAGAGACAGGTTTGCTCTTGGGTGGGGAAGATCCCCTGGAGAAGGACATGGCAACCCACTCCAGTACTCTTGCCTAGAGAATCCCACAGACGGAGGAGCCTGGAGGGCTACAGTCCATGGGGTCACAAAGAGGCGGTCATGACTGAAGCAATTGAGCACATGTTGAACGCATGATGCCTTTCAGGCCTCAAGTTTCTCTGGCTTTAAAAAGTATAATATTGACATTTATGCTAACATTCTTGTAAATATTTTATTTAAAAGAAATAAAATAGATAACCTGATTGAATGTTTCTAAGTCTGACCCTTTGTTTTGGGGTCTTTCACCTGAATTTCTATGCTGGGGTTCCCAGGTTCCACCCAGCCGTCAATGTAGGAGACAATGGTTCTAACCCTGGGTCAGGAAGATCCCTTTGAGTAGGAAATGGCAACTGACTCCAGTATTCTTGCCTGGAGAATTCCATGGACAGAGGAGCCTGGTGAGCTACAGTGTTCGGGGTCACAAGAGTCAGACACACCTGAGCACACACACATATAAAACGAAAGCCCTAGTACCACTCCTGAGATCCAGACAAATATCATGGAGCATACTGAATCTTCCTGTAGGCTGGGCTATAGACGAGGTTCCACAAAACGCTTAATTCCACTCTTACAAATAAAATTTGGAATGACTTTTTAACACTATTGCTGTTGTTTTTCAGATTTCCTACTTATAACCCCAAGGAGTAGGTAAATTTTTTTCACATCATTGTCATCCCAGAGAGATCAACTTTTTCAAAATGCGTCATGAAATAAAAATCACATCCTAGTTGAAGAACAATGCTGGAAACCACTACCTTAGATTTGATTTTTTTCTAATATTTATTTATTTGGCTGCACCAGGTCAGTTGTGGGATGCAGGAGTTTTAGTTGTGACATGCAGACTGTTAGCTGCAGCGTGTGGGGTTTATTTCCCTGATCATGGATTGAATCCAGGTCCTCTGCACTGGGAGCTCACAGTCTTAACCACTGGACCACCAGCAAAATCCCTGGACCTTCATTTAATAGTAAAACATTTGATTAACCCATGTGAAGGGATTTTATCTGGTATTCTATAAAGTTTCTAGAGGGCTTCCCCAGTGGCTCAGTGGTAAAGAATCCATGTGCAAGGGAGCAGCCACAGGAGACTCGGGTTCCATCCCTGGGTTGGGAGGATCCCCTGGGGAAGGGCATGGCAACCCACTCCTTAGTCTTGCCTGGAAAATCCCATGGACAGAGGAGCCTGGTGGGCTATAGCCCAAATCATTGCAAGAGTCAGACACAACTGAAGCAACTTAGCAGGCACGCGCATGCAAACCCACTAGAAAAGAAGATAGAGCTGAAGATCAAGATTTTTCCCCATGGTTCTGACACTCTGCCCACTATCTATGGACATGTACTGTGAAATTGATCTGTTTTTCAGAGTTGTGGGTTATATAGTGGCAATATTTCAAGTTCTTCTTGGTACTGAGAACATACCTAAATCTTTTACAGAGTGTACATGCATGCTACGCCACTTCAGTCCTGTCCAACTCTGTGTGACCCCATGGACTGTAGCCCACCAGGCTCCTCTGTCCCTGGGATTTTCCAGACAAGAATACTGGAGTGGGTAGCTATGCCCTCCTCCAGGATATCTTCCCTATCCAGGGATCAGAACTATGTTTTTTTATGTCTTCTGCATAAGTAGGTGGGTTCTTTACCACTAGTGCCACCTGGGAAGCTGAAAACTTTTTACAGTATTCCATTATTATTCACAGATTTGTTTTCCATGATTTCAGTTACCTATGATCAAATTTGGTCTGAAAATATTTAATGGAAAATTTCAGAAGTAAACAATTCGTATTTTAAATTGAACAAATTTTATGTAGCTGGATAAAATCTTGCACCATCCTGCTTCATTCCACTTGAGATGATTCCTTTGTCTGACATATTCATGCTGTATATGTGAGGTAGACACTTAGTAGCCATCCCGGCTATCAGATCCATTGTGGTGTCACAGTGCTCCTGTTCAAGGAACTTTTATTTTACTTAATAATGGTCCCAAAGCATAAGAGCAGTGATGTTGATAGTTCAGATAATTCCTTACTGTGCCTAATTTATAAATTAACTTTATTATGGCTATATCTGTATAGGAAAAAACAGTATACATAGAATTATGTACTATCTGAGGTTTCACAGAAACATTTGAGTGTACTGGAATATAACTCCTGCAGATAAGGGGAGACTATTGTGAATCCAGTGATTCTCAAGTCTCCCAAGGTTTATTTTACTAAAAATTCATCAAAATTTTTTCATATTTCCTAATATTTCAAAACACATTTTTCCTACTTAAAGTGGCTTTTTCTCCCAATAATAAAAATAACACAAATAAATCACGAAAAACTAAAATAATATTAAAAAGTAAAATAAACTGAAGATTATCATGGTTAGTTGTTGGTGAATATAGATATCTTTCTATAAAATTACATAGATATTTTTAATGTAGAATTTACATTGTCATGATGTATATCTATACATATATATGTGTGTGTATATATATATATATTCTATAATCAATGTTTTCATTAAATGATATGACAAAAACATCTGTCATGCAATAAATAAAGATCTATATTATAGATACCCGGTTCATAGTTTAACCATAATACTTTATGTATGCATTCATATATAGATTTACATGTAGTTTTTTCCCCCTAGTTTATTGCTATTATAAAATTGACTTTGATTAACAAATATATAGACACAGATTTGCGCATGTATCTGGTTATTGCCTCTAAATATATTCCAGGAAGTAGGGTTGCTAAATTGAAGGATATATTATTTTGAATAACTTTGATACAGAATGTGTATACTCAACATAGCAACCAACAGAGAATGAAGGCATTTCCTTATACCCATTCTCTCTTGACTTTCTAATAGACTTTGCTGTTCTTTTAAATATTCCAAAACCTTATTGGCATTGAAGGGGATCAGAATATTCCACCATCCAAAAAAATGCCATTTTGGCATAAGGATTATTTTTGAGCCCAAGACAATTGAAAAACAGCAAACACAAGCTTGCTGCCCTCCACCCTTCTGCCTGAAAACAGGACATAAATTTCCCCTTATTAAGGTAGTATACATTTCCACTTGTAAAGGTGTTCCCTCTCCTATATCAGGAAGACCTAAGATAGCACTGAAATGAGTCTGTAGGACACCTCTTACTAAACAACCCTTACTTACCATAGATTTCCTAGTCATCTTCCACAACTTATTGCTCTTTTTTTTCTTTCTTTTTTTTTTTAACACAAACTTCTAGCACACTTTATTGATTTAGGGGCCAAACAAGGCAGCATTTGGACAGTACCTCATTGAGAATAATATATCCCAGTGCTGTTGAGTGATGACAGTCATAGGATTTGAGGATGAAAAGGACAATCTTTGGATTATGCTGCTTAGGATACTTGCTTGTTTGTTAAAAAAAGGGCCCTTTCGCACGACATGGATGGAAGAAGGCAAGAGTGTAGGACTGTGATGTACGCTGGGTGGTTGCTGTGAGCTTACCCATGAGGGCAGGTGGGCTGCCTCCTGACACCAGTAAACTTGATTAGCTGAGCCACTGCCCCCAGGAACACACTCTGTGTCCTTTTCAAATGTGAAGATGATGTTTTGATCTCATGCTATGGGGAACCAGGGCTAGTAGTCAACTTCTGCCCTGACCCAAGCTACAAGACAGCAAGGTGATAGTGTGACTTCCTGCATACCTGGGTTAGCAGGAGGCTCTGATAAAAGCTGAAGTCAGGGCACTGGCTTTGTGAAATATTGTCACCAGTCCAGAGTAAATGAAAATGTGATTCCTCAGGAATAAGACTACACCTCCATTTCTACCTATACCCTCCAATTAGTGTTTTTTAAAATTAATTTTCCCCTTTGTCTATATGTTTTAAGACTCCGGCTTCACATGAAAGGAATTGCTTTGATGCGGCACTGCCACTCTGCCCATCTTGTGCCCTCCATCTCCTCCCCTCCAGCCTTACCCTGACCACCCTCCCCTCTGCCCAGCACCTATGGGCCGGGACCAGGCCATGCAGTGATGAACAGCAATGCAGTCCTGCCTGTGCTTCTGTTTCTGGGATGTGGCTTTGGACAAGGCTGCTAGGATGCTGCAAACAGGACATCTCGGGTCTGGGATGCGTGGATGGCAGAGTGGAGCCCCTTCACTGTCTTACTCCACCAATGGGTGGTCTCAGTGTGGTAGGTCTCCGGGTGGACTTTCAAGGCCTTCTTATTATCATCTGATGGGCAGATCAAGGGTTCCTCTGTGATACCATCTTTCATGGACGCCTTTAGGGGGTTGGACTTCGTGTGTAGGTGTGGCCACTCTGGGGGCATTCCTGTGAGTCTCTGAATCAGCAGAGAGCCTGGGATGCTGAATTCAATCACAGAATCAAGCTTCTCCTTCCTCTTCTCCATGAGGTCATCAAGGCTTTCTGCCTGCCTGTTAGTCTGAGGGAAGCCATCTAGAAGAATACCATTTCTGCTTGGAGAGATCTCCCGATTCTTCTCAATGAGCTCCTTGACTGCATTATCACTCACCAGGTTTCCAGCATCCACAGTTGCCTTCAACTTTTCTCCCAGATCTGAGCCAGAAGACCCTTAACATGTCCCCAGTGGCCAAACGGCAGAAGTTTTCAGTAGACTTGGTTGCCTGGGAACCCTTGCCAGCTCCAGGTGGCCCGGGTACCTTTGGGACACTCTTCAGGTGGTGCCGCCTCAGACACGTTGGTGGCCTCCAAAGCCCCTCGCTGCTCATCCCTCACCGCTCATCCCTCACCCCTGTTGTTCTTTTTAAAATGATGGATAAGCCCTCAGTCTAAACACTTCTTTGGGTTTTTCCTCCTTTTTGTAGAGTCTCCATGTACATAAAATATGTATGCCTTTCTCCTCTTAAACTGTCCTTTGCCAGTTTAATTTGCATGATTCAAATACAGAACCTAAGACCATAGAGGAAAAGGTTCTCATTCTTTTCAGCATAAAATACCTTCTTGTGTGTGGTGTCATAAAGTTGGAGAAGGTATTAAGGTTGAAAAAATTTAAATAGTTCTCAAAATAAATTTCACAGTATCTTGCTTATAGTAGAGAATGGCTATCTATAAATAGCTCTCAGATAGCTGTTATTCAGCCCAGCCAAGCAAGATCCCCAAAGCTCATAATGAGTAAGACTTAATTGCTTCCTTCTTTCCTATCTTCCTCCCTTCCTCTCTCTCCCTCCTCTTTCTGTCTTCTATTCTATTGAAAACCTCAGTTGAAAACATGCTTGATCCCTCAGTTTTCTTAGGTGCTGGAACTTAGAGTATGCATCCCTCTCTTAGGAGTTTATAAGTGATGGTGTACAGACAACTGCAATAAAACAAGCAGTCTTGATAACAGTGACTCCCTAATGGTATAATTTCATAGGTGGCAAAAAGGCTTTCCCATTGTAGCAGTATTTCCTGGTGAAATGAACAAAGTCTTTGGAGTTAGACGCCAGTGCTTGTTCAGTTGTGTCTGACTCTTTGTGACTTCATGGACTCTGGCCCACCAGGCTCCTCTGTCCATGGAACTTTCTAGGTAAGAATACTGGAGTGGGTTGCCATTTCCTACTCCAGGTGATCGACCTGACCCAGGGATGGGATCCTCACCTCTTGCATCTCCCGCACTGGCAGGTGGGTTCTTTACCACTGTTCCACCCGGAGAGTTAGATGCATGTGAGTTTAAGGTTTGTCTCTTCCGCTTGTCAATGGAGGCAAGCTTCTTAACTCTTGCTAAACCTCAAGGTCCTCATTTGCAAACTAATCATGACTTAGAAATTCTTTGAGAATTAAAGATTGTTTAGATCACATAGCCCAGGTTTTACATTTGAAAATATTATTTTCATTCTTTATTATTACTTGAAGTTTTGCAATAAAAACTACAGAAGGTTAGGGCTGGTAGAATTTACCTTTAAAGAAAACCAAGTTTTGGTTCATCGTGCTAAAGTTAAAAACAAGACAAAAAAAAATTAGGCTTAGAATGGACAAGGATATATAGTAGTTAGTTCAGGGTTGCACAAGTTGAAAGTTAAAAGACTCAGGGTATAGCACTTACATGAGATCAATTCTTTAAGACTTTATCCCCTTTCAAAATTCAAATTACCTCAGAGAGAGATAACATTGTGAGTCTGGTTATCAGTTATAATTTAATGCTACTGTTTATAGACCCAATAAAGCATTTCCTGAGATAATCATAACTTTTATATTTCATATAAAATCAGGAACTATAGATAAAGATGAAACAAATCACATACTCTGAAGAAAAAAAAAATAGCAGGAAGAAGGCCCATGTAATTCACCAAAAGAGAGAGGGAGAATCTCTCCACTAGGCATTTTCCTATGGTATTGCATTACCTTTTTTTGTTTTTACTCCTTTGATAATATGAGATGGATGACATTATCTCCATTTTGAATAAAAGATCTGAAATTCAGTGAGCAATTTGGTTATGAGCAATAGAATCTCTTCTCAGAAGTGTGTCAGCTTGACTTCAAATCCCATGGTATTCCCAATGTAGCATAATGCCTTTAGCCAAGTCTGGCTTCCTAATTAACAGCTCTAAAGTGAAAGTGTTAAGTCACTCAGTCCTGTCTGACTCTTTGTGACCCCATGGGCTGTAGCCCCAGGCTCCAGTGTCCATGGAATTCTCCAGGCAAGAATACTGAAGTAAGGTCAGCCTAGCTGCTCCATCCAGCTTGTAGTCCCAACATCAATTGATAGGCATTTTGGGGGGGAATTTAGAACAAAGTGGTTCCTTTGATAGAAAGGATCATATGCAAAAGAAAACGAGAGCTTAAACTTAAAACAATAGTAGAAGAAACTTAATTAGATATAATACTTAAGGACTTCCCTTGTGCCTCAGCTGGTAAAGAACCTAATTGTAATGAGGGGGATCTGGGTTCGATCCCTGGGTTGGACAGATCCGCTGGAGAAGGGAACGGCTACCCACTCCAGTATTCTGGCCTGGAGAATCCCATGGGCTGTATAGTCCAGGGGGTCACAAAGAGTTGGACACAACTGAGTGCCTTTTGCTTCACTTCACTTCAGAAAAAAGCAGGCAATATATATTTACTCTTACAACTATTAGATCAGGAGGGTCCCCAAGTTTTGTCTCCCAAGTCTCCTCTGTCCTCACTGTCCTTAATAGAGACACACATCTTGGGGTTATCATTAACAGTGTATAGCATTTGATACTTTGCATCTCTTTGTTAGCACCTCTGGTTTCAGTGACAATGCCCACAGAGAAGATAGGAAGGCCACTGAGGCTTTTTATTTTCCAGGCTTCCAGATCTGGTTAGAGTTTTAGGAAGAGTGGTAGAGAGGATGAAAACAAAATGGAGGGGACTTAGGGGCGTGACATGGGCAGTTAAAAGGGCAGTTTGTCTCCTGTATCGATTTCTTACAGTAAACCTTGTTGGGATGAATGAGTAGGAGAAAATCTAGATAGGCTCTACACTTAGGCCTTAGTAACCCAAGTGTTTGCTCCGTTCAACTTCACTGTAAAAGATTATTGTTTATTTTGTGATTATGTCTGTGAAGTAATATAGTCATTTTGATTATCCACAATCGTAGACTGAAGAGATATTTTTTCATGTGGGGAGGACACAGAGAAGCGAAGTGATTCCCAGTTCCCAGAAGGTGGTAATGATCAGCCATAGCTCAAATTGATCTTGTTCACCTTGTACCTTGGTGCATCAGACCAAGTAAATTACTGCATGCTTGTAGAAGACTGTGTTACTTTTCAGTAACACCTTTTATATATACTTTTTATATCCTGATTTGTTCCTGAAAGTCGTTCAACCATGTCTGACTTTTGTGACCCCATGCACTATGCAGTCCATGGAAGTCTCCAGACCAGAATACTGGAGTGGGTAGCCTTTTCCTTCTCCAGGGGATCTCCAAACCCAGGTCTCCCGCATTGCAGGCAGATTCTTTACCAACTGAGCCACAAGGGAAGCCTGATTTCTTTCCTGTGGTACTACAAATGTGAAGGGTTAAATACCTTTGTCTATTGAACCTAGCTATATTCATATGACTTTCTTTGACCAATAAAATTTTGTCAGATGTGACATGTGGCATTCCATGAACTTGCTTTAGGAACTGGTATTTGGTTCATTGCTATCTCTGTTTTCTCTGCATCTGCAATCATGGAAGAATAAGGTGAGATGAAATCTCTGTCAAACTGGTCAGTGAGTGTCCACAGTCAGCAGAACCCTCTTATGAATCTGCAATGGAACCCTCTTATGCATTTGCAATAATAGTGTGAGTAAAACACTTATTGTTTTAAGCCGTTGCATTTTCAGGCTGTTTATCATTGCGACATAACTTCATGAATCCTGACAAAGTGTCTAAGTAATATTTCCTGAATAGATGAATAATAACCTAACTCCACGGACAGAGGAACCTGGTGGGCTACAGTCCATGGGGTTGCAAAGAGTTGGAAATGACTGAGTGACTAACACACCACACACTCACACACACAACCTTTTTTAATGTCTAATATTCACAGTTGACTCGCTATTTGCTATAGGAAGTTAAAAGTTGAATGCTATATTTTGCAAATAATTTATAAATATACTTAGAAAGCATAATTTATAAATTATAAATAATATTCCTATCTTGTGATCAGAAAAACTTTCATTGAGTAGTTACTAGGCAACAGGGTTTTTGTAAGGTTACAATAAGCATGTGAAAGGAAAGGAATTAATTTACTAATTCTTTAAATATTTACTGAGTGCCTACTGTGAGTCAGACATTTTGTTTAACATTTCCCATTATTCAAACATATAATACATGAGCCTGTTGAGCAGTTATTTTTTTAATTTTCATAGGGAGCTGCCAGGTGAATTCAATCCTAGCATTTAGGGAAGAGACTGCATTTTAATCCATTCCTTTGTTTCCCTCTCCCAAAGAGGATAAATGCCTACTGGGAGACATTTACACTTAAGACACTCTGCTTATTAAGGCAAACTTGAGAGCTTTAATGTTAGTGGAGAGGATCATTAAAGTTTATACACCCACCGATAAGGGCCAGCCAGTTCCTTTCCAGAGCAGAAGTTTATTGAATCAAGAAGTCAGAAAAAGTCAAGGCTGTGAAGAATCAAAGGACACATCATTGATTATGAGGCTTGGGGAAAAGGAAAGCTCTGGTCCTGAATGGAACTGAAGTCTCAGAGGAGCACAGCGGCAGGAAAATAGATTATGTGGACCAATTAAGACATTCTGAAAATTTCAACTTCCAAGACTGGTTGCTGTAGTTTCAAGACTGGTTGCTGTAGGAAAATGGAAATTGCTTTTCCTTAGAAATGGAGGAGGGGAGTAAATAATTCTGTAAGAGCAAGATGAGCAAGGTGAGCAAGGTGTTTGTGTTGGAAGTGACCCTGGAAATCCCTCAAATGTCTCTGATTAAGAAACTTGCATAGTGAGCCCTCATGAACTGGCCAGGCTCACTTACGCAAACAGATTTTTGTGGTCATCCCTGCAACTAAAGACACCATCTCCTTCACAAGGCATGATGTATAGGGTCTTTGTAGGAAATCCACTTGAGAAGATTAGCTATTTGGGTAATTATCAGAACATTTTAAGTAAAACTATATAACAAGATACAAAAAGCCATGGAGAAGCCATTTAAATTATCTGTAGCTTTTCACTGTCTTTGATCTTGTCTTTATCTCCTCCATGCAGGATAGATAACATACTATAATGTACACACTGTAATTTTACCCACTCTTCTCAGCCTATTTTAAATTTTATCTCCTTTAAGTTTCTTTCCTGCTGCCTTAAACTGGGTATAATTTCTTTCAGTAAACAATTGTAAAATTTGAAATATAATTTATCATGGACGCCCTTTACAACTGCATGAAAAGTCCAAAGATAGTAGAACCATTGTCTTACTTTATCCCACACAGAGCTCAGGATAGTGCTATGTATATAATAAGTGCTTCATTAATATTAATTGGCTTTAATTTTATGTTTTATTTATAAGATTATAAATTTAAGGTTGTGAGAAATTTCTTTGGCTAATATATGATGCATTTTCTTAAAAAAATGGAAATGTATTAATATCTGATGGTCAAATTTAAACCACAAGTGGTACTTTTTGAATTTCAATGATACATATTGCTCAGTTCAGTTCAGTTCAGTCACTCAGTCATGTCTGACTCTTTGTTACCCCATGGACTGCAGCAGGCCAGGCTTCCCTGTCCATCACCAACTCCTGGAGCTTGCTCAAACTCAAGTTGGTAATGCCATCTAACCATCTTAGCCTCTGTCATCACCTTCTCCTCTTGCCTTCAATCTTTTCCAGCATTAGGGTCTTTTCCAATGAGTTGGCTCTTTGAATCAAGTGGCCCAAGTATTGGAGCTTCAGCTTCAGCATCAGTCCTTCCAGTGAATATTCAGGACTGATTTCCTTTAGGATTGACTGGTTTGACTTCCCTGCAGTCCAAGGGATTCTGAAGAATCTTCTCCAACATCACAGTTCAAAAGCATCGATTCTTCGGCATTCAGCTTTCTATATGGTCCAACTCTCACATCCATACATGACAACTGGAAAAGCAATAGCTTTGGCTATAAGGACTTTATCAGTAATGTGTCTGCTCCTTAATATGCTGTGTAGGTTTGTCACAGCTTTTCTTCCAAAGTGCAAACATATTTTAATTTCGTGGGTGCAGTCACTATCTGCAGTGATTTTTGAGCCCAAGAAAATAAAGTCTGTCACTGTTTCCATTGTTTCCCCATCTATTTGTCATGAAATGATGGGACCAGATGCCATGATCTTAGTTTTCTAAATGTTGAGTTTTCAGCCAATTCTTTCACTCTCCACCTTCACTTTCATCAAGAGGCTCTTTAGTTCTTCTTCACTTTCTTCCATAAGGGTAGTGTCATCTGCATATCTGAGGTTATTGATATTTCTTCTGGCAATCTTGAGTCAAGCTTGTACTTCTTGCCCAGCATTTTGCAAGATGTACTCTTCCTGTAAGTTAAAAAAGCAGGGTGACAATATACAGCAATATAATACATATATATTGAATATACATGACAATACAATATATTGTATATACAATATACAGGGTGACATACTCCTTTCCTGATTTGGAACAAGTATGGTACTTCATGTCTGGTTCTAACTGTTGCTTCTTGACCTGCATACAGGTTTCTCAGGAGGCAGGTAAGGTAGTCTGGTATTCTCATCTCTTTAAGAATATTCCACAGTTTGTTGTGATCCACACATTCAAAGGATTTAGTGTAGTCAATGAAGCAGAATTAGATCTTTTTCTGGAATTCTCTTGTTTTTCTATAATCCAACAGCTGTTGGCAATTTGATCTCTGGTTCTTCTGCCTTTTCTAATTCCAGTTTGAGTCTCTGGAAGTTCACGGTTCACGTATTGCTGAAGCCTGGCTTGGAGAATTTTGAGCATTACTTTGCTAACATGTGAGATGAGTGCAATTGTACGGTAGTTTGAGCATTCTTTGGCATTGCCTTTCTTTGAGATTGGAATGAAAACTGACCTTTTCCAGTCCTGTGGCCACTGCTGAGTTTTCCAAATATGCTGGCATGCTGAGTGCAGCACTTTCACAGCATCATCTTTTAGGATTTGAAATAGCTCAACTGTCCATCTCACCCACTAGCTTTATTTGTCGTGATTCTTCCTAAGGCCCAGTTGACTTCAGACTCAAGGATGTCTGGCTCTAAGTGAGTGACCACACCATCGTAGTTATCTGGGTCATGAAGATCTTGTTCTTCTGTGTATTTTTGCCACCTCTTCTTAACATTTTCTGCTTCTGTTAGGTCCATACCATTTCTGTCCTTTATTGTGCCCATCTTTACATGAAATGTTCCCTTGTTATCTTTAATTTTCTTTAAGAGATCTCCAGTCTTTTCCATTCTCTTATTTTCTTCTATTTCTTTGTATTGATCCCTGAGAAAGGCTTTCTTATCTCTCTCCTTGCTATTCTTTGGAACTCTGCATTCAAATGGGTATATCTTTCCTTTTCTTCTTTGCCTTTCATTTCTTTTCTTTTCTCAGCTGTTTGTAAAGCCTCCTCAGATAACCATTTTGCCTTTTTTACATTTCTTCTTCATGAGGATGGTTTTAATCATCACTTCCTGTATGTTGTCGTAAACCTCCATCCATAGTTCTTCACTCTAACTATCAGATCTAATCCCTTGAATCTATTTGTCACTTCCACTGTGTAATTGCAAGGGATTTGATTTAGGTCATACCTGAATGGTCTAGTGGTTTTCCCTACTTTCTTCAATTTAAGTCTGAATTCGGCAATAAGGAATTTGTGATCTAAGCCACAGTGAGCTCCTGGTCTTTTTTTTTTTTTTTTTTTTTTCTGACTGTATAGAGCTTATCCATCTTTGGCTGCAAAGAATATAATCAATCTGGTTTTGGTATTGATCATCTGGTGATATCCATGTGTAGAATCCTTTCTTGTGTTGTTGGAAGATGGTGTTTGCTATGACCAGTGTGTTCTCTTGGCAAAACTCTGTTAGCCTTTTCCCTGCTTCATTTTGTACTCCAAGGTCAAACTTGCGTGTTAGTACAAGTATCTCCTGACTTCCTACCTTTGCATTCCAGTCCTCTATGATGAGAATGACATCTTGTGTGTGTGTGTGTGTGTGTGTGTGTGTGTGTGTTAGTTCTAAAAGTTCTTGTAAATAAATACTGCTAGAGATGTTTTTTTAGGTAGCTATTTTTTCAGTAGAAATTTTATTTTCAGAAACAAAAATCAGCCTCTAGAAAATGCTCATCAGCCTTTAGAATGGTGACTTTAGTCTCTTTGCCAATGTTTGTCTGTATATAAAAGAAAGTGCTTCCTGGAGTTTCCATACTTGGTACCAGAGCACTAAACTTTTAGGCATTTTCATTAGCTAAAATTCAAAGAGACAGTCAAAGAGATAGTTTGAAGGGGGAACCCCTCTTGTTTGGTCCCTGACAGTTGCTGTGGCTGCCTTTGCTATTTGCTCTTCTTGTCTGCAATCACGGCATTGGCAGGACAAGAGACATTTAAGTACTATAAGCTGAAAATAACATGGTTAAGAGCCATGTTTGATGTTCATATGTATTTTTTTGGCATCTCTCTGCAGACCCATCTGTTTGATGGCAGAGTGCCTACATACAAGGTAGTATGCGTGTTTCTTTGGAGGGTAATAAAGCTAATTAAGAGTGGTTCTCAGTGGGCATACTGCCAAATGTTACAAGTACCATCTCCTTGTTGAGGCTTCTGTTTTGTTTCTATATTGCCACATTGAATATAAAGACTCCTTGAATCAATCTAGTTCCTGGGTTTTCCTTTTTCTTCTTCTTCTTTTTTTTTTTTTTTTTGGCAGGAACAACTTGTACACGTGCTATAAATTCAAAATTGAGGGATGCATCAAAAGGTCATCTTTAAAGGATACTATGGGCAGTGTATATTAATCACATTCATTCTGAAAGAAAGTTATCAATGAAATCAGATACAGTTTAGAAAGATAATAAAGTTATTTTGCTTTAGATTCATCTTTTCTTACTCAATATATTTCAGCAGAAGAATACTCAAGCACATATAAATAAAAGAGCCATGAAATGCATAAAGACATAGAGACCATTGAATAATCAGTAGTTTAATTAAATCATTATAGGTACAAAGTCAATCAGGTGAAAATTTAACATACTGGAGACCAGATTCTTAAGCCATAGATCACGAGGTCAGAAAGAAATTGAGTGAAGTGTCAGTGACAAAAGGAAAGATAATCATAAAAGCATTTGCAGATAGATAGTGAAGGCTTAGTGTTATGAAATTACTCATCTTTGTTAGGAGTTTTAGAAATTAAACTGAAATCAATGTATATTTATAAAGCATTTATTCATGCTAGATGATGGTAGTGGGTGACTACTGGGAGGTTATCAGAATAAACCTCAATATTGGCCCTTAAGTACTATATAATCTAATAAAGTAAGCTAAAAAATTACTTTTGATGTAAGATAGAGCAATCTATACATGCTAAATAATGGAAAATAACACAGTTTTGAAACACAAAGAAGGAAATATTTATGATCATTTCACCATGGAAGGCTTCCAAAGAAGAGGTCACAGATAAGTTGGGTTTTTAAGGAAACAATGTTTTCCAGTTAGCAAAGAATAAATGGGAACCAGGAGGAAATACTAAGCTAAAGGTCACTGTGAGTAAAGGAATGGAGGTTAAGGTTTGTTCCTGAAGGGTTAAAAGATGCTTGCTCCTTAGAAGAAAAATATTGACAAACCTAGACAGTGTATTAAAAAGCAGAGACATCACTTTGCCAACAAAGGTCTGTATAGTCAAAGCTATGGTTTTTCCAATAATCATGTATGAATGTGAGAGCTGGACAATTAAAAAGACTGAGCACCAAAAAATTGATGCTTTTGAATTGTGGTGCTGGAGAAGACTCTTGAGAGTCCCTTGGACAGCAAGATCAAACCAGTGCATCCTAAAGGAAATCAGTCTTGCATATTCATTGGAAGGGCTGATGATGAAGCTGAAGCTCCAATACTTTGGCCACCTGATGGGAAGAGCTGACTCACTGGAAAAGACCCTGGGGCTGGGAAAGATTAAAGGCAGGAGAAGGGGAGGACAGAGGATGAGATGGTTGGATGCCATCACTGACTCAATGGACATGAGTTTGACAAACTCCAGGTGATTCTGAAGGACAGGGAGGCCTGGCCTGCTGCAGTCCATGGGGTCATAAAGGGTCGAACACGACAGAGTAACTGAACAACAGGAGGAAATGCTAAGCTAAAGTCCACCACGAGTAAGGGAATAGAGGTTAAAGTTTGCTCTCGAAGGGTTTTCACCATGAGAAATCTTGAAAGTGTTGCCAAATCAATCTTGGGTCTACTCACCAATCCACAGTAAAACCAGTCTGTGGACATCAGGTTGTAGTCAAAGAGAGTGCAGTGAGTATTGTAAGGTGTCAAACAAGGAGTCTAGGGAAGATAATCCTGGAAAAACTCAAACTCCCCAATGGGCTTCAGGGAAGCATTTTTAAAAGCAAGGTGAAAGACTTTCCTGGTGATCTAGTGGTTAAGAACCCTCCTGCCAATGCAGGACTCATGGTTTCGATTCTTGGTCAGGGAAGATTCCACATTGACTCATGGTTTCGATTCTTGGTCAGGGAAGATTCCACATTGACTCATGGTTTCGATTCTTGGTCAGGGAAGATTCCACATTCTGCAGAGCAACCAAGCTTGTATGCCACAACTACTGAGCCTGTATGCTCTAGAACCTGTGCTCTGCAACAGGAGAAGCCACTGCAGGGAAAAGCCCTCATCGAAACTAGAGAACTCTCACAGCAATGAAGACCCAGCACAGCCAAAAATAAAGTTAATTAAAAAATAAATTAAAAAAAAAAACAAAAGCAAGGTGAAGAGGGGCGTCTTGGGTGTGCGATGCGCTTGTGCCAATTCTGATTGGTGGATGGTGAGATATCAGGGTGGTATTGTAGAGCTTAGCATTATGAGTCACCTGGTTTCAGTGAGTGTGGCGTCTATGTGCTCATGGTCATCAGGTAGCTAATTGTGGACACTGGTGGGCGTTGCAAAGAGTCAGACACAACTGAGTGACTGAACTAAACTGAACTGAACTGAAGTTAGCATCATAAACTTAGGAAATGTGCATAGATGCTTATCCAGGTCCGTTTCAGAGGAACTAATGATTCTATGACTTCCATACGGCTGATTTACTCTAAATCCTTACCAGAGCCCTGACCCAACTGGTATTTTAATTTCCACATGTCCATGTCCTTTCAGTCCTTAATTCTTGAGCCAGGCTTTTGTGACTCAGAGGAGGCCTGGCAACTGTAGAAATCTGTGTAGGACGTGGGGAAAGGGTGGCCCAGGAAGGCCCTGAAGGGTCCTACTCAGTTCCCAAAGCAGTGGAGATACAGTGCAGGCTCAGCGTGAACAGTGGACGATCAGAACAATTATTTTAGAAAGTTAGCTTTGGCAGCAGCATGAAAATGTTTAGGAGAGGTGAGAAACTCAAATTATAGGTGACTGTTTTAGGGGAAAGTTACTGTGACAGAGTCCCTCTTTGGTACTATCTGCCATTTGGAAGATACAAATCTCTTTAAAATCATTCACTCCAGTTTGTGTGGGCAGACAAGAAATTTGACCTTAAGATGCAGACTGATTAGCTGAATAGATCTTAATAGAAGAGCGAGAGTTGTAAACATCATATACACTTTACATTCCATGGAATGAAATAGAGGTGCTTTATATAAAATATAAAGAGTAATAATATAAAAGTCAATGTTTGAGTTATATTTCTTGATGTGGTAACAGCCACCATATATGATTATATTTCTTAAACATTTTTTCCTGTAGTAAATGGTAAGTAAAGAAAACTAGGCTTTCTTCTTCTTTACTTCTTAGAATAATTTACATAATGGGCTTATGAGAGGAGAGACATTAAAAAAAAAAAGAGTTAAGTAATGAAAAATAAATCTGATCACCCAACCATCAGAAATAAGGGAAAGAAGGAGATTTAAAAGCAGGTAACAGTACTTGTAGGCGTATCTGATAGAGATTGAGAGAAGGTCCTTTTAACTTCACTTTACTATAATTTGCCAATGACATCACCATACTCAAAAGTGGTTATGTGGCCTCAGGAAGCTAATCTGAGCCCGAGCCTGCCCAGTGGAGACTAGAATGGAAAGATTAGATAAAAAGTGTGCTTGTTTTAGCAATGTCTAATTCTGTGAAAATCCAAGGTCTTCTAGTATTGTTAATTAATAGCTTCATGAATCCCACCTCAGCCTTTTTCCCATAGGTTTTACTCCTTTGTGCTTCTATACTCTCATCTCAGGTAACTCAGGTGTATTAACATTTACTGCATGGTGGATGTGTGCCCATGGAGAAGCCTATTTGTAGTAAGCAGATTTGAATTACAAGAAGCCAGAATTGTATTATGCAAATGTCCCATTAAAATTACCCTAAAATTGAATTTATTTATTTATTTAATTTTTTTTTAAGAAACAGTTTATTTTCCATCAACCAGAGTTCCACTTTAGAGGGAGTTTGTGGAAGAAGAGCTTATGACCACTCCGTGGTGGTTGCTACTCACTCAGTGGCCTGAGCAGTGGGAGCCGCAGACCAGTCCTCAGTGGAAGGCTGAGCACTCCAGCCTTCAGTGGGGAACTGCTGAATGGGCACGGGGGGCACCTGCACGCCCTCAGACCAGTCTGCCACCTCGGGCTGCGCAGCAGTGAACTCTGGAGCCGGAGCAGTCCCTTCGCCCTGAAACTCCTCCTTGGTCACAGCCTTCTCAGCGGCTGCCTGCTCTTCCTTCTCGATCTCTTCGGGATCTCTGTAGAAGTAGAGATCCGGCATGACCTCCCATGGGTGTTCGCGGGAGATGGTACCACGCATGCGCAGCACTTCCCGGGCAAGCATCCACCACATCAGACCCACTGAGTGTGTGCCCTTTTTAGGATCTCAGAGCAGGATACATCAACTGAGAAAACAGAAAAGTCAAGTACTGCCTGAAGAGTTAGGAATATTGAAGAAGAGGGGGAAAAAAAGGCCATTTTTTAAATGTTTTCACCTCTCCTTATATAAGCTCTCATTCTTTAGAATCATACTTTTGTAGCAAGTATTACTATCCAACTCCACTCATCGGGCCAGAAGCCCTTGTGGTGTTAGCAAAAAACTTGCCCCTCGTGTAGCACACTACCTACACTTGTGAGTTCACCGGCCAGCGGCCTCAACTCCAAGCTCTAACAATGTGCAGTAAAATTGAATTTAAATTACACCTTTCCACATAGAATTAGGCTTTGAAAATGAGGATAAATTTGAAATGCACTGGTATTGAAAAATCACTGTGGCTATGCCTTTTCAGCCAGAAGAAAGGTAATGGGCAGCAAGACAATTCAAATAAAAAGAGACAGAAGCACATGGAAAGAGCCTAATAGGAATGGGAGACCAAAGAATCATTAATAGCTGATGCAACACTTTAAAGCAGAAATTTTTCTTACATATTTCATTAACAATAATCTTATTACATTGCTGCAATGCCTTTATATTTCTTTCCTAGGAGAATATGTTGCCAGTAAACATTTTGAGTATAGTAGTATAAAAATTACAGTCTTCTATTATACTTATCAAGACCATTTACTTGGTCTTCTAAAACAGGCTTTATTTACCTGAAGATAATTACTTGTCTTATGTTTAGGAAAAATTTCCATTATTCAAAGGGCAAATATTTTCATTTTTATGAAAAACAAACATAAAGATACCTTATTAGGAGTGAATCATGGCTATGGAAGGTAATAATACCTTTAAATCTCACTGTTCTTAAAATCATTGTAATTATGCAAATATTTAAATGTTATAAATTGGATGAAAGGTTTTGTTTCAGTTAGATATGGACAGCACACTTTGTCTGATAAAGAGGCGTGGTCTTCCAGGGCATAATCCAGTTCCTAATCCAGTTCCTGGGAAGAACTTCTTTTCTTGTTCTTTCTTGGTCATCTCTGAATATGCCTTCAAGGACAATCCAGTCAATAAAGTCCTATCTGATCTGTTGGGGTAGGACAGGGCATGTCCAGTAATCACCTCCAATTTCCTGCAGCTGGACACTTTTCTTACCTTCCATTGATTAATGATCTTATAATTAGTATGGCTGACAGAAAGTGAAGAAGAACTAAAGAGCCTCTAGATGAAAGTGAAAGAGGAGAGTGAAAAAGTTGGCTTAAAGCTCAACATTCAGAAAACTAAGATCATAGCATTTGGTCCCATCACGTCATGGCAAATAGGTGGGGAAACAGTAGACAGACTATTTTGGGGGGCTCCAAAATCACTGCAGATGGTAACTGCAGCCATGAAATGAAAAGATGCTTGCCCCTTAGAAGAAAAGCTATGACCAACCTAGACAGTATATTAAAAAGCAGAGACATTACTTTGCTGACAAAGGTCCATCTAGTCAAGGCTATGGTTTTTCCAGTAGTCATGTATGGATGCGAGAGTTGGACTATAAAGAAAGCTGAGCACTGAAGAATTGATGCTTTTGAATTCTGGTGTTGGAGAAGACTCTTGAGAGTCCCTTGGACTGCAAGGAGATTCAGCCAATCCATTGTAAAGGAAATCAGTCCTGAATATTCATTGGAAGGGCTGAAGCTGAAACTCCAATACTTTGGCCACCTGATGTGAAGAACTGACTCATTTGAAAAGACCCTGAGGCTGGGAAGGATTGAAGGTGGGAGGGGAAGGGGACGACAAAGGATGAGATGGTTGGATGTCATCACCGACTCGATGGACATTAGTTTGAGTAGACTCCGGGAGTTGGTGATGGACAGGGAGCCCTGGTGTGCTGCAGTCCATGGGGTCGAAAAGAGTCAGACACGACTGAGCGACTGAGCAACTGAACAGAACTGAATCAGTATTACTGTTGGGGTGGGCATGCTTATCTGGAAACCTCAAAGTTGGAAAATAGTGTGGGAGTGATTGACATTTTACCACTCTATTTTTTGTTCAGGGTAGAATTAATAATTAATCACAGCAGTCTTTTCCATTGAGTCAGGGTGTAACTTCAGATCCTACTTAACACAGAATTCTGGAGAGCCTCAGTAGGCAACAAAATTTTCCATGAAAGATAAAACCTGTGTTTTTTAAAAAACATATGCATAGATTTTAAAATCAGAAAACCTGAATTCTGGTCCTTGTTATACCACTTGGGTGAGCCTTTTCTGACTATACATGAGGTCAAATGGGATGCAATTTTGTAAGCTGTAAAGTGCAATTTAAACATAAGGTATCTATTCATTTTCAACCAGATTGGAAATGCATAACACAGTGCTTGCTTCACAGCAGACACTTTTTCACATTCCCTTCTTAGGCTTATTTAAGAATGAGTTGGGGAGCTTTCTGCTAACTGATGGTCCTTTCTTCTCCCGTTCAAAGGGCAACTTAGAGAAACATTTTTGTAAAGATTTAAGGGGTCAACTATGTGACAACATTCCAAGTCTCCTCTCAACAACTCTTGCTGCCAGTTGTTTTTATTCAGTTGCTCAGTCGTGTCTGACTCTTTGCAACCTCATGGACTGAAACATGCCAGACCTCCCTGTCCATCACCAACTCCTGGAGCTTGCTCAAATCCATGTATACTGAGTCGGTGATGCCATCCAACCATCTATCCTCTGTTGTCCCCTTCTCCTCCTGCCCTCAATCTTTCCCAGCATCAGGGTCTTTTCCAGTGAATCAACTGTTCTCATCAGGTGGCCAAAGTATTCAGCTTCAGCACAAGTCCTTCCCAGCAATACTACATAATTAATCATCCATAAGACCGTGGTGGAGATTCAAACATTTCTGACGGTGTAGCCTTTCTATTGATAAGATCAGCATCTTGCTTTTGAAGATGCCTGGTGTTTGGAGACTGGTGACAACACATTTGTTGCCACAAGTGTCACTAGTGATACACATTTGGAATGTGAGTAATTCCAAAACGGGTCACAAAATTAGAAGTAAGTTAGATAGTGGCATCTGAAGGAATATTTTTAAGGTCTAAATTAAATATTAAATTTCAAGTTCTTTTAGTTAAAGGGAGTTCCAACAAATGGGATTTCTTGATTCTCTTTATAGTATCAGATCACCATATAATTGTTAATCTGGCACCTCAAAAACATTTATTTTCTACCTCAGTATGATGGCAAGTATACAAATAACAGCTAACATGTGAATATGTGATTTTATTTCATCTCTAGACTTCCCTGGTGGCTCTGGTGGCTCAGACGGTAAATAATCTACGTGCAATGCAGGAGACCTGTGTTCGATCCCTAGGTCAGGAAGATCCCCTGGAGAAGGGAATGGCAACCCACCCCAGTATTCTTGCCTGGAGAATTCCATGGACAGAGGAGCCTGCAGGCTGCAGTCTATGGGGTCCCAAAGAATTAGACATGACTGAGCAACTAACACTTCCACGTTCTTTTATTTTCTAAAGTAAAAGAAAGATATACTTTAGTTTCAGGTACTGTTTATTCTTTTGTTCACAGCTATTGAGCCTTCCAAGTGCCAGGCTCTGTACTGGAAACTGTGCATATCTGCCTTCAAGAAGCTTAAGTTCTGATGAGGGAAAGAGGTGTGTTATATACACCATTGTTTTGCATGGAAACACTAGAGATAAGTTACAGATACTTTGGAGCACAGGAGAGGAGAATGATTCCTTTTATCTTTTTATTTTCTTTTCCCTACATTTTTCCATCATCTGTGTTCTCAAATTTCTCACCACTGTCAGTTATACTAAATCTCTCAGTAGCTTCTCCATGAATGTTGAGTTACTAGGAAAATAGTCTCTTTAGTTATGCTTAGGGGACTCTATTTTGAAAACAAATGATTGTACATATTACTTCCAGGTTTTGAAGGACTACATCATATCTATTACTCAGGAACTACTTTCAAAATACCTTGGCAACTTTATGGTCAAAGTTAAGGGAAAATAAAGGGTGACTGTCTGCTATTCCTTTGAGCCTTCCCTTTGAGTTCTGGGTTCCACCTTGAGAAAACTTATTTTTAGGATGTTGGCACGGAGTATGATCTCACTATTCAAGTGTAATCCTATTCTCTTTCACAGCATAGAGACTTCATATTTGAACTTTTATGAGTATAATTGCCATAGAATTCCACAACCACAACTATCATATAATAATTACTCCAAAATCCAATTAACCATATTAATATTCCCTCTCTCTCTCTATTTATAAATTAGATTATTTGATTACTTGAGTCTCCTTGAAAATTTCTTTTATTCCTGGCTTCTTGATGGATTCTATTAACCTAGTTAGAAATGTATTTTCTAGCATGGAAGTAAAGTTTCAAATCCTTTTTGCCACATAAATGAGTTTCACATACACAGAGACACATATTCACAAAAGCACTGATATTGAATGAATAGAGTCCAGTTTTCTCAGATTGTCCCATTTCAACAGCAAAACGTCCATCTTACGTAGCCTGTGGGTTGTAGAACTAATGATTTTGAGATTAGCCAGGCATCTGGAGTCTGAGTGGCTCAAGAAGCTGGAGGGTTAACCATTCAGGTGCTCAGCTGCAAGAGCAGGAATAATCTACTAGCTCTTTTAAAAGCTGCAGTCAAACACAACTCCAGGGACGTTTCTGGCAGTCCAGTGTTCAACACTCCACACTTCCACTGCAGGGGACACAGGTTCAATCCCTGGTCAGGAAACTAAGACCTTGCATGCTGTGTGGTGCAGCCAAAAACAAAAGCCACTCAGAATAGAGTATTGATCCCTAATTCATACCAAACATCATTTCAAATTTTGTCAATCAAATTTCTATCCATAGCCTGTGAGAGGTTTTGAGACCAAAAATTAATAGCTCACTACAAAGTAATGTTTTCTTGAAGGGATCTCAAGTGAGGAGATTGGCCTGGGCGCCTTAAGGAACATGTGTGCGTTTCCAGTATGTCTTTCCTAACTTGATGGAGGAAATCCAGTCATAACGCTCAACCTGACCCCCTCAGTCCTTGTCAGGATTTAACATGGAGTAACTATCTCCTCAGGCTTAGTTTACTGGTTCACTCACAGAAGGTCGTGTGTGTGATACTCATTTGCATACGTGGCCGCCCACTCATGATGAACCATGCCTCATTGCTTATTCCCAAGCACGTTTCACAGGACCAGGTATATAGTCTACTATTGTCCATTTGGTCTCTTGACTATTATGGTCTACTGAATACGCTTAAACAATCACTTTCTATCCGGAATCTTAATTGTCCCTACACCAAATCTCAACACTCCCCATTTCATATTTTCTTCTGCTCAGTTCCTTTTTTCATCCAGTGACTATATTCTTTGATTTCTTTTCATAGTCTTATCATAAGTTGTTAAATATACATGCACACCTGTATTCATTTCACTGAAATTGTATTTATTAATTGGAATCTAAAAATAAAAAGATACTGAAATAATCTTTGTTTTGAATACACATGATTTCCCCCATCATAGGGCATTTAATATAGAAGTTTGTATTTTTTTGTGATGTCAAATCATAATAATGTTCTTGTTGTTTTTTTCTCTCAACCTCATCTCCACTTAAAAGAATATTACCAATTATAAAATTAGAATTGGTAGTAGGAATAGTACAGCAAGCAGAATAAACTGAATGAATTGGGATTGTAGCTTTGAGGCTAATACTTATTATTATGTTTATGAATTGAAGGGATTTTTCCATTTTTTGAAAGAATACACTTATAGAATCATCATGTAGCTATGGGAGAAAAAATATCTTTCATGCTTCTTCATTATCACTTTCTCAAATATGACTTTGATTAATCTTACCTGGGTTTACTTTCTTCTCTCTCTCACTATAGCTCATTCCCTTATACTTCACCTCTCATTTGTTTTCCTCATTTCTGTAGTAGGAATGCAAGTAATAATAGCTATGTTTCAAGAGCAATGTGAAGATTAAATTAAGCAAAGCAAATCTTCTAACTGTACAATGATACACAAGTATATTTCTGTTATTTCCATTGTAGGAATGTTTAGGTATTATAAGATAACACAGGGGACAAGTCTTCTTTGGCAGCTGTCTTGTAACTCCAAATAAATTCATTTGTCATGTATTTATTGAGAGATTTACAGCCTCTAGAGACTTTTCTCTGTGAGAGTGATGCTTTTGAATTTTCTTTTGTTCTTTTCCCCTCACTCTGGCTAGTTAAAATCTCCAAAGACAAATAATGTCCTTGGCTGGGCAGCTAAGATATAACTGAAGTTTCCAGGGATTTCTATAGTATGGATTCAGCACTTATGGAAATTCAGTTTAAAAATGGAAAATATCCCTTAACTAGAGAAATATCTGCTTAAAGTTTCCTCTTTAGAAATGATGACTGTCCTGAGGTCTGACATGCATTGCTGCCTTTGTTTTCTGTATGTTTTTCTATGTTTTATGTCTATTTTCTTGGCCTAATGAGATTGCAAGCACCCCAGTGTCATTTTTGTTTCTAGTATATTGGTCTCTACAAGATGTTTTGATTTTGTTTGGTGGCAATGAAACAATAGCAATGATAATGATAGTCTTAGTTTAAATGTTGTCAAGTGGTACAGTTGAGAATTTAATTGATAGAAATGATATTTTTATCACTGTGAAATAAATTATACACAGGGAGATCTATTTTAGAAATAACCTTCCATAATAGAAAGGCTCTTTTGGACAGTACTCTTCAAATTTGGTTGACAATCACTAGAGAACAACCCCCCCCTCCCCAAATTCTTAGAATAAAGCTTATTTTTATTTCATTTCATATGGTCTATTGAATAGCCTTGTCACAGCTGAGTGGTATATTTTCTTTAAAACTACTAACAATACATACCTATGACATGAAGTGTATATGGATATTTGAAGTAGAGAAAAGCAGTAATTATTTAACTTAAAGAAATGACAGAGTTTTATAGTGCTTGCTATAAAGTAACAAACTGTATCCAGTCATATCCAGAGACCATTATTTAAAAGTTATTATCATACCATGATGATCTCTTTTGCACTTGCATTATTTTGCAACAAAACTCTAAAAAAAAGTCTTATCATGGCAGGCAGTAGATAATGATTATATTCAAGAGTAAGAAATATTTGAAATTGTTTTACATACAGATTTGCAGTGATGAGCATTCGATCTCTGGTTTTACCTTGTTACTTTGGAGGTTTTCAAAACAACTGCTCTCAGATATTCACATTTAAAGTGAAAAACAGCATGATTGATTAGTCATTGAGTTGTTCATGCTGGGCCAGAAATTTTATTGTGGAGACTTAGTTCTGAAATGAAGTTGAGCAAGAAATGCCTTTCAGAAATTTATAAGAAAATATTTTGACAGCTTTCCTTTGAGAAATGAGAATATCAAGCTATAAACTTGTTAATGACAGAAATGAAATACCATGCCTAACAAGATCAGTACTTATAATTGCTCATAACATTTTTACTTTGAGCGTAATCAGATCTAAAGTTATTTTTCCCCAGTCAAGTTTTGACTTAAAAGGAAATTTACGCTTTACAATGTGAAAAACATTCCACATACTTTTGAGCTCCATTGACCAACATCTCAACATATATTTTATTACATTTTCATGATAATCACTATATGTAGCTGCAATTTTTCATGTATTTTTCAGCATTTTTAGTCACTGATATTTGTATGAATTTTATGTAAAATATTGCATGAAGTCATACATATATGGAATGTACACTATTCATGATAGGAATCTGGTACCAGTAGAAAGAGATTCCCTGCTGGCTCAGCTGGTAAGAATCCACATGCAATGCGGGAGACCTGGGTTCAGTCCTTGGGTTGGAAAAATCACCTGGAGAAGGCAATAGCTACCCACTCCAGTATTCTGGCCTGGAGAATTCCATGGACTGTATAGTCCATGGATTTGCAAAGAGTTGGACACAACTGAGTGACTTTCACTTTCACTTTCAGACCCCTCCCCTTCCCCCCCCCCCCCCCCCCCCGCCCCCAGTGGATGAACTGTTACCAATAGAAAGATAGCTATTTTAAATGACCATCTCTAGTAGCTAACTATTATGTGTTTAACTATTTAACACATAACTATTGTGTGTTTAGAAGAGCACAGCAAAAGAGGAAATGGTGATAGGGAAAATAGATAAATCTTGGAAGAGTTTTGTTTTAAGCTTACTCATAAGCCACTGAACAATAACAAAAAAAAAATTATAAAATTGTGAAAGTGAAAGTCACTCAGTCGTGTCTGGCTCTTTGCAATCCCATGGACTGTAGCCTGCCCAGCTCCTCTGTCAGATACTGGGTTGGGATCAAACCCAGATTTCCTGTATTGCAGGCAGATTCTTTACCATCTGAGTCACCAGGGAAGCCCAAAATATAAAATTAATTTAAGCTAATTTATGGAATAATATTATGGTGGATATTGAGTAAAGTGTACATTTAGACTTTCAACAAATGATGCTGGAAAAATGACATCTGTAGAGAAGAAATGAACCTTGACCCATACCATGTACCACATTAAAAATTATCATGAAATACCAAGTACCAGAGTGCATGCTAAGTCACTTCAGTCATGTCCAACTCTACTATCTCATGGACTGTAGCCCTCCAGGCTCCTATGTCCATGGGATTCTCCAGGCAAGAACACTAGAGTGGATTGCCATGTCCTCCTCCAGGGGATCTTCCAAACCCAGGGATCGAACCTGCATCTCTTATGTCTTCCTCATTGACAGGCTGGTTCTTTACCTCTAGTGCCACCTGGGAAGCCCCAAGTACCAGAGACCTAGATGTAAGACTTTAAAACTATAAATATCAAAGGAGAAAATCTTTGTATATTTGGCTAAGGTAAAGATGCATCAGACACCAAACCAAAAGTATGATCCATAAAAGAAATCAGTCCTTATCAAAGGTAAAAAATGAAATCTACTCATAAAGAAACTGTTAGTATAATAAAAAGACAAGCCCAGATTAGAAGACGATATTTGTACAACTTATATCTGATAAGGGGCTTCTATGCAGAATATGCAAACTCTGGGAGTTGGTGATAGACAGGGAAGCCTGATGTGCTGCAGTCCATGGAGTTGCAAAGAGTCAGACATGACTGAGAGAATGAACTGAACTGACGCAGAATATATATACTGTAGATAACTCCAAAATAATAATAAGAAAATGAACAGAAAAAAAACCCACAATGAAAATGGGAAAGAATTTGAACAGACCTTCACCCAAACAACACACAAATGGCAAATAAGCACATGAAAAAAATGCCAAACACAATTAGTCATTACAAAAATGTAAATGAGACATCTCTACATACCAATTAGATAAAATAAACATACTAGGCAATACATAATGCTGGTGAAAATGTAGAGTAAGTAGAACTTGCACACATTGTTGGTATAAATAAAAATTGCACAGCCACTTTAGAAAAGAGTTTGGCAGTTTTGTGTAAAGTTAAGCGTATACCCCATCCATCTTACATCCAAGTATTTACCTAAGAGAAATGAAAAGTTTATGGCAGTTTTATTCATGACTATCAAAAACTGGAAACAACTCAAGTTCCTTCCACTGATAAACAGATAAACAGTAAGATATCCATATAAAGGAATGCTGCTCAGAAAAATAAATAAACAGAATAAAATTAAAACAAACTGATACTCAACATCATGGATAAATCTCCAATTATGGTATGTGAAAGAAGCCATACTCATAAGGCCACATAATATATGATTCCATTTGTATGACATTCTGACAAAAAATATGTGAATTAAAAAAACAAAACAAAACAAATCAGTGGTTGCCAGGGGCTGAGAGTGGAAAGGTGTTGACTCTAAAGGGTACAAGAACATATGTAAACCCATGGCGGTTTCATGTCATTGTATGGCAGAACCAACACAATAAAGTAAAGAAAATTTAAAAAAAAAATTAAAAAAAAATAAAGGGTACCAGAGAATTTAAGGGGGGTGATGTAAATGATCTATATTTTCATTGTAGAGATGATTACCTGAGTTCAGGCACTGGCCACAACTCATAGAGCTGTATGTTTGAAAGGGTGAACTCCACTGCATTTCTCAATAAACCTGACTCTCTCTCCTCCAAAAGAAAACTGACTTGGTTATCATTGGTATATCCAGGGATATAGCATTTATCTTGATAACTGGTGAACTATATCATTTGGGCACAAAATAGCTGTTGGCAGAAAAGTTTCTCTTCCAAGACTTACTCCAGTTAATAGATACAGAAAGAATGATAGAACAATAGTGTTTTGCAAATGTTTGCAGATCTAACCAAGAGGGTTAACAACCTCGGTAGGAAGGCCAGAGGTCCCCAGGTGGCAGGGGGAAATGAACTGCAAGTGACAGACAGTTTTCTCTTTTTCTTTTCTCTTCTAATCCTGTGTTGACATGACGACACCTGGTTCTGCCTGAATTTAACCTTATCTCAAACCTCGAGCTAACCAATACGTCTCTCTTATGAAAATGTTTGTTTCGTAAGCTATAGTAATGAAACCCTATTTGCTTGGAAATCTGCCTTTATTCAAGACTCCTGTCAATTGTTTTACAGCCCCTGACTCCTCTTGTGCCTTTCTATCTCAGGATGCACGTTGTGGGAGAGGGGCCTGGTGCCCCTCTCTCAGTCTTGACTTCTTTCTTTGATCTGATTAGTAGCTTGCTAACAGGTATGAAGCGCCTTGCTGAAAACTAGCAAGGGGGCACTCTTTGCCCCCTTCTGATGTCAATGATAGAAGCTTTCTCTGTCTCTTTTTACACTTTAATAAAACTTTGCTATACAAAAACTCCGAGTGTTCAAGCCTCACCTCTAGATCAAATTCCTCTCCTCTGGAGGCCACAGACCCCGGCATTATTCATGGCTTACAGCAGCAACCTTTCATAATCATCAATGGCTTCTAACAGCACATAAAGAGAATACACCAAATATAATCACTTTCTGAAAGAAGAATACACATCCTCTATTAAGACGTCTTGCCAAAAAAAAAAAAAAATGAAATCAAATAAAGCCTTTATATGCAAATACTCAATTTATGGGAAATATGGAGGAGAGAAAAACACATTAAACTTCATCTTGTAGACATGATAAACAAACTCCAGACTCTAGAAACTCTACAGGCAAGCTGTAGATTAAAAGAGTCATAGAGACATGAAGGACAGATTAACAAATTTCAATGCATCAATCTTATTTGGACCCTGATTCAGATATACAAATTAGAAAACAATAAAGACTTAAGAGAGATAATGAAAATTTGATGAATGCAAGATGGCCAAACTTTTTAAAATGACGGCCAAACTTTTAAAAAGTGATGATGATGTCTTTTTTTTTTTTTTTAGTTTTATCATATGGAGAGAAACACTGGATTATCCACAAATGAAATAATCAGTTCAGTTCAGTCACTCAGTCGTGTCTGACTCTTTGCAACTCCATGGACTGCAGCACTCCAGACTTCCCTGTCCATCACCAACTCCTGGAGTTTACTCAAACTCATGTCCATTGAGTCAGTGATGCCATCCAACCATCTCATCCTCTGCCGTCTCCTTCTCTTCCTGCCTTCAATCTTCTGCAGCATCAGGGTCTTTTCCAGTGAGTCAGTTCTTGACATCATTGGAGTTTGAGCTTACTCAAACTCATGTCCACCAAGTCAGTGATGCCATCCAACCATCTCATCCTTTGTTGTCCCCTTCTCCTCCTGCCTTCAATCTTCCCAGCTTCAGGGTCTTTTCCAATGAGTCAGTTCTTTGCATCAGGTGGCCAAAGTATGGAGTTTCAGCTTGAGCTTGAGTCCTTCTAATGAATATTCTGGACTGATTTCCTTTAGGATGGACTGGTTGGATCTTGCAAGGGACTCTCAAGCATCTTCTCCAACACCACAGTTCAAAAGCATCAATTCTTCAGTGCTTAGCTTTCTTTATAGTCCAACTCTCACATACATACATGACCACTGGAAAAACCATAGCTCTAACTAGATGGACTTTTGTCAACAAAGTAATGTCTCTGCTTTTTAAGATGCTGTCTCGGTTGGTCATAACTTTTCTTTCAAGGAGCAAGTATCTTTTAATTTCATGGCTGCAGTCACCATCTGCAGTGATTTTGGGGCCCAAGAAAATGAAATGTGTCACTGTTTCCATTATTTCTCCATCTATTTACCATGAAGTGATGGGACCAGATGTCATGATCTTAGTTTCTTGAATGTTGAATTTTAAGCCAATTTTTTCACTTTCCTCTTTCACTTTTATCAAGAGGCTCTTTAATTCTTCTTTGCTTTCTGCCATAAGGGTGGTGTCATCTGTGTATCTGATGTTATTGATATTTCTCATTGCAATCTTGATTCCAGCTTGTGCTTCATCCAGCCCAATGAAATAATATGACTGACTTCCTGGATTTGCATCAGAACAACTAGGAAATGGGGGAAATGGGTCCAGGAAACAATAAGTAAAATTGGCTATTAAGATATAGTGTTGAGGTTGAGTGATGGATTGCAAGGATTCCTTTTAATAATCTCATTTCTTATTGTATATGTTTAAAATTTTCCATAATAAAACTTAAAAAAAAGAAAGAAAAGGAGAAATGCAGGAAGAGAGGAGAGAAGAGTTTGGAAAAAAAGAATAATACTATTGGACTTCCTTGATGGTCCAGTTGCCAATGCAGGAATCCAGCTGCCAATGCATATAACATGGGTTCCATCCCTGGCCAGAAAGATTCCACATGCTGCAAGACAGCTGAGATGTGTGCGGCAATTACCGAGCCTGTGCCCTAGAGTCCATGAGCCACTGATTATGAAGTCTGTGTGTCCCAGAGCCTGTGCTCCACAGCAAGAGAAGCCAGTGTGATGAGAAGCCAGGGCACTGCAGCAGAAAGGAGCTCCTGCTCACTGTACCTGGAGAAAGCCCGCACACAGCAGCAAAACCTAACAGCCAAAGATAAAATAAATGAATTATTTAATTAAAATAAAAAGAAAAAATTTTAAGATTTAATAAGCAAATATTGCTGCTGATGCCACAAGAGATTACAGAAATGTTCACATTCAGTATCCCAGATCACAAAGATGACCTGACTCTCAGTTTCTTTCCTAGTCACTTTTCTGCAGGACACAGGATACCTGCATAGCTTGATACCAAGTATGACAAACGTAAAAGACACTCAAGAAATATTCATCAAAAAATAAAAACAGAATACAGGAAGGGAGATTGAATTTAGGTAATGTGAGAGCAGTCCTTTTTCTGAGAGAGATAAAAAGTGAATGACACATATAAAGTTAGGGAATATTTTTGAGGCAGTTGTGAGGAGTGGCTCTTCTGTGTGGTGTTGAGATGCTGGTTGTCTGTACATAGGATGGAGGTTGGATGTGGCATAAAAATAGCATGGGGAGCTTGATTGCAATGGGGATATTTGTTGTGGACAGCAGTTTGTGGATTCACTAGGAATATCCAAGGAAGAAATAGAGATTCATTAGTGTCAAGGCACTTTAAAATTATTATGTTTATCTTATTCATGGAAGGGCTTACTTCCTGGGACAGATTTGACAAATCTGTACTTTTTTACATCTCATTTTACTTCATGTGACTGCCAGTGGCGTGCTGTCTTTTCATCCACCCTACTTTCAATTATCAATAAACATCTAATTTAGTTTTTCCTTATGGTAAAACTTTGGATGGGTCTATTGATGAGAATATAGTTGTTAAATCATTGTCAAATACTGTTAAAATCTGTGGGAAAATATAACAATATACTCATGTTAGATGGCAAGAGATAGATGCAGAAACAATTATTATTGGAACTTAGGTTTGCTCTATGAGTATTAGCTCAGATTTTTAAAAAAGACAGATTAATTCATTTGGAGAAAAAAATAAATAAGTGAAATAAACTGAACCATAACTAAGAAGACAATGCCTGCATGCTCAGTTGCTTCAGTCATTTCTGACTCTTTGTGACCCCATGGACTGTAGCAGCTCAGGCTCCTCTGTCCATGAGACTTCCAGGCAAGAATATTGGAATGGGTTGCCATTCCTCCTCCAGGGGATCTTTCCTGACACTGGGATAGAACCTGGGTCTTCTGCACTGCAGGCAGATTTCTTACCCACTGAGCCAGCTGGGAAGCCCAAGAAGCCAGTAGAGATGGCAGTTTGTAATATTACAACATGGATGGCAGAGGGATTTTCATGGAGGGCCACAAGACCATTTGGTAGTAGATGTTACACATCAAACTTTGGATCTGGGCAGACAAATTCCTCCAGCAGTACTATTTTGGGCAAATCATTTAAATTTTTTGACAACCTGGATACATACCCAAATATGAAAACTACCCTAGGTTTATGGGGGAAAATAAAAGATTTTAGAGTTAGGAAATACTCTGATATGCTCAATACACACAAAGGCAAAATGGCCTCTATCAGTTGCACGGGAAGTTGAATTATTTTATAATAGCAAAGGCAACAGTACGATGATACATGATCCATATTAGAGTGTCAGTCAGACAACTATGTAAATTTGGATTAGATGCTTCTTAGACCCTGCTTTGATTTTTTAATGACAAAATATTAAATATAAAATTTATAGATTTAGACTTAAACTTAAATTTTCTAATCTATGAATGGTGATTAGTATGAGGATTGAAGTAGTTAAGATGGCATTTAACTTTGTATGTGTGTGAGTGTTAGTGGCACAGTCGTGTCCGACTCTTCGCAACATCGTGGACTGTAGCCCACCAGGCTCCTTTGTCCATGGGGCTTTTCCCGATAAGCATACTGCTATTACAAATATGATGCTATACCTGTTGGTTGTTGCCAACCTTTCCAAGCCAGTAGGGTCCTATGCCCATAAGAGATTAGGAGAACACCAAAAAGAGCTGTGTGATCACAACAAAGTGTGGACAGTTCTGAAAGAGATGGGCATTCCAGACCACCTGACCTGCCTCCTGAGAAATCTGTATGCAGGTTAGGAAGCAATAGTTAGAACTGGACATGGGACAACAGGCTGCTTCCAAATGGGGAAAGGAGTATGTCAAGGCTGTATATTGTCACCCTGCTTATTTAACTTATATGCAGAGTATATCACGCAAAATGCCAGGCTGGATGAAGAAAACAAGCTGGAATCAAGATTTCTGGGAGAAATATCATTAACCTCAGATATGCAGATGACACCACTCTTATGGCAGAAAGTGAAGACGAATTACAGAGACTCTTGATGAAGGTGAAAGAGGAAAATGAAGAAGCTGGCTTAAAACTCATCATTCGAAAAATGAAGATCATGGCATCTGGTCCCATCATTTCATGTCAAATAGGTGGAGAAACAATGGAAACAGTGATAATCTTCATTTTCTTGGGCTCCAAAATCACTGCAGATGGTGACTGCAGCCATGAAATTAAAAGACACTTGCTCCTTGGAAGAAAAGCTATGATAAACCTAAGTGAAAGCTAAAGCGTTAGTCACTCAGTTGTGTCTGACTCTTTGTGACCCCTGAAATGTAGCCACAAGGCTCCTCTGTCCATGGGATTCTCCAGGCAAGGATGCTGGAATAGGTTTTCATTTCCTTCTCCAGGGCAATTTCCAAACCCAAGGGTTGAACCCAGCTCTTCTGCATTACAAGCAGATTCTTTACCATCTGAGTCACCAGGGTTCATATGACAAACCTGGAAGCATTAAAAAAAAAAAAAAAAAAGCAGAGACATTACTTTGCCAACAAAGGTCCGTACAGTCAAAGCAATGGTTTTTCCAGTAGTCATGTATGGATGTGAGAGTTGAACCATAAAAAAAAAAAAAAAAAAAAAAACAACTGAGTGCCAAAGAATTGATGCTTTTGAATGGTGGTGTTGGAGAAGGCTCTTGAGAATCCCTTGGACTGCAAGGAGATCCAACCGGTCCCGTCTAAAGGAGATCAGTCCTGAATGTTCGCTGGAAGGACTGATCCTGAAACTGAATCTCAAATTCTTTGGCTACCTGATGTGAAGAGCTGACTAACTGGAAAAGACCCTGATGCTGGGAAAGATTGAGGGCAGGAAAAGAAGGGGATGACAGAGGATGAGATGGTTGGATGGCATCACTGACTCAATGGACATGAGTTTGAGCAAGCTCCGGGAGACAGTGAAGGACAGGGAAGCCTGGAGTGCTGCAGTCCATGGGGTCACAAAGAGTCTGACATGACTGAAGAGCTTTTTCCCCAGAGGAAGTTTCTCTAACCCTTTCTGTTGCACTCAGGTCCTTTCACATGAGACCAGACTTTCTTATCCAAGTGCTAAGACAACACAATGACACCTAAGTGACCGATACCGGCTCTTTCTCTGAGAACAAATTTTGATAAGGAAAGAGGAGTTAGAAAACTGAGGATACTGTGCCTTGAAGGAATGATAACCCTCCTCCTCCACCCAGTGCACTCCTCACCTACCCCCAGAAAGAGACAAGGCAAGGAAAGAGGAGACTATGAAAGGAAACATTATCTAGTCAGTGGGGACATCAGTGCATTTCCAAAGATCTAGGGGAGAGGCACTGGTTGCCTGGAATTATTCTAACTGCTGTTTCAGCAGAACAAGGGGGGAGTTAACCATATGCTTCAGGTCTATTATGCCCTTTCACAGTGTAGGCACTCTTCCCTGGCTTTGCTAAGGCACTGGGCAGAAATAGTGGGCGTCTCTGGTGGCTCAGATGATAAATAATCCACCTGCAATTCAGGAGACCCAGGTTTGATCTCTGGGTCAGGAAGGTCCCCTGGAGAAGAAAATGGCAACCCACTCCAGTATTTTTGCCTGGAGAATCCCATGGACAGAGGAGCCTGGTGGGCCACAGTCTACGGGCTCGAAAAGAGTCAGACACAACAGAGCAACTAACACTTTCACTTTTCTCGGGCAGAAATGTTAGTACTAGTTTTCAGATGACGTCTTAAAACTTGCAGCCCTACTTACGAACTAGAAGAGGAGCAAAAAAGAAAAAAAAAAACAGTTTTTTAAGGAACCTCCACACTGTTCTCCATAGTGGCTGTACTAGTTTGCATTCCCACCAACAGTGTAAGAGGGTTCCCTTTTCTCCACATCCTCTCCAGCATTTATTGCTTGTAGACTTTTGATGGCAGCCATTCTGACTGGTGTAAAGTGGTACCTCATTGTGGTTTTGATTTGCATTTCTCTGATAATGAGTGATGTTGAGCATCTTTTCATGTGTTAGCCATTTTTATGTCTTCTTTGGAGAAATGTCTGTTAAGTTCTTTGGCTCACTTTTTGATTGGGTCATTTATTTTCTAGAATGGAGCTGCAGGGGTTGCTTGTATATTTTTGAGATTAATTGTTTGTCTGTTGCTTCATTGGCTATTATTTTCTCCCATTCTGAAGGCTGTCTTTTCACCTTGCTTATGGTTTCCTTTGTTGTGCAGAAGCTTTTAATTTTAATTAGGTCCCATTTGTTTATTCGTGCTTTTATATAACTGCAAATAGAACTGCCATATGACCCAGCAATCCCACTGCTGGGCATACACACCGAGGAAACCAGAATTGAAAGAGACACATGTACCCCAATGTTCATCGCCGCATTGTTTACAATAGCCAGGACATGGAAGCAACCTAGATGCCCATCAACTGACGAATGGATAAGAAAGCTGTGGTACATATACACAATGGAATATTACTCAGCATTAAAAAAAAATTCATTTGAATCAGTTCTACTCAGGTGGACGGAACTGGAGCCTATTATCCAGAGTGAAGTAAGCCAGAAGGAAAAACAACAATACAGTATACTAACATATATATATGGAATTTAGAAAGATGGTAACAAGAACCCTGCATGTGAGACAGCAAAAGGAACGCAGATGTATAGAACAGTCTCGTAGACTCTGTGAAAGAGGGCAAGGGTGGGATAATTTGGGAGAATGGCATTGAAACATGTTAATTACCATATGTGAAATCAATCGCCAGCCCAGGATTGATACTTGGGGCTGGTGCACCGAGATGTCCCAGGGGGAGGGAATCGGAAGGGAGGAGGGAGGGGGGTTCTGGAGGAGGAGCATATGTAAACCCATGGCGGTTTCATGTCATTGTATGGCAAAACCAACACAATAAAGTAAAGAAAATTTAAAAAAAAGAAAGAAAGAAAAAAAAAAAAAAACGAAAAAACTCCTATCTAGATTTGTCCACACTTGAACTCTCAGAGTTGTATCAACTTTGAGACAGAGTTGAGTCCTCACACAACCAAAATGTCAATCAGAAAATATTTCGCCAACTTATGGATTCTGATTTCAAGACAGGCTAAAGCAGATTGGCATCATACTTTGTGGCCCTCACTTCATGCATATGGATTAACTGCCCCTGCTTAAATTTCTTTCTAACAGTAATTTCTAACATATACTAAAAGTCGTAGTCACCGTTGGAAGATTAGAATTTCCTTTCTCCTTAAAAGAAAGGGCAGCATTTTTTTTCTTTTTTAAATGATACTAATTAGTTGCATATAATTTCAGTCTCATCAGAGTTAAAATATTCTCTACCAGCAGAAAATGCAGTTCACCATATGTGTTGGAAATATGCAAGAAAGGATTTTCCTGTGCTATTTTCTGCAGTTGGAGTTTGGCCTTAAAGTATTTGTGGGTTTCCAAGTATTTGAATTATGCAAGCTGATTGACTGAGTGGCCTCAAGCATTCAGGACACAAGCTTTTTCAGTTCATAATAAAAAATGAGTTTCTCTGTTAATGTATATCAAAATCTGCAGTTTCAATTTTCAGCAATTTTGGGGAGTGTAAGAAACCTTTTTCAGTTAAATTTATATGCTCAGAGCTACTTAACATGGAGATTGCCTGAGGCTTAAAAAGAATAAAAATGAAGATAGAAATCTTGAAAATGGTCTTCAAATTAAAAAATAACCTAAGAATAATGTCAGATGAACATAGTTTTGCATATTCATTCATCTTGCTATAATTTTAAGCATGTTTGTAAGCCTCCAATTAACAAATGCCTAATGTAGAAAATAATCGATGAACAGAACAATAGATATTTAACATGTTCAAAAACATTTAGTAGTTCTCGGTGAAGACCTGTTCTACAGGTAGCCTATCAGAAAAATAGAATAGAGAATGAAGATTGGAAATGTATTTCCTCATTTCTTATTGTTATTTTTACAAAACCTATATTTAAAATATTTGCCCAGTATTTCTTGCTCTGAAACTGCATGTCTCATGTCAGCGTTTTACATTTCTGAGTTAATGTTCTTAAACTCTTTAAGTTGCTTTGCTCTGAAACATTCCTTTAGGTAACCAAACCAAGGCTTTAGAGACTTCATTGAGATTAAAAGTCTCTTTTTTCTCTAAATCTAAAACCATTTTTTAAAAAAATTTTAGGTTGCATATTTAATCTAGTTATAGCCACTGCTTTAAGTTTACCTTTATCTTTTATCTGTGGGTTAAGAACTACTTAAATGATAGTTAGTTGTGTTGTTAGAACTCATATATTTTCTATGATTACAATAGTAATTAACATAATGTTTAAACTTCTAAATAAAAATAGGTATTCATAGCAAGATCAAAGAGACTGTTTCAAAATCTCTCAGGTTTTCATCCATTTTATCAAAGGGTTATATTTGTTCTGAGAATTGCATTCTCAAAAATGGTTTGGATTGTTTTCCTTAACGCAATAGAAACCCTGTCACGTTTTTTACTTTACTTTTAATCAAGGTTGAATCAAAGATTTGACAATGTAACATTTGGTCCAAAAGTCATAGAATTTTCCCCGAGCTCTACATCAGCTTTATATTATTTACAGCTCTTTAGGTCGAATGTGACAGAAAATCCAACTGAAACTGCTTTCAGCCTAAAGCTAGTCTTTTGATTTATGTAACTGTTAAGTCCTAAGGGTGGTATTGCATTCAAAGGAGCCTGAGTAGGGCTCAAACATTTCCCAAAGAACCTAGTTTTTGCTTCCCTGGTGGCTCAGATGGTAAAGCGTCTGCCTGCAATGTGGGAGACCTGGGTTCGATCCCTGGGTCAGGAAGATCCTCTGGAGAAGGAAATGGCAATCGACTCCAGTACCCCTACCTGGAAAATCCCATGGACAGAGGAGCCTGGAATGCTACAGTCCATCGGGTCACAAAGAGTTGGACACGACTGAGCAACTTCACTCATTCTACTCAACTCTGTAAGTGACCTTTCTGGTACTACCAGCTTGGGCTCATGGTCTCATCAACTCTAGCCTATATTCACTTAACTCAAGTCTTGTAGAGAAAGATTGTCTGGTTTTATTTCATAAGTTTCAGCAAAAACTCCTTGGTATTAGGGTTTTTGATTCAATCATATGGGCGTTATTGAAACAGTTGCCCTGGCGAGAAGAATGTAAAATATAGGTGGGTTTAACTTAACAAGGGCATATTTCTGGAGCTCTGTTTCAACTTCTTCGAAAGTCATGGACTAAAAATATAGGAGTGGTGACAGTTACCATGATAAAAGGAAGTACGTGCTCAGTTGCCAAAAGGGCATACATTCATGAAAGCTCTATCTTACATAGTTTTATAAGCTCTACTTTAATTATATTGCTTTCAATATGTTCTACACTTTTGGTTTTGGTTTCTCTCTAATGCAAAGTTTATTTTAAAGAGTTGTAAAATATCCAAGTGCTTTGGTGTATGAGTCTGTTCAGGTTACCACAACAAAGGCCAGGCAGTTTAAACAAGAGAGACTTTTTTTTTTTTTAATGTTTTTTTACTGTTTACTGTTGGCAATTTGGATCTTTGGATCAAATTGCCAATATCCACTGGATCATAGAAAAGGCAAAAGGTTTCCAGAAAAACATCTACTTTTGCTTCATTGACTACTCTAAAGCTTTTGACCATGTCGATCACAACAAACTGTGGAAAATTCTACAAGAGATGGGAATACCAGACCACCTTACCTGCCTCCTGAGAAACCTGTATGGGAGTCAAGAAGCAACAGTTAGAATTGGACACGGAAAACGGACTTGTTCAAAATTGGAAAAGGAGTATGTCAAAGTTGTATATTTTTACCCTATTTACTTAATTCATGTGTAGAGACATTATGAGAAATGCTGGGCTGAATGAAGCACAAAAAGAAATCAAGATTTTCAGGAGAAATATCAATAACCTCAGATATGCAGATAATACCACCCTTATGGCAGAAAGTGAAGAGGAATTAAAGAGCCTCTTGATAAAGGTGAAAGAGTAGAATGAAAAAGTTGGCTTAAAACTCAACATTCAAAAAACTAAGATCATGGCATCTGGTTCCAACACTTCATGGCAAATAGATGGGCAAACAATGGAAACAGTGACAGACTTTATTTTCTTGGCCTCCAAAATCACTGTGGTTTGTGACTGTAAATTCATGAAAGCCATGAAATTAAAAGACACTTACTCCTTGGAAGAAAAGCTTTGATAAACATAGACAGTGCATTGAAAAGCACAGACATTACTTTGCCAATAAAAGTGCATATAGTCAAAGCAATGGTTTTTCCAGGAATCATGTATGAATGAGAGCTGGACCATAAAGAAGGCTGAAATCCAAGGGACCAATGCTTTTGAAATGTGGTGATGGAGATGACTCTTGAGAGTCCCTTGGACTCCAAGGAGATCCAATCAGTCAATCTTAAAGGAAATCAACCCTGAATATTCATTGGAAGAGTTGATGCTAAGCTGAATCTCCAATACTTTGGCTACCTAATTTGAAGAGCTGGCTCATTGGAAAAGACTCTGATGCTGGAAAAGACTGAAGGCAGGAAGAGAAGGGGATGACAGAGGATGAAGTGGCTGGATAGCATCACTGACTCAATGGACATGAATTTGAGCAAGCTCTGGAAGATGGTGAAGGACAGGGAAGACTGGCACTCTGCAGTCCAAATCGTGTCCAACTGGGGTTGCAAAGAGTTGGACACGACTGAGTGACTGAACAACAACTGTTTTCTTACAGTTCTGGAGACTGGAAGTCAAAAGTCAAGCTGCCAGAGAGTTGATATAGGTAAGTCTCTCCCCTCAGGCTGTAGGTGGCTGCCTTCTCTCTCTGTGCTCACATGGTCTTGCTTGGTGTGTGTGGCACATGTGAAGTGAGAGGTGCATGTGTTCCCTGATGTCTCTTCTTATAAGGATAGAATCAGTATCCCACCCTTCTGACCTGTTTAACCTAATTCCTTCCTTAGAGGGCCCATCTCTGAATATAGATAAACTGGGGGTTAGAACTTTGGCCTATGACCTTTGGAAAACATTTGATTCATAACATGGAAAGTACCCAGGTGATACAGTGGTAAAGAATCTTCCTGCCAATACAATAGATGCAGGTTAGATCCATGGGTTGTAAATATCCCTTGAAGTAGGAAATGACAACACACTCCAGTATTCTTGCCTGGAAAATTCCATGGATGGAGGAGCCTGGCTTCCAGTTTATGGGGCTGCAAAGAGTCAGATACAAGTGAGCATGAATGCACACAGATTATTAATTTCTATTATTTTTTTTCAGATTAAATATAACATGGTGGTTAAAAAGACAAATTTTGTAGCTAAGCTGTTTTGATGTACTACTTACTATTTGTGCATTTTACTTGAATATTTCACTTAAATATTGAATTTACTTGAATATTTCAGTGTTAACATTTGGTAATGTTTGCAAATAATTGATGGACTATTCAAAGAAAAGCATACTCTTTTGTCAGTGATAATTTTGATAAATTTAAATTAATAATCTTATTAATTATATTTTAATATAATATTTATATGAATTTCTGGTAGATTTTGCTTTATATATTTTGGTTCCGTATTGTTTGGCACCTGAAAGGTTGTCAGTTTAAGAAAATAAAAACAATGGTTAACAGCATTTAATGAGATGCTCAGAGAGGAGGAGGTATCTTGTCAAAAGTCTCCTGTAAGCTGATAACCAGATCTGATTGACACAGTAATGTGATTACCAGTGACAAGATAATAGAAAGTGATTTTCTATGAAATGATTTTAAGAGGATATACCTGTTCTTGTAGGCCTAGTAATAGCTCGTCAAAGATATTCATGTCTTAATATCTGGAATCTATGAATAGGTTATGTTACATGAAAAAAGGGGCTCATATTATTTGTAATTAGTAATTGCATTGTTAAGGCTATAAATAATGCACTTAGCCTGGATCATCTGAGTGGGCCCAATCTAATCAAAGGAGCCCTTGAAAGCAGAAAACTGTTCTTTGGCTGGAGTAAGAGAGATACAGCAGAAGGAGGCAGTTATGATGCAACACAAACAAAGTTAGATTTCTAGTGTGAGAGGAATATGATGCATCATTGTGAGTTTTGAAATATGGCGGCTATGTGGGTGGACTGGAGAATTGCCTCTGGAAGCTACGGGACATTTCTTCCCAGCAGAGAGCAAATAAATTGGGGACCTTAGTCCTGCAACCACAAGAAGTAAAAATTGACCAGCCATCTGAGTAGGCTTGGAAAGGATTCTTCCCTGGAGCTTCTGATGAGAAACATGTCCTTGTGACACCTTGATTTTAGCCCTGTAGACCCTCAGATTTCTGACCTGTACAAAACGTGAGATAATATATTTGTGTTTAAAGTTGCTAAATTTGGAGTGCTTCATTACCACAGTAATAGAGAGCTAACATACCTGACTTATCTGTGTTGCTTATTTTTAAATTGTGGAATTATGGGAGCAGAATTGGCTGGAGAGTGGGATATAAAATGGAGAAGTTGTACAAGCAAATTTTATTCCCCTATGTAAACAATATACCCACATACATTTCTCAAAATAAAAAATGTACATTAACTCTGAATTCAGAATGCATAATAATGAGGGAGAAGAAGGACTTTAACTGGGTACTGAGTCTCACAGCTTGACTTCTCCAAGGGAAGAATGTTTGCTTCATCTTTTCGTTTACTAGTAAAATTGGTACTGAAATTCATGTGAATCTGATTTGACAATTAAACCATTTACTCTCCCACACAGCTACATCTTCCTTTTTCACAGTAGGTCTTTTCATTGTAAATCACCTCTATTTTTATCAGATAATAGATTGAATGATATTCCATAGATTGAAATTCATTTCAAATTCAAACCTATTATGTAAACCTGTTATAGTCCTATTGATTTTACTACTGATATTTTTCAAATATATCTTTATTCATCCCTTTATTTTTGATATTTCTAAGGCATTAGCTTCAAATGTCTCGTGTGTGGCATGGAGTTGCTTTATTTTCAATGCAACATTATGTTTTCCTATTAATATATATTTTTACTGTTTGCATTTGCTCGTATAAAAAGATGTTTTGCCTAATACGTCATCTTGATTTGTTTTCTAAGATTTCCTTGCTATCACTTTGTTTTGAATCTGTAGTTTTCTTGTCATTTAAAAAATTTTTGTTTCCTTCTCTTTAAGATAATTTTAGGTTTACAGTTTTTTAAAGCATAAATTTTGTAATTTTAAGTAAAACATGCAATCCATTATGTCTTTTATAAAATCTACAGTTGAAACAATGACTATTGACTCTGCAGGAAAAGATGAAAGAGTTTTCTTATGACATAATATTTGAAATAGATCAGGACCCGGTGGTCCTTGCCCTGCAAGTCCTTTGTCTTCCTATTGTCTATGGAAAAACTTTAGCCAAATAATTTGAATCAGAGAAGTGAGAAAATGCAAAAACAAAAGAAAACAGTCAGTGGAGACCAGATAATAACGTAGTCACTAAGCACCATCAAGGACGTTCAGTTCCTCCTCAAGGCTATAGATAGTATTCTGTGCTATACCCTAAGAGCTGTCTTACAGATACTGAAACTTCCACCGTGGTGGATGAAGCTGATTAGGTGATGAGCATGATAGCTGTGATGTAAGCTGGCACTGCTCTGAGAACTGGCCTTCAAGAAATGGGAATAAAGCAACCCTGGAATTGAAAATTAATTGTACTTAAAACAAGCAAGCTGATATTGATCAGACCACCACATCACCAATTTAAAGACGACTGTCAGAGATAACTGTGCCGTTTCTTCATGTAGCCTCCTCCCTTCACCTATGAAAGCTCTCGCCCCTTGATTGTCCATGGAGGGAGTCAGCCTTTGGACAGAAGTCCACCCTCCCCATCAGTTGCCGGCATCCAAAATAATGCAAACCTTCCTTTTCACCAGTCTTGTCTTTTTATTGGCTTTCAAGAGGCAAGCATTTGGTCCCCACTTTCAGTTACAGTATTACAAAGTATATTGGCATAAAATTATTTTACTAGAGATGCAATTTGAGTAGAATATCTTGACTTTCATATTTGTCAATGTCAGTTACTCCAACTTATTTTTCTGACAAAACGAAAGCAAGTGAAAACAGCTTTGAAGGTAATCACATGACATGGAGTTTTCCATTGCCAATATATTGACATAATACCCCCTTTCTTATCACTAAGAAAGGAGAATAACAATGTGGTAATATGTAAGTTGGCTCCTTTTCAATGCATCAAATGAAAGACAGATTCTGAATTTCCTTTGGCATTAAGGAAATGTTTCTAGACTATATTAACACACTAGATTGACTTTCCTGACTCTTGGTTTCTATATGATCAATCTCTCAGGTGATAAGAGTTATCAGAAAATGTGAAAAATCTGGGTTAACTTATTATCTACAATTTCCATGCCAAAAAGTTGTCTTTCAGAATGTAGTTCATATAATTTTTTTATAGCCTCCACCTGCTCAGCTTACGGATGCCAAAGGAAGGCACTATAATTTACTAAAAGTAACTTTTCAGAGAAAGTCTAAATAAAATTCCAAAACACAGATGATGTTTAGAAACCTACAATGTTTTCTCATTGCATGTCAGATAAAATTTAAAATCCTAAATACATTTTAAAGGTACTTCTTCAGAAGATATTTCATTCACATTTTCAGTTATTGCCACTTATGTATCTCAAAATTCCACTGGATCAAACTACCCAGCCTTTCTTGTCACACATTTTCACACCCCTCAGCCTTTATTCAAGCTATTTCCTTTGTGTTTAATGCCCTTTTTCTCTCTCTCTTCGTTTGATGGATTCCTATACATTCTTTAAGAGCCAACCGTGAAATCTTAGTGCTCCTCACCCAAAATTAATTCATTTTTCCCTTTATGCATCCATATCACCTTTCATATGCTTCACTTTCATGCATGTATTTATTCAATGGCTCCCTCATAGCAATATAGGGAAGAACCTGTGTGTACCACATTTTTGTCTCCATCACAACAATGAAGAGCCTGTCCCTCATATATATTTCTTATTTAAGTTGAATACATGAGCGTGTTTATTGTGTTAGCACTCTTCTCTCTGCTCTTTGCCCCCGAAGCCAAAACATTTTTGACTATATCAATTGGCTCTATTGCATTCTAATATCTACCTTGATTCTCTGACTAAACAATGAAGAAGGGAGTGAGACTTAGGTTTTCAGTCACTTTTTTTGTTCCATTCAGATCCTCAAAGGGGTTGGGAGTTGACAATGCTAATTTGGGACAGATGGCATAATAACACTAGCAACAACAACCATTTACTGACTCCTTATGTCATTATCTAGTTTTATTTTTATCCTATTTTTATAGTTGATAAAATTGGGGCTCAGTGAGAGTAAAAAGTTGAATAGTGTGGTAACCTGTGGTATAAGCTAGCTACATCCTTTATTAGCTTTTAAAATTTGTACATGTCACTTAAGCTCTAAAGCATGCAATACTCTCCTCTGTGTCACGAAGACTTTAATTGGGTGACTTTGAAGTGTCATTTCAGCTTTAAATTCCCATATTCTAATTGTAACTATATCCAGCTGAACTATTTCTTTTTACTGTGATTTAGTTTATAATGATGAGCATGTTCATCATAAGTACAATGCCATTACATACACTATTAATCTTCATTATCTATTATACTACACCTACGGGTATAGTAAAAACAAGGTTTTTGTTTTATGATATCTTTCTCAAGCAAAACACTTGTGAGATGTTAATTTTATACCATTATCATTTTTTTTTGTAAAGGGAAATCAAATAAATATACTACTCTAAAAGGCTTAACAAAATTTAATGGAATTCCTTTTACTAAGGCAAAATCTTAAAGAAATGGTCTTAAGCAATAAAGAAATGGTCTTAAGTCCATAGAAGAAAATCATCTTATTTTCATGAGAGTGAGCAAATAACTCTACTAACCCATGGAAGATTAGGCATCAATTCTTCTGAAAGGTCTGTTATGCTATTGGCCACCCAAAATGTCTAATAATTTAAAAATGTAATCGTAAAAAATGTTGCAACAATTTGTTCTTTAATAATATTTTTAGAAAATTTTATTAAATATCAGGGATTATTTCATTTTTATACTATATAGTATATATATATTTTTTTCCCATTTTTATTGTTTTTTATTTATTTATTTATTTTTATTGTTTTTGCCATACATTGTCATGATATCACCATGGGTTTACATATGCTTCCCCTCCGGAACCCCCCTCCCTCCTCCCTCCCCCCCGGGAAATCTCGCTGTACCAGTCCCGAGCATCAATCCTGGGCTGGCGATTGATTAGACACATGACAATTAACATGCTTCAATGCCCTTCTCCCATATCATCCCACCCTTACCCTCATCCACAAAGTCCACGAGTCTATTCTATACATCTCCGTTCCTTTTGTTGTCCTGCATGTTGGGTTCTTGTTACCGTCTTTCTAAATTCCCTATATATGCGTTAATATACTGTATTGTTGTTTTTGCTTCTGGCTTACTTCACTCTGGATAATGGGCTCCAGTTTCGTCCATCTGAGTAGAATTGCTTCAAATGAATTTTTTTTTAATGCTGAGTAATATTCCATTGTGTATATGTACCACAGCTTTCTTATCCATTTGTCAGTTGATGGGCATCTAGGTTGCTTCCATGTCCTGTTATGCTATTGGCCACCCAAAATGTCTAATAATTTAAAAATGTAATCGTAAAAAATGTTGCAACAATTTGTTCTTTAATAATATTTTTAGAAAATTTTATTAAATATCAGGGATTATTTCATTTTTATACTATATAGTATATATTTTTTATTGAATGTGTTTTACTTTGCTCAGATACTGCAACTTCTACAGCTGCAAACATTATATCATTTAGCACATTGTTTCTGCTTTAGTTTGCTCAAAATCTGTAACTTCCATAATTTCAAAGATGTTCAGTTCAGTTCAGTTCAGTCACTCAGTTGCGTCCGACTCTTTGTGATCCCATGTACTGAAGCACACCAGGCCTCCCTGTCCATTACCAACTCCCAGAGTTTATTCAAACTCATGTCCATTGAGTCAGTGATGACATCCAACCATCTCATCTTCTGTCGTCCCCTTCTTCTGCCTTCAATCTTTTCCAGCATCAGCATCTTTTCCAATGAGTCAGTTTTTAACATCAAGAGGCCAAATTATTGGAGTTTCAGCTTCAGCATCAGTCCTTCTAGTGAATATTCAGGACTGATTTCCTTTAGGATGGATTGGTTGGATCTCCTTGCAGTCCAAGGGACTCTCAAGAGTTCTCTCCATTACATTAAAACAGAAACCATACATCTCCCTTCTATGATCAAATGTGTGTCTATTTATAAAATTTCAACTTTCTTAAATGCTATTTTCTCTAAATTAGGTTTTATTTAGTTCATACATTTAAATTATCAACAGGTAACTTATATTTCATTTCAATATTTTTTAAAGTATTATAGCATGTTGGTTGTTTCCTTATGTGCTTTCATTAGGGAAGAATAAGCAAGGAAACTAATATTTTTGAGTCCTATTATGTGTCAGCTTTGTGCTAATTTCTTTTCCCTTTATGCACATAGATTCTTGAATTGTTTATTAGTATTAATATAGGAAACATTTCACTTTGAAATCTGATTAAATTAGTATTACCAAGACTGAAGGTATGTTTATAAAACAAAACAGTAGTATTTAGAGTATGTGCCAGTTCAATTCACATTAACAGATCCTCATTGAGTAACTTCTAATATGTTGAGTCCCACAAGGTTATAGGGGCTTCCAAGGTGGCTCAGTGGTAAAGAATCTGCCTACCAATATAGGAGATACAATAGATTCAGGTTTGATCCCTGGGTTGGGAAGATCCCCTGGAGGAGGAAATGGCACCCCCTTCCAGTATTTTTGTCTGGAAAATTCTGTGGGCAGAGGAGCCTGGCAGGCTAATACAGTCAGGGGGTCACAAAGAGTTGACCCAAGCGAGCACATATATACACACGTGGTTATAATTTGAGATTCCAGGAAATCATAAGAAAGGACCATCACAAAATATTTAAGAAGTTCACATTTCCATTCCCCCCCCCATCTATTAGGCAGCTGAAGTCACCTCCTTTACAAAATTCTGCAAAGCTCAACCTCATTTTTTGAGATACCATTAATTTAGCCCTTCCTGACTACAACTTGAGACTCTAAACAAAAGGTAGCTGTCACTGTCCTAGGCCAAGCCTCTCCTAAAAGTCCTCTCTTTTCTTTGCAGCTTAATGCAATTCTGAAACTGAGCCATAACAGTCAATTCTCCAAAACTGGATTGTTTCCATGCACTCCTGGGGATCAGTGTGTTCACTCATCTTTGAGGTCCTCAAGAAGCACTTTTCCCATCTATGTTGTCCCAAAAGATACCTTTCCAAGTTATATGATCATTATTTCTGCTTAAAATCCTTGGATGCTTCAACGTTGCCTGATGATAGAATGAAAAATCCTCAGCATATTGTTTGATTTTTCTGGTCTCACCTCTGTCAAGGTAAAAACTGCACCAGAGTTAAACAGATAAGGGAGAAATTACTTAAGATTATTGTAATAAAGGAGAAAGTCAGAACTCGGTGTGAGTTTAACTTTATTGAAAAAAATGGTCTGCAGTTTTTAATAGTTGGAGTCAGAATACTTAAAGGCCATCTACGTTGCGAACTGACTTTACCCACAGGAAGAGTAAACTTTGTTGTACCTTCAAGATAGAAGATGTTTTTACAACTTGGAGCAAGATATCTGTCAATATTTGGTTCCTATTTATCCTTCCACAGAACTTGGGAGATAGAGGTGCTATCTTCTTGGATTACATTTCAAAGGGGCAACTCCCAGGTCTCTGAGAAAGACATTTCTTAGTTGAAAAGCTTGTAAGAAGCTTTTTAAAAAATTTCCATTTCAAAGGGGCAGAGCAATTTACAATGATAAGTTTCTAAAGTAAAAGCTGTAAGAAAAGGGAGGTCAAAGGTCTAGCATCTGGAAAACTGTCTCAAGTTTCTTCAACCTGAAGGAAATGTTAAGGATGTCTTCATTACCTCTAAATCCTCACTTTGCATTACTTAAGCTCATCTGGTTATCATTCTCTGAATATGTTACATGCTGTCTTTTCTTATTTTCTTTCTTTCTTTTTCTTTTCTTAAAATTATCTATCTATCATCTATCCATCTAATTTTAATGTCAGGATTGAACAAAATGTTCTTCTTTGAGTGGTAGTATCCTCTTCAAAAGCTTTCATTGCTCTAAAGATGTAGTATAGAGTCTTTAACATGGCCTAAAAATGTGCCTATCTGATCCTGACTGGGGTTTAGCTCATCTTACACTACTCTCCTCCGCTACTCCGCTCTGGTACAAGGTTTTTGGTTGCTGTGAATGGTGGACTGTATTCTACTTCCTTTTACCAGATGATCTTCCCAACTACAATACTTTTTCCTGATTTCATCCTTCACTTTGTCTAATTAACTCCATCACATGTAAGCAGGGTAAATTTGGGTTCTGTCTTACATGTTTTGACAGATCTTCATTCTTTGACTTGATAGAATATATTACAGTTTGTAATTATACATATATTTTCTTTGATTTATATTTAAATCATTTGTCTCCTATATTAGGTTATAGTGGATCAGGAATTGAATATGTAGATAACAGTTATGTCCCTATTGCCTTGCCCAGTGCCTGGAACATAGGATTACAAAAAAAAACAAAAACAAAAAAACATCAAAAAGAGTGGATAAATAAATTAACTTATGAATTTTTCAAGAGTCAATTTGAATATTATTTTCTTGGTGAAATATTTTCTCCTCGTTTAGAGTTAAAGGTTACTATTCATCTGTTTTTCTATTGATCCTTGTTAATAAATCCAAAATAGTATCCACTGTATTGATTGTATATAAACCAGTCTCTTCTTTCACTAGATTATGAGCTCAAGATTAGGAACTTTTTGACTTACAGAAATTTGTATGTATTTTACTTCTTAGAGAAACTCCTGATAAGTAGCTCACTAGAAAAAATTCAGTAAATTAATAAGCATTTATTAATATTAAGCACTTACAGTGGCCAGTATTAGTAGAGAGAGAAATCAACATGTTGACCTGATATTTATAAGCACTGTGAAAATTTGAAATTATTTTTAATTAGTTTTTAAATGTATGTTTCAATGGTATATATTAAAAATCTCTGAAAGAACACTCTTACTGATACACTGGAAACTGTAGCAGAGTTAATTTTTGGGTGCTCCAAAATTACTGCAGATGGTGATTGCAACGATGAAATTAAAAGACGCTTACTCCTTGGAAGAAAAATTATGACCAACCTAGACAGCATATTAAAAAGCAGAGACATTACTTTGCCGACAAAGGTCTGTCTAGTCAAGGCTATGGTTTTTTCCAGTGGTCATGTATGGATGTGAGAGTTGGACTATAAAGAAAGCTGAGTGCCGAAGAACTGATGCTTTTAAACTGTGGTGTTGGAGAAGACTCTTGAGAGTCCCTTGGATTCAAGGAGTTCCAACAAGTCCATCCTAAAGGAAATCAGTCCTCAGTGTTCATTGGAAGGACTGATGTTGAAGCTGAAACTCCAATACTCTGGCCACCTGATGCGAAGAACTGACTCATTGGAAAAGACCCTGATGTTGGGAAAGATTGAGGGCAGGAGGAGAAGGAGACAACAGAGGATGAGATGGCTGGATGGCATCACTGACTCAATGGACATGGGTTTGGGTGGACTCCAGGAGTTGGTGATGGACAGGGAGGCCTGGCGTGCTACAGTTCATGGGGTCTCAAAGAGTCAGACATGACTGAGCAACTGAACTGAACTGAATTGATACAAAGATACTGAAGTACTGCATAATGCCTCCTCAATTACACGAGAAAAATAAATATTGAGAGAATATTTATTTAAATTAATTTTTATTGGAGTGATGTTGAGTTACAATATTATGTTAGTTTCTGCTGTACAGCAAACTGAATCAGTTATACATATGCATGAAGTGTATTTGCTGAGATCATAAAGATATCTTTTCAATGAAAAACTGAATTTTGTCACTTAAAGATGTTATAAATAGATCAGTTTTAAGATAATCTGTCTGCAGATAAGCTCATTGTCTTTTTAAATTAAGTATATCCCTGTATCTCTCTGTGTATTTAAGTATCTATCTAATATAATTTTATTTGTTCAGTTCAGTTCAGTCACTCAGTTATGTCCAACTCTTTGCGACCCCATGAACCGCAGCACACCAGGCCTCCCTGTCCATCACCAACTCCTGGAGTCCACCCAAACCCATGTCCATTGAGTCGGTGATGTCATCCAGCCATCTCATCCTCTGTTGTCTCCTTCTCCTCCTGCCCTCAATCTTTCCCAACATCAGGGTCTTTTCCAATGAGTCAATTCTTCGCATCAGGTGGCCAGAGTATTGGAGTTTCAGCTTCAACATCAGTCCTTCCAATGAACACTGAGGACTGATTTCCTTTAGGATGGACTGGTTGGATCTCCTTGCAGTCCAAGGGACTCTCAAGAGTCTTCTCCAACACCACAGTTCAAATGCATCAATTCTTTAGTACTCAGCTTTCTTTATAGTCCAACTCTCACATCCATACCTGACCACTGGAAAAACCATAGCCTTGATTAGATGAACCTTTGTTGGCAAAGTAATGTCTCTGCTTTTTAATATACTGTCTTGGTTGGTCATAACTTTCCTTCCACGGAGTAAGCGTCTTTTGATTTCATGGTTGCAGTCACCATCTACAGTGATTTTGGAGACCAGAAAAATAAAATCTGCCACTGTTTCCCCATCTATTTGCCATGAAGTGATGGGACGAGATGCCATGATCTTAGTTTTTATTTTATTTGTTATTAACAAAATTTATTTGTTAGGGAGATAATATTTTTATTGGTTTTTCCCCATAGTTATAGAAATTGATATATATCACCTTTGGTAGATCTGAATGAAAATACAATGCCAAATTTAGTTTTATCAAAACATGTTTAGAAGATAAAATTTGACACAAAAATAATGAACTAATAAACACTAAATAAACACTATATTTAAAATCTAGATAAGTTGAATAGTGATTAAGAGAAAAGAAATATCACTGCAAAGGATACATTTTAGGAAGATTCTTCAAAATGTTTGGGGTATATCTTGAAGCATGGGAGAAATATTTGAATTGCAAGTAAGCATTTTACAGTAGTTGGCCAACCCCTCCAAAAGATTACAAGCTAAAATATACTGTGATGTGATGCTGAAAAACTATGCCTGGTGCAGCAGAGAGAATCCATTCACTATCTTGTGATACTGAACACATCAGAGGATTCTGAAACACCAGAGGATTAAGATATAGATGGTGGCACAACTTTAAATGAATATTGTTTTCAGGCACAAACTCAAGAATCTTGAGTTTTTTTCAACCACTGCTACAAAAATTAATAACGGCTTCATTCAGGCAAGAGGTGTTCCTTTCTTATCTGTTCCTTACCTTTTGCTTTTATCTTTTCTGCTTTTCTGTCCATTTCCCTTATGTTTAAAGTATGTTTCATTTTTCTCAATTACAAATATTATATAGATACAGTGTAGAAAATTTAGAAAATCCAGAAATTAGAAACAACATATAATTTTGTATTAGTCTTCATGGTTGTTTTGGTGTATTTACTTATAAATTTTGCAATTAAACTAAGAATATTTACAGCATTAACATGAATAAATACACACGTGTCTGAGCACATGCACACACAAGAATTACATTTTCTCCTGTGTCCCTTCCAGCTGCAGGTGATGGGATTTCACTTGAGAATACCAAGTTTCAATATCTATTTTCTTTTGTCCGCAGTAATGAGATGTGTAGTACCAGGATATGTGTAGAAAGAAAGGCGATCTTTGGGTGGGAAATGGGGCAGTTGCTACTTAAGAAAGTAGTATTTCTATAGAGCATTTCTGTTTGATTTAGAAATATATCTTTTAGTAAGGGGAAGAGGATTGGGATGAGTAAAACCAAAGGTTGGGCTTCCCAGATGGGTCAGTGGTTAAGAATCTCACCTGTCAATTCAGGAGACACAGGTTTGATCCCTGGGTCAGGAAGATCTCCTAGAGAAGGAAATGGCAACTCATTCCAGTATTCTTGCCAGGAACATCCCAGGGATAGTGGAGCCTGGTGGGCTATAGTCTATGGCGTTACATGCGGAGGGACACAGCCCAGCAACTAAACAAAAACAACAGCAAAACCAAAGCTTACTTCTTTCTTGATTGGTGTTCTAGGTCAGAAGTAGAAATATGAAAAAAGAGGTCACTAAATCTTGCCCCTAGTAGACATTCTCCACTGACACTGATGAATTAATGACAGCTAGCCTAAGTTTTCAGTGGTAATGTGTTTCATCACATAGTATTTCTAATAATTTAGTGTGACATAGGGAGATGGTACAGTAGAGAATGTTGCACCTATATTATCTTAAACTAGCTATACTACTACTTTTCCTTTTAAAGAATAACTAGTTTAATGATTTTGTTTTTTACAAGAAATGTTTTTTCACTTTGGATAATAGGTGTTTTTTTAAGCCTCATCAAACATAATTTTGAACAGACTCCTCAAAGATTGTTTTAGTTAACTAGAAGATCAGAATTCATTAAGATGCTCTCATATTGTAAGTTTTCAAGTGTCTTTACTCTTAAGCATCTTTAGAAAATTAATTGCCATTTTCAGTTTAGCATGTAAGCTTACTGATCTCCCATAGGATTCAATTTTCAAAACAGGTGAATGTAATAATCATCCCTCCAAACATTTTTTATTTCCCTCTAGTACTGAACAGTTTCTGCTTCTTGAGAAGTTAAAGTACAAATGAAACTCGGGAGTAAAAATTGACAAATCTGTCAATAATAACTTATTATCGCTCTGTTTGTTTTAGCTTATATTCACTCACTTCATCATTTCATTACACCAGGTACTTGATTTTTGGCCCACTTTTCAGAATATTCTTTTTTAAAATTTAGTGAGCTTATTTAGTTTTTTTATGAGTTCTTTTTAGGGTGTACTAGAGATTTTTTTGCTTTGTGTGATTTACTTTCTACGTTTCTCTGCATGGCTCTGTGACTAAGGGTTTGAGTGGCATGGGTTCATGTCTTTTAGATTCCAGCTAGTGTTAGCCAGTGGAAGGACTTGCAGGAGATTAGATGAAAGGGAAAAAAATGAAATTGACATACTTATTTTTCTAGCTCCATCACTTATAATAAGCTAGTTGTTTCATCTACATCGAAGGATAAAGCTTTTATCAAGTGGATATTCTCTATAATTGTATTGGGTTTAATAGTGTCCACTCCAAATTTATGTCATTTGGAGTTAAGGTCCTTGTAATGGGTTAAGATGATGTCATCTGGAGTGGCTGATGCTACTGCTAAATCATGGCAGTTGTGTCCGACTCTGTGCAACCTCATAGATGGCAGCCCACCAGGCTCCCCTGTCCCTGGGATTCTCCAGGCTAGAACACTGCCATTTCCTTCTCCAATGCATGAAAGTGAAAAGTGAAAGTGAAGTCGCTCAGTCGTGTCCAACTCTTCGTGACCCCATGGACTCTGTGCAACCCCATAGACGGCAGCCTACCAGGCTCCTCCATCCATGGGATTTTCCAGGCAAGAGTACTGGAGTGGGGTGCCATTGCCTTCTTCTGCACGTTCTCCATACTGGAGTGGAGTGGGCCTTAAATCCAGTATAACTGGTGGGTATATTAGCAGGTGAGAAGAGACACAGGGCCAGAAAGACTCAATATAAGGATGATGATCATGAGAAGATGGAGATGGATTGTTGGAGTGATGCATCTACCAGCTACCAGGGGCTGCCAATAACCTCCACAAGATGGGAGGAGGCACGGATGGAGCCTCCTCTAGAGCCTTCACAGAGAACTTGGCCCCACTGATAATTTGATTCAGATGTCTAACCTACCTAACTGTGGAAGAATATATTTCTGCCATTTTAAAATACCACCCACTTCCTGGTACTCTCTTACAGCAGCCCTAGGAAACTAACAAATCCCCCCCCCCCCCCGCCCCGTGTCTCTTTGGGTGCCAAAACTGCATCAGATATACTTGAAATTAATGTCATAGCCATGTGACTCCTTTGCATTACAACTGTTGTAAATTTACAAGGAAACCCTTCTCAAATTATCTTGTGTGTCAACATCTTAAGTATACCATCTGCTTCTTAACACAATGCTAATTATTAAGAAATTAGTCTTGCAAGTGGCCAGAAAAAATAAACCATTGAATATATATTTGGAAATTGTTTTAGTTCATATTTTTAAGTAATTTGAATATTTTTCTTGCCTAGAGAGAATTAAGATTCACCTAACCCTTATCTCTAATGTCAGTATGGGATGAAGTACAAGTAGAGAACCAGGCAAGTGGTCTTTGGGAGACCACCTGGCAGCTAATTATTGTGTCAACATTAGTGATTATAGATTAGTGTTATGAAAGTGAAAAAGTAAAAGTGTTAGTTGCTCAGTTGTGTCTGACTCTTTGTGACCTCATGGACTGTGATCCAATTCCTGCTACGCTCCTCTGTCCATGAAGTTTCCCAGGCAAGAATTCTGGAGTGAGTTACCATTCCCTTCTCCAGGGGATCTTCCCAACCCAGGGATGGAACCCACTTCTCTTGCTTGGCAAGTGGATTCTTTACCACTGAGCCACCAGGGAAATCCCATATCTTCATTATAATTAAAAAATAAAATGAGAGTGATGATGTTGAAGGATACTAATGGAGCTGAATTCCATGATTTTAACAGGAAAAAATGGAATTTCAGAATGATAGAGCTTGATGGCATTGCTTGAATACCACAGTTGAAGTAGAAGCAGTTAATAAACTATATCAATTCCAAGGGAAGCAGACCATTTAGACACACAGAGACTTGTGACAGTCAATCCAGGATCCTTCAAATAAAATAAATGGACAGTGGATATGGTTCACCTATTCATATATAGGTAGAAATCCTAGAACTTCTGTTCAGAAATCCTAATACAGATAATATTATGGGGATTTAGGTACTTTCTTCTTGTGTCCAGGCTTAAGCCAGTTCAGAAATATAGGACTGCTTAAAGAAGGAGACTCATTCCCTTTCAGGAAAATCCCTTCAATATAATTTTATGATTGGGTCTTTAACCTTCACCTTAATTTTTCCAAAAAAATATACAATACCAAGTTAACTGTACACTGGAAAAAGAAAACATCCAGGCATTCCTGGAGTTGTTTATTATTGCCTTAGATCAGGTGCTTATCCTCAAAGACCCTAAATTCCTTAAGCCATGAGTTAGTGTAGTCAAGTGACAGTTGAAAAGTTGACCTATGTCAGTTTAATAGGGGCTTTAGAAGGACTATGAATGTATGCTGCGGTTATTTACCCAGTCCCAGAAAGTACAGTGGGAAATAAATGCATTTAGTTACTGGCAGGAGCTTTGAATTTGTCATTAAACTTTGTAGTTTAAAATTCTAATTATGATGATAAAGGTATGAAAATGTTCCATATGAATGACCTCCCAAGATGTCAAACTAAAAGTAATACTATATCTCTTGGAAAAATTGCTAAGACTACTGCCATTAACCTAAATGTGGTGATTTTTACCACATCCCCATTAACTTGCCTGTTAAAAGAGGCAAGAATGCCTGTTAAGAATGTTAAAAGAGTGATGAAAAGTAATGGTAGAAAATTTTTAAAAATCTAATTATTGGTATCAATTATATCTGTGATTCTGGATGTGGTAACTTCACTGAAGAAAATCAGTAGAGGCCCTGACACGTGGTATATAATGATTTAAGGTATGCATTTATTTTTTCAATTCTCACAATAAAAAAAATCAGAAATAAATTTAATTTATATAGGAAAGCCAAATATATAGCTTTAGAGGCTTTAACTGATACTGTCATCCTGGTTTCTATCCTGCTCCATCCTACCTTGTTATTCCAGGGAATAGCATGCTGATCCATTTAAGAAATGAGACAGAAACCACAAATATTCAAAATGAACTATGACTCATGAAAAGATAAGCTTTACTAAACCATGGTATGAAATACAATCTAAGTTCAATTTTTAAAAATAATTTATTTTAACACCAAGTAATTCAGATCAAGAGGTTTCCTAAGAATAATACATAATATTATAACAGTGGCGAGTCCATATGGATTAATGTATATTTCACATACATGATGCTCCAGAAGGTGTTGAAGTTGAACAATTCTGTCTAATCAGTTCCCTAAAGCTAAAGACAGTTTTAACAGATATGTTGATTGCAGCCTTATGAGAACTCGAGCAGGTGACCCAGCTAAGACATTCCTAGAACCCTAAATCAAGGAAATTGTGAGATAATAAATATGTGTTGCTTTAAGTTCCTAAAGTTTATGATAATTTGATGTACAGTAATAGAAAACGGATAACATATTTTTTGGTACCAGAAGTGAGATGCTGTGATAACAAATAACTAAACATGTGAGTGATTTTTAGCTAAGCAAAGGAGCTGGAATTTCTTTGAACAGATTTTTAGTAGAAATTTAGACTTGTAGCTAAAGGCTCACAGGGAAGTGAGAAATAGGTTATTGGAAACTCAAAGAATGGGGATCATTCTGTAGTGGCAGAAAACAGCAAAATTATCTCCTGCAGTTGTATGAAAATCAGAATTTTTAAGTGATGAATTTGGTATGTAAATAAGGAGACTTCCAAGAAAGTTGTTGAAGGTGATATCTGATTTTTTCTTAATGCTTATAGTAAATTGGGAAAGGAGAGAGATACTGAAGGAAGACTATTAAATAAAAAGAAAATGGTAGTTAATGGTTTTGAAAATTCTGTCTCTCAGTTGGTGAAAAGATGCTAACATTAAAGGATTCACTATTGGAAAAGTATCCTTTTCTGAGGAGGAAACAGGAGCTCACTCCAGTATTCTTACAGGGATAATCCCATGGACAGAGGAGCCTGACAGGCTACAGTCCATGGGGTCACAAAGAGTCAGACATGACTGAGTGACTGAGCACATCAAGAAAGTATATTCCATAGAGAGCAGACTTATGGACATGGGGAGAGGGGAGGAGAGGGGGAGATGTATGGAGAGAGCAACATGTGAACTTACATTACCATAGGGAAAACACACAGCCAACGGGAATTTGCTGTATGTCTCAGGAAACTCAAATAGGAGCTCTGTATTAACCCAGAGAGGTGGGGTGGGAAGGGAGATGAGACGGAGGTTCAATAGGGAGGGGATGTATACCTATGGGTGATTCATGTTGAGGTTAGACAGAAAACAACAAAATTCTGTAAAGCAATTATCCTTCAATAAAAAATAAATTAAAAAATATAATCAACAAGGAACTACTGTATAGCACGGGGGACTCTACTTAATATTCTGTAGTAACCTTATGGGAAAAGAATCTGAAAAAGAAAGGATACACGAATTGTAAAAGGGACTAACTTTCCTGTACAGCAAAAACTAATACAGTATTGTAAATCAACTGAACTCCAATATAAATTAAAAAATATATATAAAAAATTCTGTAAAGCAATTATCCTTCAATTAAAAAATAAATTAATTAAAAAAGAAAGTATACTCTAGAGAAAAGGCTGAGGTGTTAACAGCATAACATGTTGCTAAAAACCTTAGAATACCAGATCACCTGACCTGCCTGTTGAGAAACCTGTATGCATGTCAGGAAGCAACAGTTAGAACTGGGCATGGAACAACAGACTGGTTCCAAGTGCGAAAAGGAGTACGTCAAGGCTGTATATTGTCACCTTGCTTATTTAACTTATATGCAGAGTACATCATGAGAAACCCTGGGCTGGAGGATGCACAAGCTAGAATCAAGATTGCCAGGAGAAATATCAATAACCTCTGATATGCAGATGACACCACCCTTATGGCAGAAAGTGAAGAAGAACTAAAGAGCCTCTTGATGAAAGTGAAAGAGGAAAGTGAAAAAGTTGGCTTAAAGCTCAACATTCAGAAAACTAAGATCATGGCATCTGGTCCCATCATTTCAAGGGAAATAGATGTGGAAATAGTGGCTGACTTCATTTTTCTGGGCTCCAAAATCACTGCAGATGGTGATTCACTGAAGCCATGAAATTGAAAGACATTTATTCCTTGGAAGGAAAGTTATGACCAATCTAGATAGTATATTGAAAAGCAGAGGCATTACTTTGCTGACAAAGGTCCATCTAGTCAAGGCTATGGTTTTTCCAGTGGTCATGTATGGATGTGAGAGTTGGACTATAAAGAAAGCTGAGTGCTGAAGAATTGATACTTTTAAACTGTGGTGTTGGAGCAGACTCTTGAGAGTCCCTTGGACTGCAAGGATATCCAACCAGTCCATCCTAAAGGAAATCAGTCCTGAGTTTTCATTAGAAAGACTGATGCTGAAGCTGAAACTCCTATACTTCGGCCACCTGATGCAGAGAACTGATTCATTCGAAAAGACAATGATGTTGGGAAAGATTGAGGTCAGGAGGAGAAGGGGACGACAGTGGATGAGATGGTTGGATGACATCACTGACTCAATGCACGTGAGTTTGGGTAAACCCTGGGAGTTTACCCAAGGGAGGCCTGGCGTGCTGTGTTTCGGACACAACTGAGAGACTGAACTGAACTGAAAACCTAAGAAAGATAAAAAGTATTCAATTCAGAGTGTTCAGTCACATAAAGGGTCTCAACAAGGTTGAGGGTATGCCTCATATATGCTTTCAAAGTATAAGGCCTCTAGGAAGCTTAAGGATATTTTTCCTCATTAGAGAAGGTATTATCTAAAAAAGAAAAGAAAAGAGAAAAACAATCTGTTGGTGTGGCATATGTCTAGTTGAGTGAACCCCAGTGAAATCTGGGGGATACTTACAAAGATTTTGAGAAATTTGCTTTAGTGCAGAATTGCTAGCTTTCACTGAAAATGGCGGTAAGGGTACAGAATACAGCTGTCTGAAGTTCCAAAATTCTACTGGAAGCAATCAGGCTGATAAGAGTCTCCCAGACGCCTGCTATCTTTCATCAAAGAGGAAGTATACGTGACTCAAAGCCACACCAAGAGCTCAGACTGTAGAGCTGAAAGGTAGGAAGCATTATTCCTAGGCTTTGAGAACTAATGAAGGAACTATGGTTGGAGTTTGCCTGACCAGATGTCAGAAATGTACCGGTGACTCTATTTTAGTTTTCTCCATTTCTGATCACACAGAAAAACTGTGCATGCTATGCGACCCCACAGACTATAGCCCGCCAGGCTCCTCTGTCTACAGGATTCTCCAGGCAAGAATACAGGAATGGGTTGCCATGCCCTTCTCCAGGGGATCTTCCCAACCCAGGGATCGAACTCAGAGCTCTAGCATTGCATGCAGATTCTTTACCATCTGAGCCACTAGGGAAGCCATTATACCTGTTCCCCTATTGTATGTTGGGTGCATTTGAGCAAGATGACTTTTTCTTGGATTTCAAAGTTCTGTAAGTGGAGAAGAATTGTATCCTAAGAGCTGTACTTAAGAGGTCATTCCCAGAAACCTCAGTAGTACATGGACCAGATCCAGATGATGATCTGGATTGATGGACTTTGAGGAAATGCTGTAGGGTTGAGAGACTGTAGGAACTTGGAAAGATAGTAAATGTATTTTTCAAGTGGGAGGATTGTGAATCACAGTGGTGTGGGTGATAGACTATGGCAGGTAGGTTCTATAATAACCCACAAGATCTCCTGCTTCAAGAGGAGTTCACACCTTTGTTCTAGTTCTGAGATGTAGGGGGCCATTTAAATAGACTGAAAAGAAACATTCAAATGTTAAGAACTTCTCCAGCTGACTTCCAAGTAAGAAATGAGAACTTGAGACTATGGTCATATTGGGCTGAATGTTGTAAATCCCCTCAAAGAGTTGTAAATGGGTTTTCTTCAAAGAGCTCCATATGAGAACCCATGCTGATCAACACCTTATTTTTGAATTTGTGGGATCCAGATAGGAGAAACTAGCTGATCTATCAGACTTTTGACCTAAACAGAGGTGATAAATTTGTGCTTTTTAAGCCACTAAATTTGTGATAATTTTTTATGGCATCAACAGAAAACCAAAATGCTCATATATGTATGAGAAGAATGAAAGGGGAGGGTAAGTATAAAAGACATAAATCTTGTTCATAAAATAAGGTGAAATCAATACATAGTGCAGTGATAAATCAATACATGCTGCAAACCTTATTATCTCAGTTCAGTTCAGTTCTGTTCAGTCATTCAGTCATGTTCAACTCTTTGTGACCCCATGGACTGCAGCACGCCAGGCCTCCCTGTCCATCACCAGCTCCTGGAATTTACTCAAACTCATGTCCATTGAGTCACTGATACCACCCAACCATCTCACCCTCTGTTGTCCCCTTCTCCTCCCGCCTTCAATATTTCCCAGCATCAGGGTCTTCTAAAATGAGTCAGTTCTTCACGTCAGGTGGCCAAAGTATGGTAGTTTCAGCTTCAGCATCCGTCCTTCCAATGAATATTCAGGACTGATTTCCTTCAGGATGGACTTGTTGGATCTCCTTTCTGTCCAAGGGACTCTCAAGAGTCTTCTCCAACACCACAGTTCAAAAGCATCAACTCTTCGGTTCTCAGCTTTCTTTATAGTCCAACTCTCACATCCATACATGACCACTGGAAAGACCATAGCCTTGACTAGATGGACCTTTGTTGGCAAAGTAATGTCTCTGCTTTTTAATATGCTGTCTAAGTTGGTCATATCTTTTCTTCCAAGAAGCAAGTGTCTTTTAATTTCATGGCTGCAGTCACCATCTGCAGTGATTTGGAGCCCAAAATAATAAAATCTGCCACTGTTTCCCCATCTATTTCCCATAAGTGATGGGACCACATGCCATGATCTTAGTTTTCTGAATGTTGAATTTTAAGCCAGCTTTTTCACTCTCCTCTTTGATTTTCATCAAGAGGCTCTTTAGTTCATCTTCACTTTCTACAGTAAGGGTGGTGTCATCTACATATTGATATTTCTTCCAGCAATCTTGATTCCAGTTTGTGCTTCTTCCAGCACAACATTTCTAATGATGTACTCTGCATATAAGTTAAATAAGCAGGGTGACAATAGACAGCTTTCGTGTTCTCCTTTCCCGACTTGGAACCAACCTGTTGTTTCCTGACCTGCGTACAGATTTCTCAAGAGGAAGGTCAGGTGGTCTGGTATTCCCATCTCTTTAAGAATTTTTCAGAATGTTAAGAATTATTAACTAGACAAGTGGAAATAAATGTCAGAAAAATATAAAATGTTAAAAATGAAACAAAGTATTAAAAGTGATTGTGTCTAAAAGTTAGAACTATGGTGATAGGAATGTCTAGAATTGCTATTCATTGTGAGACTTTTAATATTATTTGACTTTCAGATGGGTTAGTGTAAATCACATTAATAACTTTTTGGAAATATGTTAATAGGGGCTATCTCTCAGTGTTTCAGAGAAGCTTTTTTTTCACTTTAGAATTTTTTTTTCAATTTTAAGGTTGTGAAAATGGACAATTATTACTTTAATAACAAAAAATGTTTAAACATTTCTAGTGCTCATTTTGGACAGAGCCACATTTTGAAGTATCTAACAATATTTGTATTTGTTATAGATTTATATTTGTTATAAATTGCGTGCTGTTGGTGTTCAGTCACCCAGTCATGTCTGACTCTTGACTCTTTGTGACCCCATGGACTGCAGCACGCCAAGCCTCCCTGTCCCTCACCATCTCCCGAAGTTTGTGCAAGTTCATGTCCATTGCATCAGTGATGCCATCCAGCCATCTCATCCTCTACTGCCCTCTTCTCCTGCATCGGGGACTTTCCCACTGAGTCATCTGTTTGCCTCAGATGACCAAGATACTGAAGCTTCAGCTTCAGCATCAGTCCTTCAAATGAGTGTTCAGGGTTGATTTCTCTTAAGATTGACTGGTTTGATCTCCTTGCTGTCCAAGGGATTTTCAGGAATCTTCTTCAGCATCACAGTTTGAAAGTATCAGTTTTTTTGGCATTCTGCCTTCTTTACAGTCCAGCTCTCACAGCCCTGTGTGACCACTGGGAAGACCATAGCCTTGACTGTATAGACTTTTCTTGGCAGAATAATATCTCTACTTTTCAACACACTGTCTAGGTTTGTTATACCTTTCCTGCCAAGAAATAATTGCCTTTCGATTTCCTGGCTGCAGTCGCTGTCTGCAGTGATTTCAGAGCCCAAGAAAAGGAAATCTGTTACTATTTCCACATTTTCCCTTTCTATTTGCCATGAAACAATGGGACCAGATGCCTTGATGTTAGTTTTTTTTTTTAAATATTTACTTTTAAGCTGGCTCTTTCACTCTCCTCCTTCATCCTCATCAAGAGGCTCTTTAGTTTCTCTTTGCTTTCTGCTATTAGAGTGGTATCATCTGCATATGGGAGGTTGTTGATGCTTCTCCCACCTGTCTTGATTCCAGCTTGTAACTTTTTGAGCCTAGCATTTCTCATGATGCACTCTGTTAAACAAACAGTGTGAAAGCAGACAGCCTTGTCATACTCCTTTCTCAATCTAAAACCAATCAATTGTTCCACACAGGGTTATTTATAACTGTTGTTTCTTGACCTGAATACAGGTTTGTGGGTATATGTATATAAATTGGATACATATATTATAATATCTTTTCTTTGTCAGATTATCTGATGATATCATCCAGTACGTAACACAAGTAGCATGGTAATTTCTCAATAAGTATTTACTGAATAAATATTAATCACAATCATTATCATTGCTCCGACAGTAAAGAATCTGCCTGCAGTGTAGGAGAACTGGGGTTCAATCCCTGGATTGGGAAGATCCCCTGGAGAAAGGAATGATGGAGAATTCCATGGACAGAGGAGCCTGGCAGGCTACAGTCTTTGGTGTAGCAAGGAGTTGTACACAACTGAGCAACTTTCACTTTTACAAATCATTTGAAGCACTCTCATTCCAGTCCAGGGGGTCTCAAAAGAGTTGGACACAACTTAGTGACTAAGCAAATACAGCATGTGCAATGAAAACTTGCACTGAATTATACTTTTTAAAGTATGTTTTAAAATTTCTTTTCATATTTTGCTTACTAATCTTTAATTATTATTAGCATGGTTAATTTGTTGGTATGAGCTTCTTCATTTAGATGAGGAAAGTTAAAGCCAGAAAGGTAAAATAAACTTACTGAGATCACACTAGAGGTAATCTGTTGAAAAACAGATACAAACTCAAATTATCTGACTACTATGCTAGAGGACTTTGTGGTATATCATCTGAAATATCCTTCTACTCAGAACTGGTATCATTACTACATTGCATTTTACTTTTTGCAATGAAATATATTATAAAATACTGAAAATCGGGTCAATTCTTACATTATGGTGCTAGTATTTTACATATCTCATGCTATAAATTATGTAATCAACCCAGCAAAATAGTAACTATTGCAATCTCTCCTACATTCTCCAAATATTTCAATCTTGGATCCATTAATAATCGTGTTTTTCTTTTTTTTTTTTTAATAGCAGGCTGTGAACTGGCAAACCATCAAGAGTACTAAAGTCAGACTTTTTTCCTGGCTTTTTTTTTTTTTAATTTCATTTCCTCATTCTATTTTATGAGATTGGTTTATGTTATTTGATTTCTCATTAAATTTTATATTTGTAGGTTTATTTTATGATATCTCTGATGTGCCAAGACTCCCTTCCTGCAAATGGTAGTAAAAAAATGTATAACTTTGAGGAGACAGCTTATTTGATAACAAAAATTGTGTCTATATGCTTTTCTATTTAGAGCATTATGTTATATTTATTGTTTTAGGAATAATCTAAGAATCTCTATGTTCTGTATTCTCTTTGACTCTTTTTAAACCATTCTTTATGTCATGTATGTACTAAAAATACAATTCAGATTTACAAATGCTTTTCATTTCAAATTTTACTGTTTATGACTAGGACTTATATGAGTAAACCATAACTGTAAAACTAGGGTGGAAACTAGTTAGATCTCTTGGAACATTACAACTTTTTTTTAATAAAACAAGAAAAATAAATTAACCCTCTGTTCTTCATAAGGCTGTTGTGAGAGTTAAATAAGCAAACTGGAAAATGCAGGGGCTTCTCTCGTGGCTCAGTTGGCAAAGAGGCTGCCTGTAATGCAGGAAAACTGAGTTCAGTCCCTGGGTCAGGAAGACGGCTTGGGCTGCTGCTGGGGTCCAGCCCCGGTGGGCCCAGGGGTCTTGAGGGGTGAGTGGCACCGGTGAAGTACTGAGCTGAGGCAACGTGTTGATGGGCAGTCTCTCCCTTTATTGTAGTTGGTTTACAGTTTTATACCCAAGAAACATCCCCATTACATCACATATCATTCTATACAATCTTTGTTTTCTACCTTTCGTCAACAGCTTTAACATTGACCTCACTCCCCAATCTATCATCGAAGCATTCCCCTTGCAGAGGACTTCTGCATAAACAGATTTAACAATAGGATGTTTATTATTTGATTGTCTTCAGCATACTTCATTCAATCAGGATAAGTACATCAATCTAAGCAGAAAGGTTACATTTTTCTTATCAGGTGCAGCTGTGCAGAGGCTTGAGGGAAGGACTAAGCTTGAAGCTGTTTTTGTTCTAGTAACCTCAACCACTGCCTGTCTCATTCTGTTCTGACACTCCGGTTCTTAGGCGGAAAGGGGACAGTGAGACAGTCTAGCAGCACTGCTTTAGCAATAAAACCCTATTAACCTTATAACTACTATAATGAATTCCTCTGTCTACACTCTCCTAAAGCAATCAATGTCTCCAACTATGCTGGCCACAGTAATGAGCATTCCTAAGTCCCATCCCTCCTGGTCTCTTCAAGGAAGGGAGCCTCCACCCTGGAGTGGTCGGGGGAGTGGGAGGTGGAAAGGTGACCCGAGTATGAGCCCTTCTGGTGGTGGCCTTGCCATGACCCCCAGAGAACTCTCCAGTAATGAGTAGGAGGTGTAGTAATCTATTTAAATGTCCCTTTTATTCCTCCTTTGTCCTTGGGGAAGGGAATCCACCTTCCTGGATCCTCTGAGGGAAATAAGGTCTGAGGGAATTATCTCAGGATGAATTCTTTCTAACTGGGACTGACCTACTGAGATGAGCTAATGTTCCAAGCATAAACAGAACTTCTTAAGAAAAATACCAGGAGGGGCCTAGCCCAGGGATGCCCCGAAGGAAAATTCGCTTTGCAGTTTCCTTCTTAGTCTCCAGTGACCTTGTCATCTGAGCGATGACATTCAATTTCATTCTCCACAGAATCCATAACAAATACACACATATGCAACATACTGTTTTGCAGACTTTTATGGATTCCAGGTTAAGAATTCCTCTTACAAGTAGAAAGACCACATTCTAATATAAAATGATTTCACCATTAATCATTACATATTTACATTTTATTTAAGAAAATATAGCACAAAAACTACTAGAAATTAAGATATAATTTTATATTAATTTTAATTTTATTGTTCACATAGCATTTACATAAATTTTAAAAATAATGTGTCCAAATTTTATGTTTTCAACTATAGATCCTCAAGATATAGAAATAGACTCTGTTATATCCCAATGCCTCTGCCAAAGTTCACTGTACAATGGTGAGCCCCTGAATAACTAGTATAGCTCTTTTCAATTCTCCTGAGTTTTTAAAATATGGAGTCATAAACTACAATAGCCCATGAACTACCATGCTTATCATTACAAAACAAAGCCATGGGCAATATGTAAAAGAAAGAATCAACTGAACACTGTAGAATACAGTGTGTGTGTAGAATACCTTCACACACAAAATGATCACTACCAGGTACACTTAGACAGGTAGGTAGGTTTAGTTGCTAAGTCCTATCCTACTCTTTATGACCCATGGACTGTAGTCCATCAGACTCCTTTGTCCATGGGATCTCCCAGGTAAGAATACTGGAGTGGTATTCTCTTCTTTGGGGGATCAAGTGGAGAATACATATTTTTAATTCAGTTCTTTAAAGTATGAAGTCCACTGTTTTGTAAACTTGGAACAGCTAAGCTACCCAATACCTGCTTTCTTTTATCAGGATGTGAGATAGAGGAAGAAAATTATGAAATTAGTTAAAGATGATTCAGAAATATGATTTTCAGTCCCGTAAGACTAAGGAAGTCATTCTTCCAATTTTTTGCCTATTGAATTTAGGATAAAATGTGGTCAAAAGGCAGTGAGTATTCAGAGAAATGGAGAAAATAAAAGGAAAAGTTTAGATATAAAGATCAAACATAAGAAAATTAAATTAATACTATCAAAAGATGGATAATAACAGTACAAGAAAAGATACTGGGAAATGATAAGCCTATATTTTAATCTCAGTTCTGATAGAAACAGAAATTTTAGTATTCTAGAATCTTTTGGTTAAAAGTGACGGAAACTCAATTTCACTTAGCTTAAGTCAAAGAGGATGTTTTCTTTTAGATCAAAAATATATTTTGTATCATTTTAAATCTTTCAAGTTTTTTGACATCTATCTTAAGGCTCAGAATATAATTTATTTGGTAAATGCTCAAAGTGCACCTAAGAGGAAGGTTATTCATTTATTGAGGGAATAATTTTGTTAAATATCAGGTAAGGCAATTTGATTGAAAATGTTGCTCAAGTATAACCTTAGTGATATTCTACTTGTTTTACCATTTTTTTTAAAAGAAAGATACTGAAATTTCTGATTGGACTTGTGGATTTTTACATTTTTTTTCTTATTCATATTAATTTTTACTTCATATATCTTGAAGCTTTGTTATATAATTGTGGATTAGTCTACTTTTTCTTGCAGTCTAGTCATTTTTGATCCATGTATTTTAAAGTTCTGTTTTTAGGTGTATAGCAATGTAACAATAGTAGGAAACAAATACCTCACTTTCAACATTAGATAAATTATTAAGAGAGAAAATTAACAGGAAAACTTAGAATTGAATAACAGTATAAACCAATAGGACATACCAAACATATGCAGATATTCATTTCAACACCACCGGAGGAATATACATTCTTCTCAAGTGCAAATAAACAGAACCTTCTCTGAGATTAATATGTTGGACCACATACTAATCCTAACAAATTTAAGATTTACATCAGATCATGTATCAATTCTTACTGAAAAGATATGAAACTGAAAATTAATAACAATGAAGAAAGAAATTAAAGCAACAATAATTTTTAGAAAAATGCAAATGGAAACACAAATTACTAAAACTTACAAGATGCAGCAAAAGCATTTCCAAGAAGGAAATTTATGGCTATAAATACCTATACCTACATTAAGAAAAATGAAAAATTTCAAACAACCTAAACTTTATACCTCAAGAATTAGAAAAAGAAGACTAAAAGAAGCTCAGAGTTAGTAGAAGGAAGGACACAACAGCAACAAGTAGAAATAAATGAAATGGAGACAAGAAAAGCAATAGGAAAAAAATCAATGAAACTAAGACAAGTTTTTTGAACAGATAAGCTGAACTGACAAACTTTTTAGATTGAATAAGGAAAATAAGGACTCAAACAAAATTATACATGAGAGAAATTAAGCAAAATTGGAGAAAAACCTTCCTAACAATGAATTTAATGATGATTTCTTAGATACAACACTAAAGCACAAGGAACAAAATAGAGAATGCTTTCATGATGATGATGAAAACATTTAACCAATTAGGAATAAAATGAAACTTCCTAAATATGGTACAGAGTATTTTTGAAAATTTTATCGCCAATAATATTCCAAATAGCAGTGATGTCAACATAAGTCCAAGACCAAGACTATGATTTCCTCTCACAATTTTATTGAACATGTATTGAAGATTCTATTCTGGGAAATTAGGTAAGAAAAAGAGATGAAAAGACATCCTAGGTGAAAAAAAAATGTAAATACATCTATTTGAACATGACATAATCTTTTCTATAGGAAATCATAAAGAAACTGATTTAAAAAAAGAAACTGATAAAAACTATTAGAATTAATGATTCCAATAAGGTTTCAGTATATACAGACTCAGTATACAAATGTCACTTTTATTTCTCTCTACTAGCAATGAACACTCCAAAACAAAATTCAGAAAACAATGGCATTAACAAAATCTTCAAAAATCATAAAAATTTCAGAAATAAATTTTACAAGAGAAGTGCAAGACTTGTACACTGAAAACAACAAAACGTTGTTTAAAGAACTTAAAGATATAAATAAATGGAAAGACATTCTGTGTTCCTGGATTGAAAGACTTACTACTGATAAGTGAAAATATTCTGTAAATTGATCTATAGATTCAGTAGAATCCCTATTACCATCCAGCTACCTTTTTCTTTTTGGCATAAATTGTTCAGCTGATTCTAACACTTACATAGCAATGCCTTATTACATATTTTAAAAGGAAGAACTAAGTTAGAGGACTCACGATTTCTGATTTCACAATTACTCCAAAGCTACAGTAATTGAGAATGAATAAATACAGTATGTTATTACTATATCCATTCAATGATATATTATTTTGCAATAAAAAGAAATGAATTAATAATATATGCTACAGCATGGATGAACCTTGAAACCATTATGCTACGTAAATAAATTCAGTCACAAAATACCATCTGTTTTATGATACCTTTCATACGAAGTGGGAAAAATATATACAGAAAAAAATTAGCTTAGGGCCTACCTCGGGCTGGGTTGGGCTTTCCAGTCGTCTCGGTGGTAAAGAGTCCGCCTGCCGATGGAAGAGATGCAGGAGACATGGGCTCATTCTCTGAGGAAGATTCCCTGGACAGGAAGTGGCAACCCATTCCAGTATTCTTGCCTGGAAAACCCCATGGAAAGAGGGGCCTGTTGGGCTAAAACAGTTCATTAGTGTTGCAAAAAGTCAGACACGACTGAACACACATGCGTGAGGGCTGGGCCAGAGGGCTGCGGAGTGCTAGATGTGGGCTTTGTTTTGGGGTTGATGAAAATGTTCTAAACTTAGATTGCGATGATGTATGTACAGCTCTGTAAATATGATAGATCCATTTAGTTATACATTTTAAATGGATGAATTTTATGGAATGTGAATTATATCTCAATAAAGACTTTTTAAAACCATGGAAAGAAGATGAAACAGCACTTTTTAGAGGCAATTTAATGAAAAGAGAAGCCTTGATGAGCCATAATAAAAACAGAGGGTTTTTTTTTTTTTTTAGTATTTTACCTTTAGTTTTGAAAGATATTCTAGTTTTCATGGGTATTTCCTATTTTGAATTTTTCTTTTCTTTTCTTTCAGAATTTCAAAAATGGCATCATTCTTTTGGCTTTCAATGTCTCTAAAAAGAAGTTTGCTATCATTCTTATCTTTGCTATTCTGCATAATTTGCCTTCTCAAACTGTTTTTCAGGCTAAACCAACTTGATTTAATCAATTTGATTAAGAACTGCCTTTAGTTTTCTTTATTTTATTTTTTTTATTATTATTGGGTCTCGTTGAACTTCTGAGTTTACAGTTTCTTCAAGTTTTGAAAAATTTAAGATGTATTTCTTAAAATATTTTTCCTAGCCACTGCTCTTTCCATTTGTTCTGGATACAAATTACACTGCTTGAAACTGACCCAAAGTTTACTAGTGTGTTTATTTTACTTTCAGACTTTATCCCCTCTGTGTTTTATTTTAGATAATTGTTATTACTATGGCTTCAGATCACTATTCTTTTCTTCTCAATATTTAATCTTCTTTTCATCTAAAGAAGCTGGCTTTTGGGTTGTTTTATTTCTTCTGGGTCTCATCTTAACTTGTTTAATATTTTATCTACACCCTTGGATATATGGAATAGTTATAATTTCTGTTTTAATGTTCTTCTTTACAAATATTTTATCTATGTCATTTAACAATACTTTTATTTATTATGAATTATATTTTCCTACTTTTCTGCATACCTAGCTATTTTTACTATATACAATACATTGTGAGTCTTACCAGTTGAATACTCGACTTTAAAAAATTGTTTACATATTCTTAAGGCTTTTAATGGTATATAATTAAGTTATGTGAAAAAAAATTTATCCTTTATAGTTTTGATTTTATGCTTTGTTAAATAAAACCAAATCAACCTTTAGTCTAGAGATAATTTTGCCCAGCTTTGCACCAATATACTAGTAGTGATTTATTTCATTCTGGCTATTTATCGTCCTCTGTGAGCTCTGGGTGTGTGTGTACTCAGTTGGTAAGTCATATCTGACTCTTTGTTACCCTTGGACTGTAGCCTTCCAGGCTCCTTCTGCCCATAGGCTTTCCCAGGTAAGAATACTGGAGTGGGTTGACATTTCCTCCTCCAGATGGTCTTCCCAACCCAGAGATGGAACCCACGCCTCTTCCATGTCCTGTATTGGCAGGCAGGTCCTTTGCCTCTGTGTCACCTGTGAGTTCTAGGGGAGCTCCAGTTCTGCTCTTCTTAAGTGTTTCTGTTACTGTCTTGTGTGTGCATGTGCTTGATAAATACTCAGCTGAAGACTTCAGGTGTGCATAGGGGGTCTTCAGATCTCTTCAGTGTTCTATTTCTGGAGTTGCCTTCTATCGGAATAGAGCTGTGGCCTCCTATTTGTCTTTGGATGTAGGATACCATTTTTTGGTAGCTTTTGGCATGTTTTTGTTGATGACTGTTCAGCAATTAGTTCTGATTTTGGTGTTTTTGTAAGAAGAGCATGAGCTTCAAACAAAGTGGGGCCTTTAGGGCTCCCAGGGGAGGGGGCCTTTTGGTCCCCACTTTCTGGTAGGCAAGACTCCAGCCTCCAAGACTTCCCCTGAGTTCCAAAAGGTGGGCCCAAACAGTTGCTAATCAAGGGAGGAGCAGCCAAGAAATCACCTGAGGCGAGATTAAAGGGACCAGAGAAGCTGACCAAGATTAGGAGACCTGATCACCTGAGATGAGGTTAAAGGAGTGCAAGCCCTGCTCACTCTAGTGGCTCAGAGGTAAAGGACCTGTGTGTGGTGTGGGAGACCGAGATTGGATCTCTGGGTTGGGAAGATCCCCTGGAGAAGGGAATGGCAACCCACTCTAGTGTTCTTGCCTGGAGAATCCCATGAACAGAGGAGCCTGGCAGGCTACAGTCCATGGGGTCGCAAAGAGTTGGACAGGACCAAGTGACTTATTCATTGAGTTTCACATTTAAGACCTGCTCATTCACTAATCTGTGAGCCCCCATCTTTGAACTACTGTTATAAAACCCTTCATCAGATCCTCTGGGGTTGAGACACAGTTTTTCAAGGCAGGAGCCTGATGTGTCTCCTTGGCCTGGCAAAGCAATGTGCCAAGTCACTTCAGTCATGTCCAACTCTGTGCAACTCCATGGACTGCAACCTGCCAGGGTCCTCTGTCCATGGATTGTCCAGGCAAGAACACTGGAGTGGGTTGCCAATTCCTCCTTCAGGCAAAGAAATAAAGCTATCCACTTCTATTTCACCTAAAACTCTCTATCCAAGATGTGATTTGGCACCTGGTTCAAAGAAGCTGAGCTTCGCTAACAAGCTCCCGTCCTTCTGCTCTGGCATCTTCTCAAAGGACCCAGACCTTTTTTAGTATTTCTTTTTTACATTGCAATATAATACTAATGTGTAACAAAGAATTGCTTCAAAATTGGGAAAAGAGTACATCAAAGTTATATATTGTCACCCTGCTTATTGAACTTATATGCAGAGTACATCATGCAAAATGCCAGGCTGGATGAATCAAAAACTGGAATCAAGATTTCAGGAGAAATATCAACAATGTCAGATATGCATATGACATCATCCCAATGGCAGAAAGCAAAAAGGAACTAAAGAGCCTCTTGATGAAGGGGAAAGAGGAGAGTGAAAAACCTGCCTTAAAACTCTACATTCAAAACACTAAGATGATGGCATCCGTTCCCATCACTTCATAGCAAATAAATGGGGAAAAAATGAAAACAGTGGCAGATTTTATTTTCTTGAGCTCCAAAATCACTGCAGATGGTGACTGCAGCCATGAAGTTAAAAGATGTATGCCCCTTGGAAGAATATTTATGACAAACCCAGACAGCATATTAAAAACTAGTGACATCACTTTGCCAGCAAAGATCTATATAGTCAAAGTTATGATTTCTCCAGTAGTCAAGAATGGATGTAAGAGTTGGACTATAAAGAAAACTGAATGCTGAAGAATTGATGCTTTTGAACTGTGGTGTTGGAGAAGACTCTTGAGAGTCCCTTGGACAGCAAGGAGATCCAACCAGTCAATCCTAAAGGAAATCCACCCTGAATATTCATTGGAAGGACTGATGCTGAGGCTGAAGCTCCAATACTTTGACCACGTGATGTGAAGAGCCAACTCATTGGAAAAGATCCTGATGCTGGAAAAGATTGAAGGCAGGAGGAGAAGGGGATGGCAACAACGACTCAAAGGACATGAGTTTGAGCAAACTCTGAGAGGTAGTGTAGGAAAGGGAATCCTGGCATGATGCGGTCCATTGGGTTGCAGAGTAGAGCATGACTTAGTGACTGAAGAACAGCAAATAATCTCTCCTAGAAATTTTTATTTTATTTTAGGAAAGTTTAAAGTTTGTATTTTATTTTAGGAAATCATGACACTTAGAAATAAATCAAACTTATTTAAATACCAAGTATGTATAGAAAAAGAAGAGAATCTGCCTTTTAACACCACTGATGTACATGTTGCCATTATGTCATAGAACTTTGCAGGATAAAATTAAAGCTTTGCTGTGTACATAATAAATAATGTGAGATGTTCAAATAATGATTATAAATATACACATGCACACATACATACACATATATCTGTATGTTTGTAAGTGTGTTATATATATGTGTGATATTTATACATGAGTAGAAATAGAAATATCTATATATATTTAAAAATAAATGGAGAAAAATAACGTATGGAGTTGTATAAATTTCAGAGAAAGAATAATACCTAAAATTTATAATCTCAGTTTATACATGTAGGATGATAGAGAAAAAAGATCAATTTATATTTGAAGCAAGCAGAAGATAATAAATAACAAAAATTATAGCAGAAATTGATGAAACCGAGAGCAGACAAGCATTAGAGAAAATTAACGAAACCAAAAGCTTGTTCTTTGAATAGCTCAATTAAATTGATAAATTTGCATTTAGATGAAACAAAGCAAGGATGTTTTTCTTCTCATGGCTATTCAACATCATACTAAAAGTCCTACTTGGTGCAGTATGACAAAGTAAGGAAATAGAAGGTGTACAAATTAGAAAGAAATTAAACACAGAAAGAAAAATCTTGGAACTAATAAGTGAGTACAGGAAGGCCACAGGAAACAAGATTATAGACAAAAATCAGTAGCTGCACTATATAATGCAATGAGCAAGCAGAACTTGAAAATTAAAATATATATATAGATATGTGCATGGGTTAGTATATACATATATATTTCCCTGTTACATCAACTGAAAAGGTCTAGAAGAGAACACTCCAGTAAAAAGGAGCATATCTAGCGCCTGTGTCTTGGTTTCTTGTACAGGAAACTAGGGCTCCTTGGAGAAATGGCTGACTATAGAACTAGAGCAGGAGATTTACAAGATGTGCCTAGAGCTTTTTGCAGTGCCAGAAAGTATGAAAGTACTCATAAACAAACAAACACCACATGACGGGGGTATGTCAACGAGACACAGCCAACTGAAAGAGCTCCCAGTGGCTGAAAGCTGGAACAACTTGAGCAACAAAATAAATGGTTTTGTATTGAGTTACAACTCCAGTATAAAATAAATATTCATAAAACTCTGTTGAAGTAAGTGGAAAAATAAAATAAGTGAAGAAATAAAGAGATGAGGACTAATCTCTTGCAGAAGAATTCTAAATGATTTCTGTAGATACTGATTCGAGGAGGTGGTATACTGCTCCTTACTTCTTATCTGTGAACTGTGCATAATGACTTCCTTACAGAGCTGGAAAGGGGCCAGAGAGAAACGTACTGGAGAATCTTGTCAAACACTACCTCAGTCACATGATCAAACTTAACAAGAGTAGTAGCTTATATCAATAAAATGTTCTCTTGATACGATGTGATAACATTGGCACTTTATTTCTGGGTCGTTCCAAAAATATAAACCCGGCTTAATCATGAGAAAAGCATCAGAAAAATCACAACTGAGGGACATTCTATAAAACATCTGACTAGTATTCCTGAAACCTCTGAGGTTATGTAAAAGGAGGAAATTCTGAAACATTGTATCAGCCAAGAGAACCCTAGGATACATGAGGCTCTTGGAACAGAAAAACTACATTAGATAAAAATCAAGCAAACCTGACTAAACCACAGGTGCTTCAGTGGTAAAGAATCCATCTGCCAAACAGGAGACCTGGGTTTGATTCCTGTGTTGGGAAGATTCCCAGAGTAGGAAATAGCAACCTACTCCAGTATTCTTGGCTGGAAAATTCCATGAACAGAGGAGCCTGGCAGGCTACAGTCCATGGGGTCGCAAAAGGGTCACACACTACTTAGTGACTAAATAACGATAATTTGTATTTGCTCATTAACTGGAACCAATGTTCCATACTAACTTCAAGAGTTAATAAAAGGGGAAATATGGGTCAGGTACTCTGTATCATCCTTGTAACTTTAGAAACTTGACACTCTCCTAAAGTAAAAATGTATTTAAGAAAGAAAATAAAAGCAAAAGGATTGATTTGTCAACCAGGATATTACTGAGCCAACTGCAAAGTTTTAGGACCTGAGATCTTCCATATCTGGAAAGAGCAGATGCTAACAATGTTAAGTAGGCCTTTATGAGGCAATTAGAGGATGTTCTCATAACCTTTTTGTGGTCTCAGTTCCTATAATTTTCTACTGTCTATAATTTATCTCTCCATTCTGGAAGTGTCCTAGGAACATGTAAACACTCCCTAATGTCACTAACATTAAATAAGGCTTGCATTATATAATATTCCTTCTGAAACTGCTATTCAACTTTTTTTCTGGGATCTCACTGTTCATTTCAGAAAAGTTGGCTGCAATAGTAATTGGCTTCACTTCCTCACTCTCCATAGTATACTCAGACTATTCGGTCTGCATCATGCCACTAAAAATACTCTTGTCAACATTACCAGTGACTTCCAAATATTCAATTCAAAGATTTGCTTATCTGATTTTAGCCAAATCTCAACAACACTTGGCACAAATAACTCTCCCATCTTCTGGAAACACTCTTATTTTGATTTCATCATAACACACAACTTTTTCTTTTCCTGACTTACTGTTTTTTTTTTTGTTTTAGGCTCTTTCCCTTGCTTCTCTTTTTCTGTTAGGCCTCTAAATGTTACAGTACATGAAGACTCTATCTAACGTCCTCCACTGCTCTTGGTATATACTATTTACTTAGGTGGATGCAACATTTCCATTTAGCAATTAATACATATTTCAAATTCAACAAAGTCAAACAGCTCTTATCTTAATTCCACTGATTTATTTCTCTCTACCTTTCTCTATCTCAGTAAATGGTACAATCATCTATTCTGTTGTTCAGAAAATAAACAAAAAATTTTCCAAATCATTGCCAAGTCCTTCTGATTTAACTTGCAAACATTACCTGTTTCCATCTAATATTCTCCATCTATACCACTAACATCTCAATTCAATCATTTTCACCATTTACATAGGATTACATAAGACCACTTAACTAGGTATTATTTATCAACAGCTATTGATCTGTTTATCAATGTTCTATGGTATTTAAACAAACTTTTCTTAAAAATCCCTACCCTGTGAGCAGATGGTAACCAACATCTTTCTACAGGGTATCTACAAATATGTTTGTAGATTTCAATATTTGTAATATTTTCTATCCCTTAGTTTGTAAACCTGATGGACTCTGGTTTAGAGTTCATGTATTTTTCGAGTTCATGTACATTTAGAGTTCATGTATTTTTCCTTCCCCAGTTGTTTTCTTCTCTGACACATGGCATTGTGATATGTGACATAGTCCTCTTAAAAGGCTTTTTCTCAAGTACACTTACATGAAGCATAGATGTAAATTTTTACCAATATTTGAGGTATTCAGGAAAATCACAATGGAGTACCAAAAGACTCAATGTTAGATTTTGTTATTATTAAGAATATCTCAAACATTCTCAGTGCTCATAATCTTCTTAATAGTGATTTTTCCCCCTTTATACTCACAAATTGCAATTTTGCAGAGCACTTTTTCTCCTCCTACTTAGTTTTCTGTATACTGATATTCCTGTAAATTTATTTTGCTGTCCAGCTTACATACAATTTGTTATACTGCCTCTTTCCAAACTATGTCTCAGTGGAGGCAGGCAGGAGAGAGAGGGTGTCCTACATCTTTCACATTCAAAGTGACCTATCAAATTATTTTTCTAAATGAAAACCATCTACTCCAGAGAAAAACTATTCTACTCCTGAAGGCATAAAAGCAAGCATTTTAAAAACTCTAATATACAGATATTTATTCAAACATTTCCTAGCAATGGTATCCTTTGACTATGCAATATATTCCAGATTTTTAAAAATATGCAATCTGGTCCTCATATTCTGTCCTTAATGTTATCTTCTCTTAAATCCCCTTGTGCATGGCATGCTGTGGTCAAAATGGTAAATTTCTCCTTTTTTAAGCAGACTGCAACCTTTCATGCTTTTGCACCTGTCCTCATACTTGTCATTTTTGCCAGGGATATCCTTCCATAGTTGACCTCCCAGGAGAGTTTGTGTGTTAGGCCCAATCCTCATATTATGCTCTTTAGGCCCCAAATAGAACAAAGTGCTCTTTTCCAGGTTCCACAGCTCCTTCTTGTCTACACTACCAATTAAAGTGGATTATAATTGTTGATCTGAAAATCTTTTCTTCTTGACAAGACTGTGTATCCCTTGAAAAAAAATTTTTTTTGGTACCCCAGCTGCAAGGAGTTCTAATTGTCAATACACATTTATTTTTGCTCAGTGACTGTTTTTAATGCACAATTATATTGATTCTTTATTTTTTGGGTTCATAGATGACCTTTATTCATCTGACCCTTTGGATCTCTGCTCCTAAAAGAAACGTCTTCACAATTTCACATCATATTGTTAGATGGATCTACTTTAAGCTTGCTCCTCAATATCCCTATATTTCTAGGGATGATGCCTAAATCTTTCTAACCCTCATTTATTTCTCTGTACAATGGGCATCATAGTGCCATAATTACAGGGATTTTTTGAAACACCTACTAGATGATCCTAAAATAAATATTCAAAGATGTTTCTTAGAAATAAAGAAGCAGTTGCATTAATGAAGGATTTCTGAAAATATAGCTCAGTTCTAGGTACCATGCCAAGTATTATAAGTCCACTCTTTGTCCTCCAACTCTTACCTTCCTCCAAATTAACAGCCTCCAAAACTATAATGAGTAATTTCCTCTTTGAAGAGGATATTGTCTTTTTCAGATTAAATAATCAGAATTATCCACCCTTCCCTAAATGTTTTGACTTCTAAGCATGTGCTTTTAAGCAAAGTTTAAAGTAGGTGATCTGTCTCAAGGCTGGAACAACACATCTTTGAGTTATGGAACCTCTACATTGTTTATTGGTTATTGCTAAAAGTCATATATGGCAAAAATAAAAACTTTATAATTTATGCAGGAGTATACATGTGGGTTGCTATGGTGAGGCAATTTTAGGAATTCCCTGAAATATCGTGAAAATAGTTATGGATTATACCTTGTAAGTTTTTTATTTTGTGCATTTTAGTCATCTCTTTTTCGGCCATAATGGATGCATGTTTTATAAAACCTCTTCTTTTTGTGTGACTTGAAATATTTCTGTGATGAAAAACAATGGGTTGAAATTCAATAGTTTCATGTCTGTTAATGATTATTTTTGTTCTCAGATTTTCTGATATGATAAAATTAGGTTTTAGTTGTCACAAAATGGATTCCATCTTTTTCATTTTCTGAATAAAATTGTTAAATTATTTCAAGCTGTTCAGTAATTAAAAATAATTTATTTGCCAATTTGGACACAGTTGATTCAGCCCAGAGCCTTCTTGAAATCAAATAATGTAAACTAGTTTTTAAGCCAAAGGAACAAAAGGATCAGATTACACTACTAAAATATTCAGATAGCTAATTTTGCTTCTGGAAGCTAGCTAAAAGAGTTAAGCAAGACAATATCTGATTCTTTTAAAGATAACAATAGGTATTTGACATATGAATATGTGCATAAAAACTAACATTCTACATTACAGAGCCAGAGAACAGCTTCCAAAGAAGTCTCACCCTTGACCCACACCTGAGAGGCTTCCTCTAAGTCTTTAGAATATTCTGCTTCATCAGTGTGTTTTTACGTGGGGTCTTAGGCCACAGGGCTTTATTTTGACAGTGTTATTTATGATGGGGGCCTTGGCCAGGTGGTATCAGTTTGACCCCTGGAAGGGCTGGAGACTGAGCCATGGTAATGTGACTGACCGCCTGGACACCAAGGCTTGAGTAAGCTTCCTTGATCAAGAATATTCACAAACCTTGCCACACATCACTGAGGGTAGAAATAAGTGCTGTCTGCATGAATCCAATGGGGAGAAGACAACTGTAAATCTGTGCTATTATCTTCTTGACTTTACCCTACATAAATTTTCCTTTTGTTGAGTTTAGTCTATGTCTTTTGCTATAATAAATTGTAGCCATAAAGATGATGGCTTTTCTGAGTTCACTGCATCCTTCCAGAGAATTATCTAACTTGAAAGCACATTTGGGGATCTACCAACTGCATTTGTGTACATGCCATCTTGGGTGGTCTAGTGGTTGAGAATTCACCTTCCACTGCAGGGGATGCAGGGGACATAGGTTCGATCCCTGAGATTCCACATGCTGTGGGGTAACTACGTCCGTGCACGGCAGCTACAGGGCCCAGCACCACAACAAGAAAGACATCTTTGTGCTGCAATGAGAGAGCTCACACACCACAGCAAAAGAGTGCCACATGCACCTAAGATCTGACACAGCCAAGTAAATAATTGTAAAAAATGCTATCTCCAGCAGCTGATGGTCACTCTTCTGTTTATGCAAAAACTGCTTTAATTTTCTGCATAGAACATTTTAGAACTATTTATGTATTTATTTTGTTACTTATATTAAATGTCAAGAGACGATCCACAGGGAGTTCAGCTTGGTGCTCTGTGATGACCTGGATGGGTGGGATGGGGGTGGGTGGGAGGAAGGTCTAAGAGAGAGGGTAGATATGTCCACAGTAGCAGACTCACTTCATTGTACTGCATAGAACTTTTACCTTTTTTTAGACAAAGACCTTTTCTGAGGGTATATAACTATATCCCCAGCACTTTAGAGCAATACATAATACAAGAAGGCATTCAATAAATACTTTTTAATTGAACGAATTGATAGCCATCTACCTTGATCTTATTATTTCTTTACTGTGTTAAGAAAGTAAAACTATTTTCAGATGATGTCTACCAGTAACCATCTCACCACCCTTATAAATGCCCCATGTCAGCCACCACCCCTTTGATCCCATTCCCTTTAGAGCAAAGTTCCTCAGAAGAGTTGTCCAGTCTTATAATCTCAATTTTTCCTAAATTCAATCCCATTAAAATTTTTTTTTTTTTTGGTCTCTACAGAGATCCTGGCTATCCAATGATCTTCCCTTTGCTAAATAAAATAACAAAGTCCCAGATGTCTTACTAGTTGACTATCACTGGTTTTTGTCAGAGTTAATCATCCTCTCTTTTTTGAAAGATTATCTTTTTGTTTGACTTTTAGGAAAAGTCAGATCCTGATTTTCCACCTACCTTTTGGCTGGTATGTTTCATAATCTTTTGTTCATCCTTTCTCTAGTTCTCATTCTCTAAATATTGGAATACATCAGGATTTGTTCTTGAAATTCTTATTTTTTCTATTTACACTTATATCCACAGAAATCTCATACATTCTCTGGTATGTATATACATAAATGAATTATTTTGCTGTACAGCAAACATTAATATGACATTGTAAATCAACTATACTCCAATTAAAAAAAGTAAATAAGAAACAGATTTGCCTGTTTCAGACAAGGTTATTTATTTATTTTGGTTGCCATATTCATTTCCTTTTTAAAATATTTTATTGCCCTGTGTAACAGGAAAATTGTTTTCAAATCAGGCAAGTGGATTATAATTTGCTCTCTGAAAATAAACACGACATGTTAGGGAAAAAAAAAGAAATCCATACATTCTCAAAAATCCTAAATATCATATCTATGCTGATTATTTTAAATTTCTTATTTCCATTTCAGAACTCTACTATAAACTCTGGACTCATTTATTGAACCAAATATTCATTGCCAAACTCCTGATATCTCCCCCACATTTGCTCATCCAAAATTTTTCTCCATCTCAATGCATGGTAACTACACACTTACAGTTTCTTGGTCAAAACCCACGAGCCACTCCTTAATTTTTCTCTTCATTCTTTCTCCTCGATCATTAGGAAATCCATGACTTCTACCTTCAAAGGTCTCCTATCTCTCTGCCTTACTATCCTAATGTCACCACTGTAGGCCTAATCATATACGCCAGTATCATCTCTTACCCAGATCAGTATTACTCTTAGCCCCTAATTGTTCTTCCTGCTATACCTCTCTTACTTACATTTTACTTGCAGCAATTAAATGATTAAATAAATGATAGCACAGCAATTAAGTGATATCATGGCAATGTAAGATAGATGGGTCATCTCTATTCTCAGGACCCTCGAATGGCTTTATCAAAGGTAAGGCATTTCTAAGAGCCTTTAAAACTGCAGGTGCCTTTCCTTAGCTCATTATCTCATCACTCCCTGATGTTATCTTCTACTTTTTGTTTCTCTTTTCCATATGCCAGTCACCCAGTTTCCAATGGCGGTTCTTTACACACTCCAATACTTTGGCCTCTTGATAGGAAGAGCTGACTCATTGGAAAAGACCCTGATGTTAAGAAAGATTGAGCACAAGAGAAGAAGGGGGTGACAGAGAACGAGATGGTTAGATAGCATCACTGACTCAATGGTCATGAGTTTGAGCAAACTCTGGGGGATAGTGAAGGACAGGGAAGCCTGGCATGCCTCAGTTCACAGGGTGGTGAAGAGTCGGACATGACTAAGAGACTGAACTACAACAACACAGTCCAGGGATACTTCTTCCCCAGGATCTTTACACTCACTGTTCCCTCTGCTTGTAAGGATGCTCTTCAAGTTATCTGCTTGGCTGATCCTCTCACCTCTGTTAGTCCTTTCATCAGATATCACCTTCTTAATGGAAATCCTTCTTGTCACTACAACTGAACAAGCAATCCCCCACACACCGCCATCAGTATTTCAGAATTCTCAGTCATTCTACTGTGATTTTTTTCTTTTCCCTGCCATTTCTCTAAAACATGGTGGGTCAACAGTTACTCCTCATTTTTGTTTATTTCTTATCTCTCCACTAGAGTTCCATAATGGCAAGATCTGTATTTTTAGTGTGTCGAGTAAGCCTGGCACATAAAGGTCATTCAATTTAATTATTGCTGATTAATCTTTTTATAAAAGAGACTTTTTTTTTTAAACCAGTGAATTAACTAAATAGATATTGAATAAAAGACATCATGAAAATGTGCAACAATCACCTACTGTAAAGAACAGGGAACTCTGCTCAATATTCTGTAATAACATAACTGGGAAAAGAATTTGAAAAAAGAATAGATACATGTGTATCTCTAGCTATCTATATATATCCACTTGCAATGCAGGAGACCCTGCGTTAGATCCCATGTTGGGAAGATCTCCCAGAGAAGAGGATGACTACCCAGTCCAGTATTCTTGCCTGGGGGATCTCATGGACAGAGGAGCCTGGGGGGTGACAATCCATGAGGTCACAGAGAGTCGGACATGACAAGCTACTAAGCGCGCGCGCACACACACACACACACATACACACACACTCCCAACATTGTTAATCAACTTCAATATAAAATAATAAAGCTTAAAAATGTGGGATGAACATGGCTTTTCAGTCCCCAAATTCTATTTACTAGCAGAGTTGGTTACTCAAATTTCAATAATGGTTCTCATTGTCTCTTTAGATATGGCGTGCAGTGTATGTCAGGGGATAGTTTACAAAATAATGTCAGTTAATGTGGTGACATTTCCATTTTTTCTTCTTTCATTTGGACAGACTGAGATGACAGTAGAGGAGAAATTTACCAAGCATCCAGCCTGAGAAGAAACCCTCACTGTGCAAAACTAAAGAGCAGCATCTTCCAAGGTTTGCAGCTGTGAGATAATCATAAGCTTGGGAACACTCTGAGCCAGGAAGCTGACAGCAAAGTGTTTCCAGTTCCTGATAATTGCATTTGTCTTATAATGACTGCAGTTGTCTAATGTCATCCCCCTTACAAGGCGGTACCTTTGCTAAATGGATTTGGGGAAGCAGAGCCAGCCCCAAAGATATGTGATCACCATTGCCCTGTAATTGAGCAGGCAGGTTAACTGGTCAGGCCGTCCCTTTGGTTCTGGCTATTTTGAAAATGAAAAGAAATACAAGGTAACTGTAGCCCTGTTAACCAATTGTCTTGGAAGAGACAGTCAATTTTCCTTTTGTACTTAGCAGAAACACCAGGGTATCACCTAGGGAGGGGGAAAACCTTATTGTCTAGGTGTAATCAGTGTGGTCTGAGGGCTTTGTGAAATGTAGATTCTTTGTAAGTAAGTGGAAGTATTCCAAAAGTTTACTTGTCATCGCCTTTTAGTGAAAAATGATTCACTTTCTGTGCCAATAGTATCTACAGATTATATAATGTTCATAACTAGGCTACTAAGATCTTAAACTCTCCATGCATTTGACATGAAACTTAGAAAGATGCAAAATATTCTCACGAAAATGCTTTCTCGGGAACCCTCACCAATCCTTTCCCTCACTGTCAAATCCAAAAAAATACTAAGAGAGAAAAATTATACAGCAAATGCATGGAGCTAGAGTGAATTATAAATTTTCCAATGTGAATTCTTTAGCATTGCTGCCAAAAGCTGTTGTGAAAAGCTCTATAATTTGGCATAAAGTGGGCTGGCCTTGTGCTTTCAATTAGCTAAGAGAAGCCACACACATCTATATCAGCAACCCAAGGATAGAAGAATATCTAAATTTTTGTACGTTGCTTGCTGAGTTGTAATTGGATTTGTCTCTGCTCGTTCCACAGGGTAAGTTGGTTATTCCTTGTGAAGAAAGGAAAATAAAGGAGAAAATAATATCTAGAAATAATGATGCTATCTCAGCTCTAGGAATGCATTTTTCAAGTGTTCATATAATGTCATTGTTTTAGTAGTATACAATCCAATGACAGGGGCTTCCCAGGTGGTTCTGTGGTAAAGAAGCTGCGGGCTAGAGTAGGAGACATAGGAGACAGAGGTTTGATCTCTGGATTAGAAAGATAATCTGGAGGAAATGGCAACCCACTCCAGTATTCTTACCTGGAAAATCCCATGGACAGAGGAGCCTGGCAAGCTACAGTTCAAACAGTTGCAAAGAATCCTACACAACTGAGAGTTGGAGTGCGCGCGCACACCCACACACACTCTCCCAATGACAGGTGTCTTTAGGTATTCAGCTCCATTAGCATTCAGCAGTCAATATTAATTGATAAGTAGTCAATATAAAGGAGGGCAGTGGGTCGAGACCTCATCAGGGTAGATAATTGCTCCTGAACTCTATCGTTGTGTTTGACCTGCCTCTCAACTGTATGCTCTCGGTTGTCACTTGTCACTTCCCATAACAAACTTAAGTGATATATTGAATCCTCAGGGATTTAACTGCTTCAAGTGGCATTTCTTGAAATATGCTACTTAGTACTTTCACAAATCTTCATGCTAAATGTTATACCTCGCACTCTACACAGGATTGCTACTGGATGTCAGAAGACAGATTAGGAACAAAAGCAGGTGGCTAAGGGGAACAAAAAGAGTGATGACTTGGGATTTATTGCACAACCATTAACTGATTACTTTCTGTGTACTTCAGTGTACAATAAAAGCATCATCCTGTTTCTCTCCTCAAGAGAATTCCAATTCAATAACCTATCAAGCTATCCAAGGAAAGACCAAGTTTTAAATCCTAATTCAGTCCTGCATTAGCCACTTGACCTTTGGCAAATAAGTGGTTTTTTTTCAGTTGAAGTATAGTTGATTTATAATACTACATTAGTTTCATATGTACAACAATGTGATTCAGTATTCCTATAGATTATACTCCATTTCAAGTTATTAGGCAAGTAATTGTTTAATTTAATTTAGCACTGGTTTCATAACCTGTAAAAATGTCTTGCAGAGAAGTTAAAAAGCAATGTATGTAAAAGTGCTTAGCAGTAGACATATAGTATATACACATGTATATTTTTTGCTTCCCTTAGGACAAACTAAGATTTCTATAATACTTATGAAATCTGTTATCTATGGGAACTGGAAATAGTGCAACATAGATGAAGAGACAAAGATATGAATATTATTCCATCCACTCTCATAATTTTTTTACATGGGAGAAAAGGACATTGGGAATCTCTCTTTTACTAAGACATGAAAGGCCCCAACACTAGTGATAAATAATCAAGGCAGCACCCACAGGTATTTTAATCACCGTTTAACTGTGAGTATTGGATACAGGAACTTGACTTGATTAGAGTCAGTAACTGAGGGAAAAATGTATTCCCATTCGTTAGGTTCTTTTTGCGAGACAGTATTTCTCACACAGCTGGTTTAAGCTCATTCTTTAAAAAAATATATTCTCTTAATTGATTTAAATCAGCGAGTGATTTGTTAAATTATTTGAAATAACTTAAACAAGTTTTTCCAGAAAGGGGAATAGAGTCCATACTAGTTAGAAGTCTGTTAGTCTATTTAAACAAAAGACTTCATTCCACCAGAAAAATTCTGCTGGTTTTATGTTCGCTGAGAATGAGGAAGGGGGAGGGGCTCTCTCTCCATCTGTGATTCCTTGTCAATAATAACTCAACTTGCAAGGTCATCTCCACCTTTTTCCACAGCTAGTTGAACTTCTTATGCAAAAGGCGAAAGATGCTAATAACTGATTATTCTTACTCACAATTCAGATTTTTTTTTTTTTTTTACAATTAAAGAGTAGTTGCTAGCTCAAACAATTCTGTAGAAGTTCTTATTCTAATGACATTCTCTACTTTTGCCTCAGGTTTTAACAGGGAACCCTGCAGATTTGCCCCACATTTTTCTCCAAAGCATCTCATCTGCAAGATAAACACTAATTATTGTGAGCTAGGGTGACTTGACCATCTTCTCCCAGGTGGCTCAGTGGTAGAGAATTTGCCTGCCAATGCAGGAGATGCTGGAGATGCAGGTTCAATCCCTGGGTCAGGAAGATAACTTGGAGGAAGAAATGGCAACCCACTCCAATATTCTTGCCTGGAAAATCCGGTGGATAGAGGAGGCTGACAGCCTATAGTCCATGGGGTTGCAAAGAGTCCGACACGACTGAGTACAGTACAGACACACAGCAGTAGGGCAACTTGATGGGAGTAGTTACGGTTAGAAAACAAAAGGCTGACTCTTCCAGCCTGCTGCTTTCTAGCTAGAAGCTTCTGAGTGGAGGACATTTAAAAATGCTTTTGTTAGTGCAAGAGTGAGAATATTGAGGTCAAACAACTGAAACATAGGTGTTCAGAGCAGGGCAGTGTCTACTGCAGGGCTGTAGGGCCTAAGTGACTCCGTCTTAAAAATGGAGCTGCCATCTTGTGACAGAAGGCAACACCCAAGTTCCCCCACCCCCAGGTTACCACCCTAGACACGACCAATCACCTTGTGCCGGGGAAGTGCTGGGGCTGTTTGTGGCTGAATATACCTATCAGGGACTAATGCGGAGCATAAAGGCCTTGACTTCCCTTCACCTCCCAACCAGTCACCCCATTCGCGGTCTTCCCTTTGTCCTCTCTCTTTAAAAGCCTTGTACCATGCGGCTGGAGGCCGCCGCCCTCACTCTGCTGTGTCCATGTGTGTATGTGCGGTCCGGACGCGGGTCTGCGATAAATTCCCTCTTGGGCTTGCATCGGTGAATGGCCTCCTAGTGGTTTGTGGAGATAGGGATCTGGGCACAACAGGGCCAAGCAAGGAGACAGCTGCTTCAGGCTCTAAAAACCTTGAGCTCTCTAAAGGGTTTTGGTTCAGCAAAGCATTTTTAAATGCCAGGAAAGGGAGGAGGGTGACAGGGTTTGGTCACTTGTGCAGTCCTCAGGCTCCACAAGACCTGGGGCTGTGTGCTCATGGTCATCAAGCAGTTAACACCTTCCATTTGGTGGGGATTTTAACATCTGTAAAACAACTCAGGCAATGTGCATTGAATACTGTTACTTGGTACTTCAGAAAGGAGCTAACTAGAGGATATGGGGAGGGGTCTGTCCCAGGAAGGCCACAGAGGGTCCTGCTTGTTACACTTCCTGTTTATAGAAATGATGATTCTGATAATTTATGACAAATACTTTTATGTATTTTTAGGTGTTCAGTCCTTCAGTTTGACCAGTTCTGCCCCGAGTTTATAGCTATAGTTACAAATATGATGTAAGCAAAAATTGATAGAGCTCTGGACACCCTGGTGGCTCAGTGCTAAACGAATCTGCCTGCAATGCAAGAGACAAGAGTTCGATCCTCAGGTCAGGAAAATTCCCTAGACAAGGAAATGGCAACCCACTGTAATATTCTTGCCAGGCAAATCCCATGGACAGAGGAGCCTGGTGAATCATAAAAAGAGTCAGACGTGACTGAGTGACTAAACCACCATCATCTGAGGAGAAGGCAAAGAGAAAGCCATAAGGGACACAAAGAAGATATGCTTCTGAAACATAAAAATGATGCTTTACCCAATTTCTCAGTGGAGTGAAAGTAGGCAAGGGGCAGCGCTTAGATGAAGGCCTTCTAATAGAGTATTTGCATCCAAAGTCAGAGATAACACTGAAATTTAAGGTAACCAGCAGAGATAAGAGTTACCTAGACAAAGGAGTAAAAGTCAGTTGCCAAACCAAGGGGTGAACTATAGATCTACACACGGGGAATGTAGCTTGAGAGAATGAGCAGAAGTGCTTCCCTGGCAATTTTTTTAAGACAGATATGTGATCATGGCAGATGTCATAGGCTATCAGCAGAAATGTATCCAAGACCCATACCAGACGGGGAAATTACAGTGGGAGCCAGTACAGGAATTTTCTTGAATGCACTCACTAAGTATTCTCACTACTTCTTGGTGAAGAGGAAGGGTCCACTGTATATCCTTTACTTTTTATTACGTGTAAAAGTAATTCATGTGTTCATCTCCTGAATGTCATTAAGTCCTCCCATTATTTGTTGTCCATCTGGTTTTTAATTACAAATTGCCTTGAGTTCTCACTCATTTTCTTGTGGAAAGTTTAGCCGACGTCCCCAATGGCTTGCATGGGTTGCAATATTTTATCATATCATGATCAAATTCCTTTTTCCACTGAATTCTCAATTTTATACTCTTTGGTTGTTTTCTTCTCTCTACTTCTGTATCCCTAAGCGTAGAATATTTCCCCTTTCCTCCAGACCTCAGAGTCATTGGCTAGACTAATTTGGTGAACAAGTCATAACTAAAAATTGAATCATCAAGCAACTCAGTCCTTTGGACTCTTGGCCATACCTGCTGCAGTCTCTTGGGTAACCTGTGCTGTGCCTTGCTAAGTTGCTTCAGTCGTGTCCAACTGTTTGTGATCCCCATGGACTGTAGCCCTCCAGGCTCATCTGTCTATGGGATTTTCTAGGCAAGAATACTGGAGTGGGTTGCCATGCCCACCTACAGGGGATCTTCCCTACCTAGGGATCAAATCCACATCTCTTACAGCTCCTTCATTGGCAGATGGGTTCTATGTCGGTAGCCACCTGGGAAGCCTTTGTCCAACACTGTCATAGATAACTTTTTCACGGCTACTTTCCTCCCAGCCATGCCTGAGGCCATGTTTGTCTGATTTTTACCTCCATCTATCCCTTTTTATCCCTTATCCTCCAAGTGTCTATTTGCTATATTTGATAATTTGTTGATTTCTGCTGCCACTATTCCCTTTCACACTTTGCAGGAGACAGGGCAGAATAATAATCACTTTGTATAGATAGCAGTCCATTTAGGTGTATTTTGTCTCCCTTCCATCAAGCTTTACTGAGAAATAATTGACATAATAACATAGAGTGAGTTTAAGACACAATGTGGTGATTTGATGTTTATATATATTAAGAAATTATTACCGCAAAGGTTAGTCAGTACATCCATCGTGCCACATAGCTACTAGTTTTTTTTCTCCCCAGCAAGAATATTTAAGATCTACTCTCCTAACAACTTTAACATCTATATTACAAAATTGTTAATTATAGGCTCCATAGTTTACATTAGATCCCTAGAACTTATCATTGGAAGTTTTTACCCATTGACCAATGTCTCTCTATTTCCTCTCCACCTCAGCCGCAGAAAACCACCACTCTTCTTACTCTCTAATTCTGCAAGTTCGGCTTTAGAAACAATTCACATATTAGTGAGATCACATGTATTTATCTTTCTTTGACTTATTTCATAATACATTCAAGGTATATCATGTTGTTGCAAATAGTAGGACTTCCTTCTTTTTATGACTAAATAATATCCCACTGTATATGCATACCACATCTTTCTTCATTCATTTGTTGATGGAAACCTAGGCAGTCTCAATGTCTTAGTTATTGTGAATAATACTTCAAGGAACATGAGGGTACCAATGTACAGTGCTAGTAATTTCATTTCCTTTGATATATACCCAGACAGGAGATTGCGGATCACGTGGTGTTGCAGAAACCGGTGCTTGGGAAACCAAGCCCCACGCTCGATCGGAGATTTGGAAGACTCAGGTTTATTACGCCAGGGGTTCCAGAGGAGTTAACACTCCAAGCTCTGAGCCCCGAGCAAAGGGGTTACAGAGTTTTTATAGACAGACTGTAGTGGGCAACACGAGCTGCTAATAGGCTGGTTTAAACTAAGCAGTTTCCAGCAAGGGAACAGCAGGTCAAGATGGGGAGGGGGGTGTCTGACCTGGACATGCATGATTAAGCAGGACTGCAGGGGCTGGGTGACTGCAAAGAATAGGACAAGCGTGAGTGAGATAAACGGCAGCTCCTAGTACAAGTCCCCACGTTCTGAGACTACGTGACCTATGTGAGCTAGACTTCGCAAGGGGCAAGCTGAGTTACAGAGGCAGAAGGAGAAGGAAGTTAGGTAAAATTTTAACTTTCCCTCTTCAATAAGTAAGTTGTTAGTCGCTCAGTCGTGCCTGACTCTTTGTGACCCTATGGACTGCAGCCCACCAGACTCCTCTGTCCATAAGATTTTCCAGGCAAGGATACCAGAGTGGATTCCTCATCAATGGTAGTTCTATTTTTAATTTTTGGAGGAATTGTCATACAGTTGTCCAAATGGTTTACCAATTATGTTTTAACCAAAAATGCACAAGTTTTCCTTTAACTATTTGTCCTCATCAATCTTTATCTCTTGTCTTTTTGATTGATATGATAATTCATTGTGGTTTTGATTTGCATTTCCTAACAATTTACAATAGTACTTGGTGTTGAGAATGGGATGCAAGAGAGGGGCTTCTTATTTGGCCTTCTTGCTGATGTCAGTATGCATCTAGATGCTTTCTTAATGAACAGCTATTTACCCTGGTAATACAGCTTGTTCCCTAGAATATCACTCAGCAATAATTGTAGTTTTACTTCAATTTTTGTTTGGCCACATTATGTGCAGCTTATGGGATCTTAGTTCTCTGATGACCAGGGAAGGAAACTAGGTCACAGCAGTGAAATCACATTAAATAATGTTAATATTTAAATAACTATTACTGGACCATCCAGGAATTCCCTGTATTTTTAATATTTATTTTTCTTTCTATTCCGACATAAGTATGTGTTGGAAAGCATGTATAGTTTTCATCACAGATTTTGGATTATAGGTTCTGTCCTCCAAGTTAAAAGTTGTAAGATACAGGTAATTTTATTAAAACTTGATTAAATCATAGTTAAGAATTTGGTACTCAGAATGAGAAAAATTCATAAGCATCTTAAGACTACAACTAGAACATTTTACAAAGTTTGTCAAATCTCATACATATTGTCACTGGGAGATTTTTGTTTTGTTTTTGATACTTTTGGTGCTTGAGTGTGGATTCTATACACAGAAAATGAAAATTAGCTATTTTAACATTTGAAATTAATATTTTCTTCATATTCAAATTAAAAACCTTTTATTCCATAAGCTTTTAGTTTTTTAAATTTATTTTTTTTTTGAAGGGTAATTGCTGTATAGTTCTGTGTTGATTTCTGCCATAGATCATCATGGATCAGCCAAAGGTATACATATGTCCCCTCCCTCTTGAACCTCTCTCCCACCCCATCCTACACTCTAGGTTGTCACAGAATCCCAGTTTGAGTTCCCTGAGACATACAGCAAATTAAGCTTCAGTTTTTACTTACAAATGTTGTCATCATATTTAATAAAGCTATAACACGTTAACAGATATCTTTATCAGCATTTATAATACTTAAGTTCTCTTAAAATTTTAAGCTGCCTTTGTAAATTTAACATAATCAGTTTTCTCCTTAAGTACTTAAACTACCTATCAAATAAAATCTTTCTAAATCCTTAAGTGAGTCATAAACCTAATAGATTAAACTTAAACACATTTTAAACAGAAATGTGATAATTTTTATATTAATACTGTGTCAAATTTAGTCATTTTTAATCTTCATATTAAAGTCAAATCTTTCATTATTTACTAAAATATTTTCACTGTTATACTAAAGTTGAGCTATTAGGTACTCTAATGTATAATTTTATGTTAAACTGGAGTATTTAAAATCTTATATATGTAAATATATAGACACAAATTGTTCTTAAGCTTAACATAGTAAAATTAAAACTATAGACGCCATTATTTCTAAATTTTTATAATCCATTTAATATTAAACATTTTACACTCCAAGGAAACAATATTATTTCAAGCAATTCAGAATTATTTTCCTGAGAAATTTTGGGTTGCATTCCTAAACTAGCTGAGGTTGAAAATCAGAGGTTTTGGAAAACTGACATCTGGATGGTTCTTTTCAAGACAATAAGTGATTCACAGAGCTCACATTTATAATTTCTTTGTATCAATTCCAAGTCCACACTCTCCAAATAATATTATCTTTTAGATGCCCTGGATTTATGTTGGCTAATAGAGTCTTCATAAATTCTACTTAAGTCTCAAACCATTGTAGATTGTTTCACTTGTAGAATAGATTGTCTTTTTTTTTTTTAACTGCTTACTTCATTCTGAATTATTTCCATATAATTCTCATCTGGCAGGGCTATAAATCTTAGCAATATTAAACTTATTTTTGATTTTATTCTGTATGTCTTGTGGTTTACTCTTGCATTATGATCAGGGCACTAAAACACTATAGTGGCTTAAAGTGTAAATTATCCATTCTCTTTCCAAGGGAATTATACATGTAGTCAGAGATACATGTTTACAGAATAAAATAAGGTCTTCATTGTATATACTTATATGTGTGTATTAATTTAGAATAACATTTTTATAGTCTTCTATGAATTAATATTTTTCAAAAATTCTACCATTTTCTTGTGCATACTATAGTTGATTTATATTATACATATTAATATATATAACTTATTATTCATAAAATTTTACCACAGAATTTGCAACAAAGTTTTACATTTTTTGTTTTACTTTGAAATTTCATACTTATTTGTTATACTTACTATATAATTTTTCAAGAAGGAAAACTTACTGAAAGGACTATTCTGAAAATAAAGGAACATTTTTAAAGTCATCTTCTTTTCCTTTTCCAAATACATATTATACTTTATATGCTTATACAAATATTGTTTTATACATTTTTACATTTTTTTATGCTTTGTCTAAATACATGAATGTATTGAGTGTAGACACCAAGAAATTTTATAATCTGTTTTGTTGTGTTTTTTATTTTATTTTTTCTGTTTGTGATTTTGATTCTAAGAGTTCCCAAAGAGGAAATGGCCTGTACCACTTTGGATTTGGGAAAATATTAGAAAATTGAGAAAGGAGTAGAGGCTTCAAAGGTACTGGATTCCTCTAACTACAAGCAATCTGAACTTCTTTTTTTCCCCTTTTTGGTCATTGTGTACTTATTGGGCTTCCCTCGTGGCTCAGCAGTAAAAGAACACACCTGCAATTCAGGAGATGCAGGTTCGATCCCTTGTTCAGGAGGATGCCCTTTAGGAGGAAATGGCAACACACTCCAGTATCTTTGTCAGGAAAATCCCATGGACAGAGGAGACTGGTGGGCTACAGTCCATGGGTCACAAAGAGTCAGACATGACTGAGCAACTTAGCATGTGTATCTTTTATATTACTACTGAAAAGGTTTTCTCTATTAACTCAGATGTGATTTTTCTTATTTGTTGATACATGCATTCATCAATTTAAGAAATAAATGACAGGCTTCATCAAAAAACCTGGAGGTTTAGAGATAAAATATGGTGCCTCTCAAGGAGTTTGTTTGAAAAGACGTTTGTAGATGAACAATTAGATAAGATTAACCAGGTTAAATAGAATTTTGATATAGTGTTACTGGGACCAATAGTATATATAGAGAAATGATACTTAGAAGAGTCAGAAGATTCAGCCATCCTTCATGTTAATTGACAATATGGGAGTTTGTGGAGTACTCACTTATGTATTTACTCATTAAACATATGTAGAGTTCCTATGTACTAGAAACTGCTCAGACCTAAGGGATGCATAAAAAATCAGAAAAGAAGTCCCTGCCTTCAGGGACCTTTTATTTAGGAAGAGAGACAGACAAATCACTAAATAACTAAAGTACAAATGATAAAGTATAAATGTTGCTGTGCTAAGTTGCTCAGTCCCCCCTGACTCTTTGCAACCCCATGGACTATAGCCCACCAGGCTCCTCTGTCCACAGGATTCTCCAAGCAAGGATACTGGAGTGGGTTGCCATTTTCTTCTCCAGGGGATCTTCCCAACCCAGGGATTGAACCCCTGTTTCCCTCTTTGCAGGCAGATTCTTTACCAACTGAATGACCGGAGAAGCCCATAAATGATATATGAGATTTAGTGCTGAACAGGAAAATAAATCAAAGGATATAAAATAATGTTTACTCTAAGATGAGTTGCCTCACTGTACCTCATAATCATAGTCTGAGGAAGAGGGATGTCCTGGGCTTCTTTTCATGGCCGCTGATAACAAGGATTAGTATCATGAGATTTTCCAAGAAGAATTAATGGTGGTAAGGGGATACATTTTGTGGAGAAGGGAATGGTGGGTGTCCTGCTAGAGGAACACAGAGTTCCGAGTGTCCTCTAGTGTGGAAGCCAAGAAAGAGAAATGTTTATTTGGAATACATTGGAGACTCTGAATTTCCTCTTGACCATTGTCAATGGAGGCAAACAGAATGGGAGAAGCAATCTTATCTGTTTGTTTCAAATTATACTCGGTGGTATACTTGGATTTTCACTGACATTCTGGTGATGCACAACTTTGATGGACTCAACTGAGACCACATAAATTAATAGATTAATGAGTAAATGGCTTTCCTCACTATTTTACTTAAAGTGAAAAATTCACCCTTTTACATGAAATTTTCTCCTTTGGGTTACAACTTTCTTCTGCTTGTTCCTCACTTTAGCCATTCTACCAGTTTGTCATAACATTGCAAAGCTACCTTCTCCCTCACTCACATTGACCCTATCATTTCTTCTGTTTTCTTAAACTTCATGGTATTATTATTATTATTATTTTGCTATTTCAGAGAATAATTCTGATATCAGAGACCCTCATCATGCTAGTTATATAGTTTCAATTCTCTTTATTGTTCATATCTGCTTTTACTTATGTGTTTTGCAGCCCTATTTTGTTAATTATGTCATTTCCTGGCTTTAATTTTCTCCAAAATTTATTATACGTATATATGATACTCTGAGAGACACAGCATGCCAAAAATTTTGGGGATTTTTAATATACAACTGTACATGAATAACTTGGGATACTTATATTTTAAATAAATGTATTAAGTACTGTTGAGTTACAAGTTTTCTTAAATTATTTGACCTGGGACCCATCACCTCTTAGTTTCCCAATACTTTGTGGCAATATCATTATGCAGAAAATATTTAGAAAAAATTATGACCTATAAGTAATTCTATTTTTTCCCTAGATACCTCTTTATATTTTATATGGTTTCTACAGCTGAAAATTATGATAAACTTGGCAAAGAGGAGCTAAGCATTCTATGTTAAACTTTTTTTTTTCTAATTAAAAAAAAGCTGCTGAAGCTTGGCAATAGGTACAATCAATACTTAATTATCTATTTATGTCTTGATATAGTATATTTGGTTTTACCTAGTAAGAGTCTCCTTGTGGTTGATTACCTTAATTAGTATTTTTTATTAGGAAGGTAGGGTCATGATCCACCTAATTATGGTGGTTCTTGAACTGTAACATCAAATAACCTAAAGGGCTTGTTAAAATATGGAATGCTGGGTCCCACTCCCAGAGTATCTCAAATGGAGTCCAGTAAATTACATTTCTAACAAAGTTTTGTGTTATTGATGCCACTCTCACATTGGTACAGAGACCACATTTTGAGAATCACTATCTTAAAACAACAACATATGAAATCATTCATTAGATGCTGGTGAAATTCATAAAAATGTGTCCAGGAGTCATTGAGAACAAAATTAAATCAAGAACGACTTACTATAATTTTCATCTTCTTAATCCTCCATTCTTTTGTCCTTTCCTCTCAATATCTCAGAAGGATTTGACAATCTTTTTTTTTATCAAAATAAACAATTTTTATTAAAGTATATTTGGTTTATAATGCTGTATTAGTTTCAGGTGTACAGCAAAGTGATTCAATTATGTAAGAATATTTCAGAGTCTTTTCTGTCTCAGGTTATTGCAAGTTGCTGAATATAGTTCCCAGTGCTACTCAGTAGGTCCTTCCTTGTTGTTTGTGTATTTTATATATGGTAGTGTGTGTATGTCAGTCCCAAATTCCTAATTCATCCTGCCTTCTCCTCCACTTTTCCCTTTGATAACCATAAATTTGTTTTCTATGTCTGTGAGTCTATTTTTAAAATAAGTTCATTTGTATGATTTTTAAGATCTACATAGAAGTGATATCATGTGATATTTTGTCTTTTTCTGTCTGGCTTACTTCACTTTGTGTGATAATCTCGACGTCTTTTTTCCACCTAAAAATTTACCTTGGTAATTATTTCACTGAAGTGAAAGTTTCTCAATTGTATCCGACTCTTTGTGATGCCATGGGCTATACAGTCCATGGAGTTCTCCAGCCCAGAATACTGGAGTGGGTAGCCTTTCCCTTCTCCAGGGGATCTTCCAAACCCAGGGATCAAACCCAGGTCTCCTGCATTGCAGGCAGATTCTTTACCAGCTGAGCCACAAGGGAAGCCCAAATCATTCCATTATGAGTATCTAAATGTGTGTGTGTGTGTGTGTATGTGTGTGTGTGTGTGTGTGTGTGTGTGTGTGTATGTTTTCAGTCATGTCCAACTCTTGTGACCTTATGGATTGTAGTCCATGAGGCTCCTCTGTCTGTGGGATGTTCCAGGCAAGAATACTGGAGTGGGGTGCCATTTCCTTCTCCAGAATTTGATAATCTTATATCAAACACTGAAAGATGAACTCCCCAGGTCAGTAGGTGCCCAATATGCTACTGGAGAAGAGTGGAGAAGTAACTCTATGAAGAATGAACAGACAGAGCCAAAGCAAAAACAACACCCAGTTGTAGATGTGACTGGTAATGGAAGCAAAGTCTGATGCTGTAATAATAACGCTGTATAGGAACCGGGAATGCTAGGTCCATGAATCAAGGTAAACTGGAAGTGGTCAAGCAGGTGATGGCCAGAGTGAGCAATGACATTTTAGGGATCAGTGAACTAAAATGGACTGAATGGGCGAATTTAATTCAGACGGCTATTATATCTTCCACTGTGGGCATGAATATGTTAGAAGAAATGGAATAACCATATAGTCAACAAAAGAGTGTGAAATGCAGTACTTCGGTGCAATTTCAAAAATGACAAAATAATGTCTGTTCATTTCCAAGGCAAACCATTCAATATCACAGTAATCCAAGTCTATGCCCCAACCAGTGAAGCTGAAAAGGCTGAGGTTGAACGGTTCCATGAAGATCTACAAGACCTTCTAGAACTAACATTCAAAAAAGATATCCTTTTCATTATATGAGACTGGAATGCAATGATAGGAAGTCAGGAGGTACCAGGAATAACAAGCAAATTTGGCCTTGGAGTACAGAATGAAGCAAGGCAAAGGCTAATAGAGTTTTGCCAAGCGAATGCACTGGCCATAGCAAACACCCTCTTCCAACAACACAAGAGAAGACCCTACACATAGACATCACCAAATGGTCAATACAGAAATTGGATTGATTATATTCTGTGCAGCCAAAGATGAAGAAGCTCTATACAGTCAGCAAAAACAAGACTGGGAGTTGACTGTGTCTCAGATCATGAACTACTTAATGCCAAATTCAGACTTCAATTGAAGTAAGTAAGGAAAACCACTAGACTATTCAGTTATGGCCTACATCAAATCTCATACAATTATACAGTGGAAGTGACAAATATATTCAAGGGATTAGATCTGATAGACAGAGTGCCTGATGAGCTATGGACGATGGTTAGTGACATTGTACAAGAGGCAGGGTTCAAGACCATCCCCAAGAAAAAAATATAAAAAAGGCAAAATGGCTGCCTGAGGAGGCCTTACAAATAGCTGAGAAAATAATAAAAGGGAAAGGCAAGGGAGAAAAGGAGCAATATACCTATTTGAATGCAGAGTTCCAAAGAATAGCAAGGAGAGATAAGAAAGCCTTCCTCAGTGATCAGTGCAAAGAAATGCAGGAAAACAATAGAATGAGAAAGACCAGAGAGCTCTTTAAGAAAATTAGAGATACCAAGGGAACATCTCATGCAAAAATGGGCACAATAAAGGACAGAAATGGTATGGACTTAACAGAAGCAGAAGATATTAAGAAGAGGTGTCAAGAATACACAGAAGAACTGTACAAAAAAGATCTTGATGACCCAGATAACCATGGTGGTGTGATCACTTACCTAGAGCCAGACAATCTGGAATGAGAAGTCAAGTGGGCCTTAGGAAGCATCACTACAAATAAAGGTAGTGGAGGTGACGGAATTCCAGTTGAGCTATTTCAAATCCTGAAAGATGATGCTGTGAAAGTGCTGCATTCAATATGCCAGAAAACTTGGAAAACTCAGCAGTGGCCACAGGACTAGAAAAGGTCAGTTTTCATTCCAATCCAAAAGAAAAACAATGCCAAGGAATGTTCAAAGGATCACACAATTGTACTCATCTCACACACTAGCAAAGTCATGCTCAAAATCCTCCAAACCAGGCTTCAATGGTACCTGAACCGTGAATTTCCAGATGTTCAATCTGGTTTTAGAAAAGGCAGAGGTAACCAGAGATCAAATTGCCAACATCCTTTGGAACATTGAAAAAGCAAGAGAGTTCCAAAAAAACTTCTACTTCTGCTTTGTCTACTATGCCAAAGCCTTTGACTGTGTGGATCACAACAAACTGTGGAAAATTCCTAAAGAGTTAGGAATACCAGACCACCTTACCTGCTTCCTAAGAAATCTGTATGCAGGTCAAGAAGCAACAGTTAGAACTGGACATGGAACAACAGACTGGTTCCAAACTGGGAAAGGAATATATCAAGGCTATGTATTGTCACTCTGCTTATTTAACTTTTATACAGAGTACCTCATGTGAAGTGCCAGGTTGGATGAAGCATAAGCTGGAATCAAGATTTCTGGGAGAAATATCAATAACCTCAGATATCCGGATAACACTCTCCTTATGGCAGAAAGCAAAGTAGAACTAAAGAGCCTCTTGATGAACATGAAAGAGAGTGAAAAGGTGGCTTAAAACTCAGCATTCAGAAAACTAAGATTATGGCATCTGGTCCCATCATTTTATGGTAAATAGATGGGGAAACAGTGGAAACAGTGTCAAACTTTATTTTGGGGGCTCAAAAATCACTGCAGATGGTGATTGTAGCCATGAAATTAAAAGACACTTGTTCCTTGGAAGGGAAGTTATGGCCAACCTAGACAGCAAATTAAAAAGCAGAGACATCACTTTGCCAGCAAAGGTCTACCTAGTCAAAGCTCTGGTTTTTCCAGTAGTCAGGTATGGATGTGAGAGTTGGACTATAAAGAAAGCTAAGCACTGAAGAATTGATGCTTTTGAGTGGTGGTGTTGGAGAAGACTCTTGAGAGTCCCTTGGACTGCAAGGAGATCCAACCAGTCCATCCAAAAGGAGATCAGTCCTGAACATTCATTGGAAGGACTGATTCTAAAGTTGAAACTCCAATACTTTGGCCACCTGATGTGATGAACTGACTCTTTGGAGAAACCCTGATGGGGCAACAGAGGATGAGGTGATTGGATAGTATCACTGACTCAATGGACATGAGTTTGAGCAAGCTCTGGGAGTTGGTGATGGACAGGGAGGCCTGGTGTGCTCAGTCCATGGGTCCCAAAGAGTCGGACATGACTGAGCAACTGAACTGTTATCAAACACTCAGAGTCCCAAGGGGAATAGAGGGCACATTCAGAATAAAATCATGGCAGGAACTAGTTTCAAAGGTTTAGGATCAGTACTACAACCTGGGACTTATTGTAATAGTCAGTTGTTCATTTTTAGGCATTAATTGATGAAGGCAGATAGAGGATGTTGGGACCTGGAGATACAGAGCTGCTTAGAAGGTGAGTAACCTTCAGTTAGGGCTTCCCTGTGACTCAGATGGTTAAGAATCTGCCTACAATGTGGGAAACTTGGGTTCAGTCCCTGGGTCAGGAAGAGCCTCCGGAGAAGTTAATGGTTTTCACACCAATATTCTTTCCTGGAGAATTCCATGGGCCAGAGGAGACTGGAGGGCTACAGTCCATAGGATTGCAAAAAGTCAGATACAACTGACTGACTAACCCACAACCTTCAATCAAGGAATATAGTCAGCTCAGGGCAACTTTACAGGCGAGATCTAATCCCTTCTGATTTTCAATTGGGACTTCCAATGGCAAAATCCAAAAAGAAGTTATTGTATATGGGAGCCCTTGTCTGTGGGTCATAGCCTCTGGCTCCTAGAACAGAGTGTGATAGAAAAGTCTGTGTTCACCACATCAACAGCGCAGAGTCACATGCTGCAGGCTGTGTTAATTTGCTCACATGCAGTACAGCAAATTCCGTGGGATTACTACTTGGAAAAGTTTGTAATAACCTAGTTGTCAATCTGGCACTTTTCATCCAGTTTTGTTGGAAGCCAGACTGGTGGATTATCTGGTAATAGGGTGAGGTCTTCCTATATTGTTTATTTTGGGGTGGCGGCAACCACCGTTTTTACCACAAGGATGCAGTACAGCTTGTAATTTGCTTCTTGGGGAGAAGAGGCATTTTCAGAAGTTCCGCTTGGCTTCCACCACTATGGTACTTATACTATATTTCTAGGAGCCAATATGTGAATTTTGCCAACTATGAGTATATCAATTCAAATTATTTATTCAGTGACTTGGAAAATTACCAGCAGGCAAATTTGTGAAGCTACTTGACCCACTACGAGCTGGATCTGAGCCAGGACTCTGCTATCTTTCCTGCACATGTCCCTTCTCTATCCGAGACTATGATGATGCTTTTGGTTCCTGATTCCTATGTCTAACAGCCCTGGAGCTGTTTGGGTATTCATGTATTCCCATAACATGAGTATCCAGCTAAATGACCAAATATCCCTTTAGGGAAAGTGAGGGGGAAACATTCTTGGATATAATTACATGAGCTTCCTTTTGAATAGCTGGCCTCTTTTTCAGTCAATAGCTTCCAAGTCTATGAATTGACTCCTGGAGAAGGAAATGGCAACCCACTCCAGTATTCTTGCCTGGGAAATCCCATGGACAGAGGATTCTGCTGGGCTACAGTCCATGGGGCTACAAAAAAGTCAGACATGACGAATGAGCACCACTATGAACTGACTCACACCAAGAAATTGGGAAAACTGTAATGTTCTCAGCCTACGTATCATCCATCTTCAATTTCTTTTTACTGTATACCTTAAACAAGGTATCTTGATGGTCACTCTATCCTTCTCTAAAAGGACAGTGCCATCTCCATAGCTCTCTTAAGTCCTGAGACCCCCTGAGTGCCATCCAATCTTGTGCATGTTTAACACACAGTTGGATTCAGAAAAAAGGCAAAAATGCAAAGAATTTGATTCTGCTCAAACTTCTCCTGTGGCTTTGCAAACTACACTACTCTCTGAAAGTATGAGAGTGCTTGAGGGACAGATTTTCACCTTCTAGTGTTTTCAATCAAAGATGCTTACGTATATGCCTAGGGAAAGTTCCTTTCAGAAATTCTCATAAGGAACAAACCTTGATGTGGCATTAAATCTTTGGCATGAACTTAAGTGTACATAAATCTGTCCAAACATTTTCCGGGAATTCACTGGCTTGATTAGATGGTGAATTAAGTAAATTGACAGACTCCATCCTTTAAAATTAGTCATAGAAGCTGAACCTAGGTCTAAGAAGAAAATGAACTGTCTTCTCCATCATGTGTTTCTATTTTTTTTTTCCAGAGGATTAAAAGAATAATACAAGTGAAAAAATTTTCTCCTTGGAAAAATATTTTCTATTTAAATACAAAATGATAACAGATAAACATAAACAATACCATGTAATTTTAAGTTGAGTGCCGAAGAATTGATGCTTTTGAACTGTGGTGTTGGAGAAGACTCTTGAGAGTCCCTTGGACTGCAAAGAGATCCAACCAGTTCATCCTAAGGGAGATCAGTCCTGGGTGTTCATTGGAAGGACTGATGTTGAAGCTGAAACTCCAATATTTTGGCCACCTGATGTGAAGAGCTGACTCATTTGAAAAGACCCTGATGCTGGGAAAGATTGAAGGTGGGAGAAGGGGATGACAGAGGATGAGATGGCTGGATAGCATTACTGACTCGATGGATATAAGTTTGAGCAAACTCTTGGAAATGGTGATGGACAGAAAAGCCCGGCGTGCTGCGGTCCATGGAGTCACAAAGAGTCAGACACGACTGAGCTACTGAACTGAACTGAATTTTAAAGTGAATATATATCCCACAGTGGATATATCCTAATGAGAAAAGGTCAGAAAGCATATTTCACTTGAGAGAAAACATAGCCTTCTAGGATGATTTCTGGATAATTGAAACTTTTTGTCACAGCTTTGTAGTAAATAGTCCTCTTATCTTGAGTCAGTCCCTATTCATTTTGAGCCTCATTTGAATAGGAAAGGGGCAAGATCATATATTTTATTTTTTGTTACTTTGTGTTGCTGCTCACCAACACAATATGGCAGACTGTGCACATGCTTGGATGGGTACTACAATCGAGATACAATCAAAAGTGAAACGAAAATAGATTTCATCTGGGCTCCACTACTATCCAGTTATATGTGAAGTGCATAATTTAATTCATCTTGAAGCTTCTGTTTTATCACATGGAAAAGGGAAATGATAATAAATATAGGGATAGAATACAGTAATGTGCGTTGCATAGTTCCTTACACATAGTAAATGTTTCGTGAGAAGGAACAGCTACTTAGTGCAACAGTCAGGAGTTCCAACTCAACAGCCCAACTTCCTGGTTCCTATCCTGGCTCTTCTAATTTCCATCTGTGTGGCTGTAGGCAAAAGTGTAATGTTTATCTCACTCACTTTTCTTTTCTGCAAAATAGTGTTTTCATTGGGGTAATTACATAAAACATTAGCATAGTCCCTGGAAACTAGTAACTTATCAGTCAATGATAGTTGCCATTATCATTAACTCTGATTTGCTAGTGATCCTAATTCATTAGAGGCTTAATGATCTAATGCTAGACCTAATGCTAACGAGACATTAACATTCATCTGCATGATAGTAAGCAGTCCTCTTGGCCATCCTGCCATATTTTAACCTATTCTAGGAAGCTAGCAATAATTACTGATTAGATGATTTATTTGAAGCAAGTGGCAGGAAGAAGACCAAATGCTGAACCACTTACCTAAAGACTGAGTGAAATGGATTCAGTCTCACCAGACTATGCTGCTGGTGCACAGGTAGCCCTGAAGTTATGTGCTACCTATGTTCTCAGCTCACAGAGCATCATCCTCACCAAGACCCACATGTTCATCTTTTTCCAGGCACTGACTTCCTGGCCACGACTTCTCTTTGAATAGGTTGCTTGCCCATGCTTTTTACTTCTGTTTTTGTCTTGGATCATAAAGAAGTCCAAGCACCAAAGATTTGATGTTTTTAAATTGTGGTGCTGGAGAAGGCCCTTGAGAATCCCTTGGACTGCAAGGAGATTAAACCAGTCAATCCTAAAGTAAATAAACCCTGAATATTCACTGGGAAGACCCATGCTGAAGCTGAAGCTCCAGTGCTTTGGCTAGCTGACCTGAAGAGCTGACTCATCGGAAAAAGATCCTGATGCTGGGAAAGATTGAAGGCAGGAGGAGAAGGGGACGACAGAGGATGAGATGGCTGGATGGCATCACTGACTCACTGGACATGAGTTTGAGCAAACTCTGTGAGATGGTGAAGGATAGAGAAGCCTGGCATGCTGCAGTCCACAGGGGTCACAAAGAGTTGAGCATAGCTTAGGGACAGAACAACAGCAATAAATCTTCAACTTAACAAAATGTCTTGGACCCTTGCTTAGAAACAGGGAGAAAATAAATGGGAGCAGTATACAAAAGTGACTCCCAGATGCTTTTCATTACATTTCTTTTATTTGATATTCAACTCCACTTGCTTTTTCTTCTTTGTTAGGGTATCAGTTATGAGTTTGAAGGGATTTTCACTGGCTAGTGTGTTTCTCTGAAAAATGTTTTTTAGTGAATTTATGCCACACAAACTATTGCTGCTACTGTTGGATGTGGCACATGGTATTAGCCATGGCCTTCGGGAGAACTTGAAACCAAAATTTATTAAGTGATGGGGAGACTCCTGGAGTGGGATTGGGGGCACCCAGGCTTGAGATTCAGCTCTGCTTAACTCCTCATGAAGGTCTCTTTCTATCACATTACCATTGTTTCCTGACTTGGATATTTTTTGTCTTTTCTCTATTATATTGTTTTTGCTTGTTTGTTTTTTGACATGCCAAATGGGAACAGGGAGGGTTGTATATGCAATAAACAAAATTTCAGAGATAATAAAGATACTTGTGGATTGTTTTGGAGAAGTTAAAAGTGACACATAGCCAGTTGTAATATTTCTAACCAGAAGATTTATTACAAGATGAGAGCTAAAATGGAATCTTCAGAATCAACTGAAGCAAGTGTAAGTATCACTTTGTTGTAGAAGTGCGGCTCCTTCAGGGCTTAACAAGCAAGAGAAACTCCTGGAAAGAAAGGTTGTTTAACACCTGAGTCACTTAAATCGATTTGTTACTCAGAACATATGTAATCTTCAACAAATGTCTTAATCTCTTTAATGTTCAGTTTCTCATACATGAAATGGAGATGTTAATTAGCAATTTCTTAGTATTGTATTGATGATTAAATTAATTGATGCTTAACACAACGCATGGGCTTCCCAGGTATCACTAGTGGTAAAGAACCCACCTGCCAATGCAGGAGACATAAGAGATGCAAATTTGATACCTAGGTCAGGAAGATCCCCTGGAGGAGGGCATGGCAACCCATCCAGTATTCCTGCCTGGAGAATCCCATGGACAGAGGAGCCTGGCGGGTTGCAGTCCATGGGGTCACAGAGTCAGGTATGAACTCTGTCTGACACAATGCTTGGCATGCTATGAATGTTTGAAATTGCAGTGCTATGAGAATTAAAATAATGCTGTTTTGTTCATTGTGTTGTAGGTAAGAGTATAAAAAGTAATTCAGTTTTCTTTTATTTCTGTGAATCACAGAATCATGAATCTCATCAGTGAAGGAACTTCAAGAGATTCCTTAGTTCAATTTATTTACTTAGGCATAGAAGGTATTATTATTTCCAGTTGAGATATGAAGCAACTGAGGCCTGAAAATAGTGAGATTTGGCCATATTGCTGTAAGTATTAATAGGGACTTGATCCCAAGTCACCTGCCTTTTAATATATTATTTTGCTGATGGGAAATGTTAGCAGCAAGTAATGGTTACATGCTGTAAATTTACTGAAATATGTTTTTAAAATAAATATAGAGTTTCTAATGTGCCAGTCAGGTATCACATCTTCCTAGTGTTGTTCTTCAAATCAAATAATTCTGTCTCCCAAATTAGAGATGTGCCATTTGACCAGGGTATTTTAGATCCATAATCCTTGTAGATTTCAGCTGTCTCCTCTTCCCTTTCTGAGTAGGAGCCCTCTAAATAGTTTCAAATATCATTGGGCTGATTTTCTTCCTCTTGTTCAGGAAACTTAAAATATTATACTATAACATGGTATCAAAGATCCATGGCTCTTATTAAATTGAATTTAAAACCAATGTTTTAGTTATAAAAGATCTTAAAACTTGCAATTTTATGTGAAGTAGGATTACTGATCCTTTTCCAGCTCTAATTCTGGTTTGAAAAGCACTCTGTCCCTCTGTGTCATTTAGCTGAATCTGCATGCTTGATTGAAGAAACTAACTTTGCAGTGTTGCAATGAACACTGAAGAGCCACATGAAGACATTTCTAAATGCACATTGAGATTTTTAAAATTGGGGAGGATCTTTCTTTGAAAGGAATTTTCCTTCACAAAGTGGTTATATTAATTGTGATTATATAATATTTCATCTACTGATAAGGGCCTTTTTGTGATGCTGGTAGATTGTAAACTCTAATCCTAAACTCAGACGATAATAGAGCTACTAGTTCAGTGAATAACGACCTTTTGAGCATTATTATTGCTATTAAATTTTTATTGTCTTGAATTGCTATTTACCATTTTTACAGTAAATCAATAGCACAAAATATTAAACATTTTCTAGGCATGAAACCATTCTGAAAAAGATTTTCTGATTCGTCCCTGTGTCATTATTAAAATCATTTTCTTCTACTTGCTGAAGTATAAATGTATTGAATCGCTTGCACTGTTTCGTATTTGAGACATCCCCTTTTGCATTGTGAAACCCTTTGATCACTTTCACTTTGGGGGGAAGGTTTCGGCATAATTAAGCATTTTGTGATGATGGTAATTTATTTACCTGGATTCTCTCATGTACTCTGAGCATGTGCTTGGTTGGATGGTCTATGTTGTGTCTGTCCACTTACCTCCCGTAAGGGTAAAAACATTTACTCTGGTTAGCCGTGGTATTCAAAACCGGCATCTGTCTCATTGCCAAGCTCTTCATCAATTATCACCAGAATTCTACTGAAAATTTTCTATAAATACATTTTTGATTTTGCCAGGAGAATGTGACTTTCTATGGCTAAAATAAAGCTATAACATAGAAAATAACGTTATCCTCTACAGCTGAACTTTCTGACAAATAACTCACTGTCACTCAAAACACCCTGATTTTCCCTGCTCCTGATTCTTCATTTGATATCTTTCAAGTAATTTTTCTCCTATTCTACCTCAAACTCCCATTTTTATTTGGGGAAAATCTTTTCATTTTGTGAAGTATTGTTGTAAGATATTACTGATAACAATACTACAGCACAATGATACTGCTAGTAGCAGGGTGTTTATTTGCAAAGATACATTATTTTACAAAGGGCTCAGAATTTTAGATAAATTGAACTAAAAATTTAATGCATATTAAAAGCAAAACTGTAGCAACTTTTATAAAACAATCAGAATACAAGTTAATAATAATATATATGCTAACCAATATCTTTGTAATAACACTATATGAGTTCAGTTCAGTTCAATCCAATCACTCAGTCATGTTCAACTCTTTGCGACCCCATGGACTGCAGCATGCTAGGTCTCGCTTTCCATCATCAACTTCCAGAGTTTACTTTAAACTCATGCCCATTGAGCTGGTGATCTCATCCAACTATCTCATCTGTTGTCCCCTTCTCCTCCTGGCTTCAATCTTTGCTAGCACCAGAGTGTTTTCAGAAGAGTCAGTTCTTTGCATCAGGTGGCCAAAATATTGGAGTTTCAGTTTGAACATCAGTCCTTCCAATGAATATTCAGGACTGATCTCCTTTAGGATGGGCTGGTTGGATCTCCTTGCAGTCCAAGGGACTCTCAAGAGTCTTCTCCAATATCACAGTTCAAAAGCATCAGTTCTTCTGTGCTCAGCTTTCTTTATAGTCCAGCTCTCACATCCATACATGATGACTGGAAAAACCATAGCCTTGACTAGATGGACCTTTGTTGGCAAAGTAATGTCTCTGCTTTTAAATATGCTATTTAGGTTGGTCATAACTTTCCTTCCAAGGAATAAGTGTCTTTTAATTTCAAGGCTGTAGTCACCATCTGCATGATTTTGGAGCCCCCCTACCCCAAATAAAGTCTGCCACTGTTTCCACTGTTTCCCCATCTATTTCCCATGAAATGATGGGACTGGATGCCATGATCTTAGTTTTCTGAATGTTGAGTTTTAAGCCAAATTTTTCACTCTCTAGAAAACTATAAATAAATGGAAAGATTTGAAACCATGGCTATTAAAGGTCTCACTGCCAACAGTCAGCATATCAGTGGTCCTCCCAGCAGAAAGTGTGGCCAGGGGTAGGTTATGACCTTGTCTCTGGGGCCCTCCTGGCCCCTGGCTTTGGGGCCAACAAGTGAGTTGGGAGGGGGCCCTGTGGACAGGCCGAGGGCTGTGTCCCCAGAGCTCTGGAGCCCTCACCTCCGCCGCCCCCTGGTTGGGCCCAGGATTCTAAGCAGACGCAAACCTCTTCCCTCATCCCGACCTCTAAGGTCTAATGGCAGCTGTAGTCTCCAGGGGTCGCAGTGCATGGAGGCCTGAGCAACCGGAGTGTATAGACACTGCCGTTAAGACAACAGCTTCAGCCAGCTTCAGTCTTGTTTCAAAGTCACGTTTCAAAGCTTGGTACCGCTTAGGTCAGTTACCTGCTCAGGAGGTGGGGGAGGTCAGGGTTAAGGTGCAGGACATTTGCACATCATTACTTCCGGCCCACCTCTGTGGCTGGGACTATTTTCAAAGAAGGGCAATTGCTGCGGGTGGGAACTTAACCTAATTGGTATATGCTCCGAGATGTATTCCTGTTGATGCTATGCAAATGCTTCTCTCCAGCTTAGATGAAAAGCCTGAGGAGGACTGGGTCCTGGGTGCCTAGCTGCCTCGGGAATGATGGCTGGGCAGAGTCTGAAAACCTGGCCCAGAGGGCACCGCCAGCTGAGGGCACCACCAGCTGAGGTCTGCTTCACCAACTGGGCCTGGACGCTGGGGGATCCCAGATGAGGTGTTGAATGAATGCTCCCAGCAGGTTAACTGACCTGTACAGGACACCCTCCTTGTAACCAGGGCCTGGACCTTGGAGGGCAAAAGTGGAGCCTTGGGTCCTTGTCCTTTCTTGTCAGAGCAGAGGATAACATTTGTTTTGGTGGAGGATCACAAGAACATCATTCTGCATGCAATGCAGGAGACCTGGGTTTGGTCCCTGGGTCAGAAAGATCCCCTGCAGAAGGGAATGGCAACCCACTCCAGTATTCTTGTCTGGAGAATCCCATGGATGGAGGAGACTGGCACTTAAGTACATGGGTTCACAAAGAGTAAGACAGGACTGGGTGGCTATCACTTTTTCAAAAACATTCTGACCTAATGTTAGGGAAATTAAATGGATGAAGTCTTGTTCAGGCTTCAGAGACAAAGGAAGCAAGCAGGCCTCTGACCTGCTGAGACACTGCCCTGACTACTGCTGTGAGTTCAGTCTGAGGCACCACAGATGGACGGGGTGGATCTTGGAACTGTTGAACCCCTGCAGTGGGGTCTGGCCAACTGTGGCCTGCACTTAACAGCAACTCACAGTTTTTGTAAAACAAAACAAACAGCTCTGTAAAAAAGATTAACATGATACCAGAGTTGCAGTTTGCTCACACATTGATGATGGTATGCATTTGAAGCCTGGAACTGTAAACAGGAACCCCCAAACTGCAATCTTGAAGTCTCACCCACAGGCTGGAGGTTCTACCTGGGGTCTTTTTCCAGTTGGAACTCCAGATTGCTGTTACACAGGACTTCCCAGTGCTATTTGAGTCTGGATGTCGGCAAATCCAACTTGATGAGTATGTATTATTACTCTCCTTTGCTGTTTCTATTTCTCTTTTCTTTAATGTTAGTATATTGAAAGTAAGCTAGATAATTCTCTAATAAATATTGAAATTGTTTATTTGTATATCACGAGTGATTTATTTTGTTAGCAAATCCTTTGAACCTGAGATGAAAGTTAAAACTTTGCACAGAACACTTGTCGCCTGACCCCAAGAATAAAGGATCTGACACCAATAAATGTGTAACAGCTAACTACGACCATCCCTCACCTTCCTATAAAAAGGATCTGCAGAAAGCTTTTGGGAAGTTTTGGGTTTTTAAGGCACAAATCACCCATTTCCTTGCAGGCCCTACAGTAAACCTTCCTCTGTTTCAGACTCCCAGATTTTAGTATTGTTTGGCCTTACTGAGTGTTGGGCACACAGACCTGTGCTTGACAACAGCATGAAATTATATAAAAGATACAATCTTCAACAGAAAGCTATGTCAGCATTAGATTATTGTCAGCATTAGATTATTGTGATATGTCTTTGTAAAAGAATTTTCAGCTACTAAGCAAGTTTTCTATTTTATGTTGTTGGGGAATGATAAAGAAATTTTCACTCTATTTAGTAAAAAAATAATCTTTACCTGCTGATAAGCTTAAGGGCATTATTTGCCACTTTCTTAATTGATAGTGACTTATAGTTTTGCATTAAAGAGAATATTTCCAGTTCATCCTTGACTCCTTCAGTTTACATATAAAATTTTCAGTACTGGTATTTTTATATTCTATTTATTCAAAAATATTTGAACTTGGATTGAGCATTATCCTTCTAAAGAAACTGAACATTGTCAATTGTAATTTTCTGCCTCTGCTGAGAATTATGTAGGCAAAGAAGGATGCCTTTCAAATAAGTATTTTTTGCTTCTAAATATCAATGTAAATATGTATTTCTGGTTGTGATACAAAATGTGAATGAGTCAAAGTTTATATTTTCAAAAATGTTGAAAAGTCTGTTTAAGCTAAAAGGAAATCAGCATTTTAATACACTTAAATAGTAAGTATGCCAGAGTACAAATCACTGCAACATGGTATCATGATTCCTAGCGTACTTACCCTCTCACTGATGATGTCACCAATGATGTCACAAACAAGTTCTCCATCCAGGCTGTGTGCCCACAACCTAGACTAGCAGAATGGATTTCTCTGACTTATTCCTGCCTGGATTGTTGCTTCTGGAGAGTGAGTCAGGATCAAAAGGCACTTAGAACTTTCACTGTTGTCATTATTGCCAATATGGCAGTGGGTTAAGGGCTGCCCTCAGTCGCTCTGTTGTGTCCAACTCTCTGTGACCCCATGGACTGTCACCTACCAGGCTCCTCTGTCCATGGAGTTTTCCAGGCAAGAATACTGGAGTATATTTCCAGAATACTGGAAATGGCTTGCCATTTCCTACTCCAGGGGATCCTTCCTATCCAGGGATAAAACCTGTATCTCTTGCATCTCTGTCATTGGCAGGTGGATTCTTTGCCATAGGCGAGACTGGGGATGGTTAATGGGGTTTCTGGCTAGATTTTCCTTTCTGACTAGAAAGTTTCCTGACCATTTTATGAACCTACCTTTTTCTATTTCCTATTTCTGAACTGGATCTTCCAACTTTTTATTGATTCTCTAAGCTTTCAATAACTTTGCAATATATTTACTTTTTCCTTAAGTCTACATGGTCAGTTTATGTGACTTTTAATCAGGATTCTTTGCTTGTACTCTTCCATTTCTCCAACTCTTACTAATTTTTGAAGGGCCATTTCAAAAGCCTTATCTTCTTTGAGTGCTTTTCTCATTTTCAAATTGATTATGGATGCTCCTTGCTCTAAATTCTCCCCGATGTAATTATGCTTTTGTTTTACAACTTCAAATTGTGTTATGTTTTTATAGATGTTCTTTTTTTTGCAATGATATTTTGGCTCTCCTGTTAGGTTGTAAACTCCATCAGGCAAGATTTTTTTTTTTAAACTTATTTTTGCCCAATGCACCTACCCAAAATAGTGCCTTTCTATAAGAGAAGAAGCAAATTATATAGGGTTCATTTTTTTCAAAATTTGAGGACTGGTTTAAACTAACAAAAAGTGGCATTTTGATATATAGTTTACTAAAAAAATAAATGCACTCTTCTCTAATTTTAATGTTTTATCAAACTGTGTTTGGGGGATACAGGGCTGTTTTATATTTTACTCAGAATTTTTGAATGTTTGAAATATTTGCCACTACAAAGAAAAAGGTAGGTGAACAGTAACTGCAGTTGTTAGCAAGTTTTGTATTTTATTGTTTTGTTCATCATGGTATAATTTTAGATAGTGAAAATCTTTTAAAATTTTAATTGAATAAAGTGTCAAAACCCACACAAGTAGACAGACAGAAGTTTCACTGTCTTATTGAAAAGTCACCCCCTGCAACATTCTCTTTCACCGGAGTCAACCTTGTGGGCTTACAAATGGGGATGCTCTTAGTTCATGGTGATGGAACATGCCTTATTGTTTCATTGGGATGAATAAAGAAGTAAGAAACTGAATCCATTGAAATGAATGAAATATAGCTTAAAGAGGAAAGTAAAAAGTTGAAACTATAGCATATGTACAAGTTTAAAATGACAGTGTTAATTAGAATTTTATTTTGTGCGTGTGAAGACTGGTTTCCAATAAACACACTTTCTCTCATCAAACCTGCCTCATCACTGGAATGAACTGATGATGATGTTTAAATGATATATGCTGTGTTTGCAAAGAATCTAAGATCTTTAATTTTGCCTTCAAAGGAATATTTTGCACAGAGATAATCCTACTGCTGACCAAGTCATACTAAATTCAGCAGAAGTTTAGTAACTGAAACTATTTTATTATCACAAATAACATCTGTATCTTTACTAAAACTTCTTGAAGAGATGGCATTAGAATTGGACACACAATACTTTATTGAGATGGTAGAGTCCCACACAAGATTGTCATCCACATTGTCTTTGTTTATATTTTGTAGCTGGTGAACAGGTTGTAATTTTAACACTTTCAGACAAATATAACTGAGACTTCTGTTTCGTGTTTTATCTACTGGATTTAATGAAAGTTTGGAGTTCATGTTTCTAAAAATATGTACCTTTTCAAGGAGGAAGCATTATATAGCCACCTGTGTCCTATATGCTTCTCTTTGAACACTTATTTTTCCAGACCTTGCTTTTTTTTAATTCCTTGCAGTCTACCAGTATAGGATTTCTTTGTGGAAAACAACATTTTATGTATAATGGTAGTACTGTTAAGCTACTTACCAGACCAGAAAGACACTATTAGGGGCATTGAAAATATCCACAGAGCTTCGGGAAGATAGATACTATGTCAACCTTCTTTAAATATTACATGGCAACCTAAAGTAGACTTTCAGAAGTGTCTTCTCTTGAGACCTATTCAGCCGTGGCAGAGGCGACCACATTGTTCCAAGCTTCTCGATCCCTGGATATAGTGGTGTGTTGGAGTTGAATTGTATAGGTTTATGAGAGCCAGCTGTTAAACTTTTAGGAATTTTGCAAACTAGTTTTTAAACACAGCCATTATTAACATTTGAATTATATGATTTATAAGTAAATATATTTAAGTTGATTTTATTTTCTTAGGCTTCAAAATCACTGCAGACTAATCAAAGCTATGGCTTGTCCAGTAGTCATGTGTAGATGTGAGAGCTGGACCATAAAGAAGGTTGAGCGCCATAGAATTGATGCTTTTGAATCATGCTGTTGGAGAAGACTCTTGAGAATCACTTGGACTGCAAGGAGATCAAACCAGTCAATCCTAAAGGAAATCAACCCTGAATATTCATTGGAAGGACTGATGCTGAAGCTCTAATACTTTGGCCACCTGATGAGAAGAGCTGACTCACTGGAAAAGACCCTGATGCTGGGAAAGACTGAGGGCAGGAGGAGAAGGGATGACAGAGGATGAGATGGTTGGATGGCATCACCAACTCAATGGACATGAGTTTGAGCAAACTCTGGGAGATGGTGAAGGACAGGGAAACCTGGCATGCTGCAGTCCATGGGGTTGCAAAGAGTCAGACACGACAGAGCAACTGAACAACAACAGTATTAAAAAGGCAATAAAGATGCAAAACTCACCACTTCTTACTTATTGCATCTTACTATTGTCAATGCTTTTGAATTTCTTTACATTTATTTTATCTGTGTGGTAGGAATACTAGGTAATGGTGTGTTTCTCTCTGCTCATCTCTTCACAGTTCCACATTTGTTGACCTCACCTTGGTGCCTGTAATCACTGTGGTGTAATCGACCAGTGTGGGGTGGACCCCAGCTGGTTGTTACACCTTTACCAGCACACTACTGTTTAGATCCTATCTACCTGGGGTGTCCTTGAACTCAGTATTCCTGGGGGGTAACTTCCTGATTGTGTTTCTGAATATATCAGAGGTAGTAACTTTGTTGGACCATAAATCTATGGCATTCTTCGTGTGCCTCCATGAATTTTTAGCATTGGGGTTTCTCTGCTAACCCTTCCAAAGCATTTGTAAGCATTTATTCTTTTGTATTAAAGCTCCCGTTGCTTAAACCACCTGAAGTGGTCTGTGTTTCCCAAGCTAACACTGCTTCCTTAATTTTCACATTGTTTTTACTTATTCCTTATTGATTTCAGAGTCTTACAGCTGCTTTCTCATATGTGATCTGATAGAAATGAAAATTGCTGAAGGGTATCATTTACATAACTTAGGATCTTCAAAGCATAGCATTAATAGAACTGATAGCTCAGTTGTCCTGAGATATCAAATTTCTTAACAAGATTCCCTCAGATTTTACCCAGTTCTTCCTTAGTTAATAAAACAAAGATTTAATGGAAGAAAGATGGTAGATCGCCAGACAGCTATGGGATAGTCCTATATATTTTGAATTAAATTAGCTTTGCAGTTGGAGATGGATGTGGTAAATGAGGAATTGAAAATGATTATAAGATGATATATCAGAGCACATTCATATGTGGATGGGGATTATTTAGTTCTGATGAATCAGGAGAAAGGAAAATTATCAAGTCCTTTGGCATGGGTGCAGATACGGGAACCAGTGCATAAACATTATTATTGGCATATATTGGATATGCTTTATTGAAGGCAAAACAGTAATACAGAGATGTAGAACTGTGTATAGATTTGGTAGTGTGCCAGGGTCCAGCCTCGGCGGGGTCCGGGGGTCTTGAGGGATGAGTGGCGTCGGCGGAAGAAGAACTGAGCTGAGTAGATGTGTGGTGATGGAACAGTCTCTCGTTTATTGTTGTTGGTTTACAGTTTTATAGCCAAAAGACATGCCCATTACATCACCTATCGTTCTATAAAATTTTTTGTTTTCTACCTTCCATAGCAACCTTATCATTGAGTTCATTCCCCAAATTATCATGAAACATTCCCTTTGCAGAAGTCAGATTTTTATGTAATTAGATTTAACAATAGTATGTTTACCATTTGAATGTCTTCAGTATACTTCATTCAATCAAGATAAGTACATCAACCTAAGTAGAAAAGTTACATTTCTCTTATCAGGTACAACTACGTAGAAGCTAGAGGGAAGGGCTTAAGCTTGAGACTGTTTATTCTAGTAACCTACTCCAGTTCTTACGAGAAAAGAGGAAAGAGGACAAAGAGACAGTTTAGAGAGAGGAAAGAGAACTAAGAGACAGTCAAGCAGCACTGCTTTAGCAATAAAACCCTATTAACCTTATAACTACTAAAATGAATTCCTATGTCTACATTATCCTAAAGCAATCAATATCTCCAACTATGCTGGCCACAATTATGAGCATTCCTAAGTCTCAATTGAGCCTGATTTCTACAAGGAAGCGAGCCTCCTCTGTGGAGTGGTCAGGGGAGTGGGAGGTGGAAAGGTGACCCAAGTACAAGCCTTTCTGGTGGTGGCCTTGCCATGACCTCCAGAGAACTCTTGGTAAACTCCCCAGTAAGGAGTAGTAACCTATTTAAATGTCCCTTTCATTCCTCCATAGCCCCCGGGGAAGGTGATCCACCTTCCCGGAGCCTCTGGTCCATAAGGTCTGGGGGGATTATCTCAGGACGAATTCTTTCCAACTGTGACTGACCTACTGAGATGAGCCAATGTTCCGAGCATGGACAGAACTCTCAAGAAAAATACCAGGGTGGGGCTTGCCCAGGATGCCCCGATAAAGAAAGTCAGCTTTGCAATTTCTTTCTTAGGCTCGTGACCTTGTCATCCGAGCAAGGGGGCATCCTGACGGCTCCCGGCAGTAGTGGGCTCATAAGAAAATTCTCTATTGATTGCTTCCATTTCCTAAGTGGGCTTCTGTGGTGGCTCAGTGGTAAAGAATCCACCTGCCAAACCAGGTGATGCAGGTCCAATCCCTGGGAAGGAAAAATCCCCTGGAGAAGGAAATGACAACCAACTCCAGGATTCTTGCCTGGGAAATCCCATGGACAGAGGAGCCTGGCAGGCTACAGTCCATGGGGTTGCAAAGAGTTGGATATGACTTAGTGACTAAACAGCAACAGCAACATTTCCTAAGTAAAATGAGAAATAAAGACATCGGCTGAAGCTGAGATGATGGGAGGGATGTTGGTAGCTTGGAAAGAGAATAAAAGTGTGAAATATGTTCAGGAGAGTTAGGGAGTGTAGTGACAGCAGAAATTTAGGGTTTGCATACAGCACTGAGGGTCTACACGGTGTCTGTAGTCCTGTCGGTAAACGCTGTGCATGGCACGGCTGCAGGTGAGTTCAGGGCGTGGGAAGGGGCCGGGCAGAAAAGCAGGTGGGGGCAGCCTGCGGGGCTGCAGAGGGACCCTTAGACAACGCGATGCAGAAATGAAGCCGTTTTGGTAGAGGGAAGCTCACAGAGCTGCAGGAACACAGAGGGGCATGCAACCCAGTCTAGTGAAGAGTGACTAGTTAGAGACTTCCAGAAGTAGGCCCTGAATTCAATCCTGAGGAACAAATAGCAGCAAATCGGGCAGAGAACAGGGAGTGGAAAGAGCCTTCTGAGCAGAGGAAGCCATTAAAGCGTATAATAACTGTACCTCAGGTTTGCTTTGGGACATTTAGTCTTTATTTTTTAAATACATAGCAAATACTAGAACTGGAAATTGAAACAGGAATACCCTTAGAACATAAAGCCGATACATTGCTTAGATTATATCCAGGTCACCTCCTGGTATAGATCGGATGAGGCGAGAAGATACACTGATCAGATGCTTTTGGCCTCCTCCAGCTCCACAGTTTTTATATCTGGGTCATGATCTGACCAAATGTCTGTGCTGTGATGTTTAAGCATGTTAAAATCATTACTCTCTAAATGTGTTCCACTGAGAGATTACAAAACTCTTCAGAATAGCAACCAGTGTAAACTCTGGATGGGAAACAGGTCAGCATCTTTCATGAGAAACTGTGTATTTTAAGCCCTAATAAACAATGAGAAGATAATAAAACCATGAAGCTAAATATACCACCCCATCCTACGAGTCATGTGGTTAACTTTGTTTACCCAGTAGAGATTATCATTTATTTCACCATATGTATTTATTAACCTTAGAATCAGTTTTATCCAGTAAAGAAATATTGGCTATGATGATGTAGGACTGAACAATTAGAAAGCATAAATATCTTGATTAAAAGACAGCATTAGCCATCTGAAGATAGGCACCTATATCTTCAGACTATATCCTATAAAAACTTTCAGAAAAATTTTGAAAGGATGGGTATGTATCTGTGTGTGCGCTCAGTCGCTTCAGTCATGTCTGTCTCTTTATGACACTATACATATACATATATATTCATGCATATGCATGTTTCTATGTACACATGTGTATGTCCATGTAAATTTAGTATGTATTATATTATACATGTATTTTTATAATTGCATCTTTCATAAGTTTTTATTATAGCAATGATACATATTTCTGATTTAAGATTTCAAATAGCATGAAAGTGAAAGTGAAAGTCTTGTCCAACTCTTTGCGACCACATGGACTGTAGTCCATGGAATTCTCCACGCCAGAGCACTGGAGTGGTAGCCTCTCCCTTCTGCAGGAGACCTTCCCAATCCAGGGATCGAACCCAGGTCTCCCACACTGCAGGTGGATTTCTTACCAGCTGAGCCACAAGGGAAGCCCTTCAAGTAGCAGAGAAGGGTATATATAAGGTGAGGAAACTTTCTGCTCTCCCCTCACCCCCACCGCTTCATTCTTGAAGGCAAACTAATGAAATGACTTTTTGTTCCAGGTTTGGATCCACTGCTTTCCAGGCCTGATACACAGTTTTCATGCTTGATTTTTATTGCTGGCTCTCATAGTTTAGCTTGATCTGCTGAGGATTCAATATCTTTTTTGTATGTTAGGTGTATGTATGTTCCTGTTTGAATATATTCTCCAGAAAACTTTTTGAGGGAAGTGTTTATGAGATATAAAATATCTGAGTCTGTCTTGAATAGTTGTTTTTGATTGACAATTGGGTGGATCTGGATTACAAGTTAAAAATCATTTATCTTAGAATTTTGAAGGCATGGCTTCATTATCATCAATCATGGTGTTGGTGATAGCCAATGTGATGCCACTTTGAGTGCTTATTCTTTTGGAAGCAACTTGTTTATTTTTTCCATTGTGAAAGCTTACAGAATTTCCCTTCTGATTCAGAAATTTGCTGAAAATTTTTAGGTTTCATCTTTTTATTTGATTCTATTTGATAGTCTGTTGAATCTTTATATATTAAAGTAATTTCTTAAGATGATTGAAATTATATTCCTTTGCAGTTTTATCATTTTTATCCTAAATTTTTTGTTTTCTCATTCTAGAAGTTTTATTTAATGGATGTTGGAGTGTCTGCCTTGACCCTTTGTAATCCTTAATTTCTCTCATTTTCTCCATATTGGAGAGAGTTCAGATGAGCAACTTGACTTAAACTCTCTCTATTCCATTGCTTAGCCATTCTATGTACCTTTAAAATTTTAGGAATCACATTTGTAATTTCCAAGAAATTTTACTTTTATATAATTACTTTTTTTTACAGTGCAGCATGTACTTTTTATTGATGAAATACTTTTTTATTTCTCTAAATGCAATCATTATGTTTTTAAAGTTTTCTTTTGTTCTTTAGGATATCTGACTTTTTATTTTACTTGTTCCATTTGTTCATCTTGATTTTTCTCTGTCTGGTTTTGATTTCCTTGAATATTTGACGAGTCTTTATAGTCTACTCATATTTATGAATAAGAATTCAGTTCATAAACATCAAGCGATAACACAGGTTTTCTTCATAGAATTTTTGGTCTGTTTCTCTGAAGTCCCTTCCTTTATGTGGGTCTGTAGAGTTTGTCTGACACATCAAATGGCAGCTTTGTGTCGCAGTGACCTAGTGAGGTGATTAAGAGAATGCAACCCTGGAACTAGACTCTGTATTCACATCTTAGCTCTAACTTCAGTGAACTTAAGCAAGTTACTTAAAATTTCTGTGTTCCAGTTTCCTTATCTTTTAGATGACAATAATAATGCTACTGCCTGAGGCTCAGATGGTAAAGAGCCTGACTGCAATGAGGGAGGCATGGGTTCAATCCCTTGGTTGGGAAGACCCCCTGGAGAAGGGCCTGGTAACCCACTCCAGTATTCTTGCCTAGAGAATCCCCATGGACAGAGGAGCCTGGTGGGCTCCAGTCCACGGAGTTGCAAAGAGCTGGACATGACTGAGCGACTAAGAACAAAGTCTTAGTCTTGCCTGTTTCAAGAATGAAATAGATTAATTAAATTTGTGTGAAGAATTAAGGATTAAGTACTGACACATTCAAATATGAAAATAAAAGGACTAATCCGGAGCAGAGCAGTTGGAGGTACTGCCTTACCTTTTGTTGTCCATTGCCACCACCCCGTGTTAAATCTCAAGTTATTCTAATCTTCTTTGCTTCTCTTTTAGGCATGAAGATTCACAGCTGTTTCTCCCAGGCAAATAGTATATCAGTTTTACAGAAAGCACTTTTATGGGTTTTTCTTGGGAACAAAGGCTGAATACACCTGCTGAACACATCTTCCTCTGTTCAGTTTAGTTCAGTCGTGTCTGACCCTTTGTTACCCCATGGACTGCAGCAAGCCAGGCTTCCCTGTCCATCACCAGCTCCCGGAACTTACTCAAACTCATGTCCATAGAGTCGGTGATGCCATCCAACCATCTCATCCTCTGTCATCCCCTTCTCCTCCTGCCCTCAATCTTTCCCAGTGTCAGGGGCTTTTCCAATGAGTCAACTCTTCACATGAGGTGGCCAAAGTATTGGAGTTTCAGCTTCAATATCAGTCCTTTCAATGAACACTCAGGACTGATTTCCTTTATGATGGACTGGTTGGATCTCCTTGTAGTCCAAGGGACTCTCAAGAGTCTTCTCCAACACCACAGTTCAAAAGCATCAATTCTTCTGCACTCAGCTTTCTTTATAGTCCAACTCTCACATCCTTACATGACCACTGGAAAAACCATAGCCTTGACTAGATGGACCTTTGTTGGCAAAGTAATGTCTCTGCTTTTTAATATGCTGCCTAATTTGGTCATGGCTTTTCTCCCAAGGAATAAGTGTTTTTTAAATTTATAGCTGCAGTCATACAATGTTGGGGATAACTATAGTAGAAAAATGCCTCCTGATCAAGCTATTCTATAGATAATCACCAATCACCCTGATTATGACCAACATTCAACTTCTTTCTGTAGCTACTGATTCTATGTTTGAGCTCCTTCAAGCCTGCTAGGGAGAAGAGTTCCTGTTATTTGTTGGTCATATTCCAGACTTTGCCACCTTCTGCTTCAATTTCTGTCAATATAGTCCTATCCAATTATAGATTGCTGTAAAGAATCAACTTCTCTGATGTGCAAATAAAAGCTATTTTTATTTTTAGGGTTGTTTATGATTGTTCACTTTTATGCAGCTTTAGTAATATTTCAGTTAAGAGGAGGAGTGAAAAATTAAAACATGTATTTAGTTTGAAATCTTTAACCAGAATTCCTGTAAAAATATGAATTTAAGCAAAAGTTTTCTTCCCCAAAACAAAAATAACATTTTTATAATCATACCACTTTTTTTCTGATTTATATTAACACTCCCTGTCTGAAAAATATTCTTATGTTTTCCTTGTAACATCCTTTTCCATATAAAATAAGTGATTTTAAGGCATTTTTCTGCAGTCATTCAAATAAAGAGTGAAGAGTTAAGATGCCTTCTCAAAATAATTTAAAATCAGGAGGGAGGTGGGAGGGGGGTTCTAGAAGGGGAACACATGTATACCCATGGCAGATTCATGTCAATGTATGGCAAAACCAACACAATAATGTAAAGAAAATTAAAATAAATAAATTTAAAAAATGATGAAATAGTACCTAACTTAAAAATATACCTGGAAGAGTTGTGGTTGATAAAGTGAGATGTTATCTCTAATCCGTTTAATTCTCTAAAGAAGATATTGTCACTGTAGAATATTTGTTAATAAAAAGGAAAATAATAGGATAAAAAAATCTTGAATTCCAATCCCACAAAAAAGGGGTCATAATTTTTATATAAGATAAAAATTAATACTTGATACTAATATAAATACAATTGAGTTGACCACTGAAGATCATGAAAATGCAGAAGGCAAAGTGAGAGTGAGTGCAACCAAAGTGAATTTTGCATTTCTGTTCTAATGTGTGGTAACAGCAAATCTTGTTATATAGCTGAATCTTAGTACTGAGTCAGTGATACCAGGGTACCATTTCCTTGTCTCTTTGCCCCATAATAAAAATGAGTCAAAGTGGTCCTTTGTTGTTCTCTTGAAGTTTGTTCTCTCCTTAGGAATCAAAGGCAGATATGGCATGCTTTTTGGTAGAATGGAAATGATCAAATGGTATACAGTAGCAGGACACATATATGCACACAAAGACATACTCATCCCCATTACCTCATACTTTTATTGCAGTGAATAATAGTATAGGAGTTAGTTTGATGTATACAAAGAAAGACGTGTGTAATACCCAGGAAACATATTCTTTCATGTATCCCTCCCCCCAGTGTGTAGCAGGTTGCCATTTAACAGAATTATCACTATTCTACCTGGAGAAGGGAATGGCAACCCACTCCAGTACTCTTGCCTGGAGAATCCCATGGACAGAGGAGAACCTGGTGGGCTACAGTCCATGGGGTCACAAAGAGTTGGACATGACTGAGCGACATTCACTCACTGCTCACTCACTCTTCTATGAATAATTTAAATGAGATTAATTAGTACTTTTTAAGAGGAATTAATTGATTGTTCCTAGTTGCAAAAGACTAATGGTACTACTCAGGCATAATATAGATTCAGCCAGTGTTGAACTGGGGCTTTTCCCAATAGCCCTGCCAACACAGAGACTTGACCACTCAAGATCCCCCCTTCCTCCAGCCTTTTAAACAACATTTGTTGACCTTTAGAAGTAAAGACTGAATGTGGATTAGATGCATAAAAAGAAACCAAAATGATTCAACAAAATCATGTCCAGTTGTGCCAGAAGGTGAAATTTTTATGTCTCTGTTCCATGGTTAGGGTCAAGTGATTTAAGTGAGCTTTATGAAAATAAACAAAATACCAATATCCTCACATTATCCAAATAGGTGAAAAAATAATTCCAGATGCTGGTAGTTATGGGCCTATTTCAGGGTATTAAGGAGTATACAAGAGTGTAGGAAGCAAAATTTTATCAAGTGAGCAAGGACTGACTTTAAGTGGACAAAGATTTCATTATTGTGTACGTACAAAATTCGACTTCAAAAAGTTTGTAGTCTGTATGTCTAAAATCCAAAATTAAATAATTGTAGATGGACAACACTTTTTTTTAGGGAGTATTTTCCCACTACTCAAGGCAAATTAGGTGTCTTTCAATCCTAGCAGTGTTTATTTTGCTGTGATAAATTAAAGTTCTCATTCACTCATTTGACATAAACAACCTTCTATGAGTAATGAGAAATGGATAAGAGAGAATCAGATGTAGGAAGAGTCCAAAGAAGTATTTGACAGTTTGTCAATATGTAGGTAAAATACCTCATTTTATACACACACACACACACACACACACACACACACACACACAGACATCCTACCAGTCAATAAAAACTATACAACCTTTTCTTTTTTCTGCTTTGCCTCCACCTTTCCTCCCTCCAAAATAAAACTATTATTGCTGGAAGTGAAATTTTTATTTAGGTTGCCTCATCCTTTGTATACTACTTTCAAGGAACTGCACAGGGAAGCCAGGAAAAATTCTAAACTCACAATTCTAAAACATGCGTTATTTTGTGTGCATATGTGTGTTTTAAGGTGTCCTATTTGTGAGTGCTTAAGGATTGTATGGAAGATAAAGCAAGCAATGTGTCTTCCTGCTTCTGCTGACGAGCAGTGGAAACTCCTAACAAAGCAGGTGTTTTGCTGATGTCTGAGAAATCTAAGAGATTGACATTTTGCTCTGGGGAAAAAAGGAGGCTGTGGATTATTTTCCTTATTTTGTATCAGCATATCTTGGAGGAATCCACTTAGTATGGGGTTCATGCCTTTAATTGCTTGAAATAGAACATCTGTGGTTGTCTATCGTATTATATCATACATCGTGCTATGAATCACAGGAGAGAATTACAGGTAGTAAAGGTTTATCTGTGCACAGACTGTGTTAAAATCAGCATCCTTCATAATATTTCTTGGAAGTCATTAAACCTACCTAAACAAGAGGTACACCCTTTTTTAGAATTGCACTAGAGTTATCATTTGGTTTTGCAGATGATAGTTATTATTTTTTTTAAAAAAGCAATAGTTCATGTTTACTGAGAACTTTATGTTAAGTATTGTGTTAAGTGTTCACATCATAGTCCTCAAATCCACCCTGGAGGGCAGATATTATTATATTCTCCTAATGATGAAACCAATTTAGAGTAGTTAGTAGTTTTCCTAAGTTCAGGTAGTCAGTAACCAACAGAGGCAGGGTTATTACCTAGGACCACTTCTTCACAGTACTTGCATTCTAAATTCTTACATAATGCTATTTTCCAGTAAATGTTGGGCAGATTATTTTACACACTCCTTAAAAGACACTATTTTTTATAATTTTTCTTAGATGTGTTACCTGCTCAGAGTATTTTGCTGTCTCAGTAAGACCTCAAACCATGTTGAGTCATCACTACAAAGGGGAGACCTAAGCAGTTCCAAGAAAGTGATGGATGTTGAAGAGCAATTTCAGAAAGGACATGGGCTTCCCTGGTGGCTCAGACGGTAAAGAATCTGCCTGCAATGTGGGAGACTTGGGTTTGATTCCTGGGCTAGGAAGATTCCCTGGAGGAGGGCCTGGCAACCCACTCCAGTATCCTTGTCTGGAGAATCCCATGGACAGAGGAGCCTGGTGGGCTACAGTCCATGGGGTCACAAAGAGTCGGACACTGAGCAACTAAAGCACAGCCCACAGCTCAGTGTGACTATGGATCAATAACAAGAGGTAAAGCTGTTTCCTTTGAATAAAAACTGTGGAGACAATAAAAACAGAGATCTCACATAAACAGAGTGAGACATATTTAAAAAGAAGCATCAGACAACCATCTTGTAAACTGCAATGTTTCACAATGGTGACAAAGCCAATGTTAATTGTCTCAAAATATCTTGTCATATTTTCTTTTATGGCATCTCCATTATGCATGTTTATTTGGGATCAAGTATATGCTTGTGTAAAAGGTTACTATAGATTTGTATAAAGAGTTTATATGTTTATATACAGTTAATATTTTTGTGTGTCATGCCTGTAAATAGCAACTCTACATGTTGCTATATGCAGTCAATACTAGTCAGCTAGGGTCAGGATGCAGAATTATCTCTTAGTTATATGTGCAATATATTATACATGTAGGATTTCCCTAGTGGCTCAGTGGTAAAGAATCTGCCTGCCAAACAAGAGATGTGGGTTCAATCTCTGGGTTGGGAAGATTTGGAACAGGAAATGGCAACCCACTCCAGTATTCTTGCCTGGAGAATCCCACGGATAAAGGAGCCTGGTGGACTACTGTCCATAGGGTTGCAAACAGACATGCCTTAGTGACTAAACAACAACGACAACAATGAATTACACAAGTAAGAGATTATATGTGTTTCTGAACACTATATGTTAATGAGATAATAGATGTATTGCTGTAACTATGCATGTGTGTATACAGCATTAATATCTTTAATATGTGTCCGTCTCTTGCTCCAAGCCTCTCTTGACAATTTATCCTTTCTTTCAGCCAGAGTCCTTTCACACTGCGTGCATTTCCAGGCAAAATCTTTCAACCTCCAGCAAAGCTAGTAAACTGTAATGTTAATAAGATCTTAGTGTCATTGACATTATCTGCTTTTGCAGACCAGGAGCTCAGAATAGCAATTTGCGAACTCCTTTTGACCGGCTCATGAACAGAGTGTTTGACAGGGATGACTCGAACTGATCCAGAGTGGGTGCTGCCATGGAGAAATCCCAGAGGAAAAAGCCCTGCTTCCATTACAGACTTCAGGACATGAGAAGCTTGTCACTGAACTGTGTGCACGCTGCATATTTAGACAGCATCTTTCCTCTTTGAAACAGAATTTCCCTTTCTGTTTTAAGACCACAAGTTCACGATTAATCTTTGTGTAATCCTACAGCAAACAATACTAGGCAGATGGCTGCATTCTGTCATGTAGCAGACCAGGCACCAGCAGAATCCCAAATATTGCGTCATCTGACAAGCCTCTGGTTCAATGGAAACAACTTGAGATTACAAAATCAAATGTTCTCGAGGGTGAATTGAAAGGAAAAATTCAGCACTCTCAATTCCAGAATAACTCTTTGGATATTTGTCACTACAAAGGTTAGAACAATGGGTTTCTGTGTTCCTTTTATTACTGTTTCTCAATACTCAAATGCTTGCCCTATCTTGTGATTGGTGTACATTATTTTATATTATTCTGATTCCTTGGAGCAAACCTGAGGCTTAGCTAAATTTTCCCCATTTTATGGGTAAGTTAACTGAGATTTAGAGTAATTGAGTAATTTGTCCAAGATTGGATAGTTATAAAGCAGTATAAGTGGAATCTTTACCTAAATGTATTAGATGCCAGAATCTATAGCCTTTGTATTCTGTCACATTATTTCATTGCTAGAAACAGCAGTCTATTTATTAACTGGGCTAGTTGCTTGATTTTCCTAGTAAAGGCTTCCTTGTGCATTTCTTCTGCCTGGTATAATTTATGAGTGCACTTTTGAGAAATGCTTTGCATTTTTGATTAAGCATTTACCATACTTTATAATTTATTTAAATTTAAACTGTACATGTAATGTTAAGACACCAGCTTGTATCATGTAAAGTTATAGCTTTCCAATGTTTTAAAAACTCAAACTTTAGGGACAAATCAGTGATTTTCATGTTAACAGAAAAATTCTGAAATAATTGGTATTCTATAGATATATTAATTGATATGTTTTATCACAAGACCTTGGCATATTTTAACATCCCTTTTATTATGTCCTGGTCTGCTCACTAGCTCTAAGGGAGAAGGGACATTCTGATAAAAGGAAAAAAAAATGACTCTGAAACTTTGTGATAAAAAAAAAAAACATTGGGCACATATTCACAAGTGCAACTATTTTCAAATGTCGTCCTGATGGTGAAACTTTTCTCTACTGGGTTTTGACTATACTATGCACTTTTCTTCAAATCTGATTTCTTATTTCTCTTCATTTTACTTTTAGTAAGACTCTCAGTTTCAGTGGGAGTTGAGACAGTCTGCTTTGCTATCACTCCCCCTCTTCTTGAGACAGGTAGCCTATTATGCAGATTGCTATGATCTTCAAAAGAAGAAAATGAAAACCAAGAAAGAGAATGTAGGGAAGGCATTAGGGGACTGTGAGGGTTCTGTGAACTAGGCAAATTGTCATGGAAAAAGAATCAGAGTCAAATGCTCAGGGTTATTTTTGTAACATTAGTTCTTTGGTTTTTGAAATGTGCATTTCTTATCCTGCAAATTACATGCGTACAAAAGAGTAGACACCTGCCTTTCAATGTGACAAGAATTGTGAAAAGCATTACCCTTGAGGAAGTTAAGCAAAATTATTAATATTAAAACAAAACTTTTCTGTTTCTAAGTATATGCTGCTTTTTTAATACTGAAATATCATTCCCATCTGCCTTTGAAATTCATCTTATCTTATAAAATCCTGCTACTGGGCTACAGCCCCCATGTGAAGCTTCCCTTATTCCCATGCCTCCCCCACCCCCAGTCTACTTCCACCAGATAGAATTAAGTACAACTTTCTTTTTTCTTTTCATAATATGCAACTAGCTGTTCCATTTAACTACTTAACTCTGTCAGGTATTATAGTTAGTTATGGGTCTATTTTCTATGCTTAGTGTGGAGAGTGGATGCTTGAAAGCATCTTTTTTACCCAAACCTGCCCACCTATTAACCTTAAGGGCCTGGCATACAGTTGTGGCAGAGTTTTTAAACTAAAATTGAAAAATTATATTTCCCAGCTAACTAATTATCAGATCAGTTTTTACAAATCATAGAGTGAAGTACAAAACTGAGATTATTTGGCAAATCTGAGTATTAAAGTTCTATCCAAACCCACCCTGCAAATTCACGCTGAGACCACTTCAGACACTTCCCAGAAGCCCAGGAAGCGTTTTAGAGATACAGATAGATTCATGGACCTCAAACTCCACAGTAGCTTCTGATGATTGTACTTCCAATAAAATCTGCTGTTTTTATTGAGTCACAGGTTTAGTAACCACTGGTTATAAGAAAAGCAATATTAAAGTATTGAAAAAATAGACAAGGTAAATTCATTTATGTATTCAACATCATATACTGATCTCTAATTGCATATGTGTGTGTTACTCCCTCGATCATGTCTAACTCTTTGTGACCCCATGGCCTATAGCCCACCAAGCCCCTCTGTTCATGGGATTTCCCAGGCAAGAATACTGGAGTGGGTAGCCATTCCCTTCTCAGGAGATCTTCTCAACCCAGGCATCAAAATAAGTTTTAGGAGTTAAAAATATATTATGGGTCTTCCAACGAAGATTCCTTTTCATTTGATCTTGGGTGGGGATGAATAGGGCAGGTCTGCAAGTAATTCTTAATCACAACCAGTGCTAAAAATACTTCAATATTTTTTTTTTTGAAAAGTTAAAAATTCCTTAATTTTTTATTCCTGGTACCACTACCACAATTTACAGGGCAATATACCTGATGTAATGAAAAGAAAAAGAAAAAGACAAAACTACAACAGATAAAAGACCTCAGGAATGTACATCTAATTGACACTACATTGCATTAATCAATAGCTGCACTTTTTGCAAACTGTGGCTATGACAGTCCTGAACAAGGAGGGTTTCCTGTTTAAGCTGCAGTAACTTTTCTGACTATGGATCATCATTCCTTCTGTGGCAGATTTTTACAGTTCCTCTAACGCATTTGGGACGACTGTCTCAAAGTAACCTGCAGCTTTCCTGACAACTCCTCGCTTTCTCTCCTGCTAAGAACTGTAGCCCTTTTCTTCTGAGTTTTTAGAACCTTCTGCTACCATATCCACCACTTCCACCACCAGATCCATAACCACCACCACAGGGACTGCCCGAGCTTCTTCCACCAAAACTACCCCCTTTCATGGGTCCATAATTTGATTGCTGTTGTCCACTATAATTTCCAAAATCATTATAGTTTCCACCACCACCATAGTTACCTCCAAAATTTCCTCCTTCATTGTAACCATCATATCCTCCACCACCACCATATCCACCACCTTGGTTTCCATATCCTGGTCCTCCACCACCACCGTAACCTCCTCTACTACTATAACCAGGACCACCACCATAGTTGCCACCATCACCTCCAGATCCATTATATCCACCATCACCTCCTCCGTAATTCCCTCTGCTGCCACCACCTCCACCACCATAGCCTCCTCTTCCACCAAAGTTTCCACCACGGCCAAAGTTACCTCCACCACCTCCAAAGTTTCCTCCACGACCCATGAAGTTGCCAGATCCTCCTCCACGACCTCTTTGTGATCCAGCAGATTGCATCTCTTGTTTAGAAAGGGCCTTTTTCACTTCACAATTATGCCCATTAATAGTGTGGTATTTCTGAACAACAATTCTATCAACTGTATCATGATCATCAAAAGTTACAAAAGCAAATCCTCTTTTTTTCCCACTCTGCCTGTCTTCCATAACTTCTATGGTTTCAATCTTCCCGTACTTTTCAAAGTAGTCTCTCAAATTATATTCTTCTGTATCTTCTTTAATACCACCAACAAAAATTTTCTTCACTGTTAGATGGGCACCAGGCTTTACCGAATCCTCTCTAGAAACAGCTCTCTTTGGTTCCACTACACGCCCATCAGCCTTGTGTGGGAGAGCACACGTTGCTGCATCCACTTCTTCAACACAAGAGTAAGTCACAAAACCAAAGCCCCTGGGACATTTTGTTTGGGGGTCTCTCATCACCACACAATCTGTAAGTGTGCCCCATTTCTCAAAATGTTCTCTTAAGCTATCATCTGTAGTTTCAAAGCTCAGACCACCAATAAACAGCTTTCTCAACTGCTCTGGTTCCTTGGGATCATGACCCTCTATTTTGAGACCGGACTCGCCTCTTCCAACTCGAGTTCAATATCAAAATACTTCAATTTAAAAAAAGATAGCCAACATATCTTGATATGGCTCTCAGGGTACTTTAAAACTGAACCCCAATTATTGCCCCATGTTCTTTCTCATAAGACATTAAACTCTATGCATCAGTTTGACTAGACTGGTTGCAATTTCCCAAACAAGAAATAACCTTCATTCTTTCCAAGAATTATATACAATTCCTCATTTCCAGAAGGCTTCCCTCATGGCACAGTGGTAAAGAATCTGCCATTAATGCAGGAGATGTAGGTGACATCTCTCAGTCAGGAAGATCCCCTGGAGGAGGGCATGGAAACCCATTTCATGCTTGCCTGGAGAATTTCATGGAGAGAGGAGCCTAGCGGGCTGAAGTCCATGGGGTCACAAAGAGTCAGATATGACTAGAGCAACTGAACATCCCATTTCCTGGTTAATTTTTTGTTTTGTCACCTATGTTCAATGAATACAGATTGTAATATTGATTCAAGACCTAGCAGTAAAAGCATCCATGCTATAAACCCAGTTATTTTTTCTAGGATTAATTACTCCCTTCACTATGCTCCTACAAAGAGTTTGTGCTTCTTATACCCGTGTCGTGAGATCATGATGCTTTCGTCAGCCATTTCCACTTAAATATTGTGAACTTACTGAAGCACATCTATGTATGTATTTACACATGATTCATTAATACATCATTGTCTTTTTGAATATTAGTGGCCACAGGATAAATGTTCAATACATATTTATTGAATTTCATTAAAGTTGTTTTAAAATCTGGTAGTTTAAAATCTAGTACTAAATGCTAGTACTTTAAAATGTTAGTACTTTATAATCTAGACCCTTGATCCTTAGAAGAAAAGCTAGACAGCACATTAAAAACTAACCTAGAAAGCATATTAAAAAGCAGAGACATTACTTAACCAACAAAGCTATGGTTTTTCCAGTGGTCATGTATGAATGTGAGAGTTGGACAATAAAGAAAGCTGAGCACCAAAGAATTGATGCTTTTGAACTGTGGTATTGGAGAAGACTCTTGAGAGTCCCTTGGACAGAAAGGAGATCCAACCAGTCCATCCTAAAAGAGATCAGTTCTGAGTGTTCATTGGAAGGACTGATGCTGAAGCTGAAACTCCAATACTTTGGCCATCTGGTGTGAAGAACTGACTTACTGGAAAAGACCCTGATGCTGGGAAAGACTGAAGGCAGAAGGAGAAGAGGACGACAGGGGATGAGATGGTTGGATGGCATCACTGACTTGATGGACATGAATTTGAGTAAGCTCTGGGAGTTGGTGATGGACAGGGAAGCCTGATGTCCTGCAGTCTATGGAGTTACAAAGAGTCAGACACAACTGAGCAGCTGAACTGAACTATAAATCTAGTACATGTGTATACTTAAGATAGTTGACATTATACGTGCTAATTAAGTCTATAATAATAATTAGCACTAAGTTTGTGAGTACCAAACAAATGGAACTGAATTACAATCATGTGCATATTTTAGACATAATAGTTTGATAATTTTTTTTGCACCTCATTTTCCAAATGGCTTTATTCCTCTAATTGATTTCTTCAGTTACTTTTCATCAGTTAGTCAAGAGAGTAAGACTATCCAGTTATATTTTAAGTCCTCTATTACCATGTGTTTGCATAAAATCAATGAAATTATGAAGGTGAGTCTATTTTTAAATGTTTCAGTTGGCACTTTATAAATGTTTGTTAAATAAATTCCTGAATAAATTATTAATCTGAAACTATATCAAAACTATGATAAACCAGGTGGTTGCAAAGAAAAAAATGTCAGTGAAATATTTTAAGCTTTAATAGAATTTAATGTAATGTTTTGCTATATTAGTGTTTTGCAAAAAATGTAATTTAAGATAGCTTAACAATCTAATCTATTTTGGTTATTTTCAAAAGAAGGAGGGAATTCTTACAGTATAGTTTATTAAGAGTAATAAAAATGTTACCTCAACATAATAAAGGCTATATATGACAAGCCCATAGCTAACATCATTCTCAGTGCTGAAAAGCTGAAAGAATTCGTTTTAAGATGAGAAACATCAAGGATGTTCACTCTTGCCACTTTTATGCAACATAGTTTTGGAAGTTCTAGTGACAGCAATTGGAGGAGAAGAAGAAATATAGCAATCCAAATTGGAAAAGAAGTAAAACTGTCACTGTTTGTAGATGACATTATACTGCATGCAGAAAATCCTAAAGATGCTAACAGAAAACTACTAGAACTCTCAGTGAATACAGTAAAGTTGTTGGATACAAAATTAATACACAGAAATATCTTATATTCCTATAAAGTAACAACCAAACACAAGAAAGGGAATTTAAGGAAACAATTATATTTACCATTGCATCAAAAAGAATAATCAAAAAACCTCTACTCTGAAAACTACAAAAGACTGATGAAAGAAATTGAAGAATATATAAACAGATGGAAAGATATTCCAGGTTCATGGGTTAGGAGAATCAATATTGTCAAAACAATTATATTAAACAAGGCAATCTACAAGTTCAATGCAACCCCTATCAAATTACCAATAGCATTTTTCACAGATCTGGAACACAAGAAAAATTAAAATTTGTATGGAGACGCAAAAGAACAGAATAGCAAAGCAACCTTCAGAAAGAAGAATGGAGCTGAGGAATTAGGTAGGCTCCTTGACTTCAGACTATACTGCAATGCTACAGTCATCAAGACAGTATGGTACAAGAACAAAAACAGAAATATAGATCACTGAAACAGTATAGAAAGCCCAGAGGTAAATCTGTACACCTATGGTCAATTAATCTACAACAACGGAGGCAAGGATACACAATGGAGAAAAAAAGTCTCTTCAATAAATGATGCAGGGAAAAGTGGACAGCTACATTTAAAAGAATAAAATTAGAACATTTGCGAACACCATATACAAAAATAAACTCAAAATAGAATGAAGACCTAAATATAAGGCTAGACACTATAAAATTTTTGGAGGAAAAATAGGCATAATACTCTTTAACATAAATCAGATCAATATCTTTTTTGATCTATTTTCTAGAGACTGAAAATGAAAAAAAAATGAACAAATGGGATTTAATTAAAAGCTTCTGCATAGTAAAGGAAACCATAAGCAAAATAAAAAATTACCCACAGAATGGGAAATATTTACAAATGATGTGATCAACAAAGGATTAGTCTCCAAAATTTACAAACAGCTTATGCAGCTTAATATCATCAAAGCGCACAACCCAATCAAAAAATGACAGAAGATATAAACAGACATTTCTCCAAAAAAAGACCTACAGATGGCCAAAAACAAAGAAAAAAGATGCTTCGGTTCAGTTCAGTTCAGTTGCTCACTGTCTGACTCTTTGCGACCTCATGAATTGCCGCACACCAGGCCTCCCTGTCCATCACCAACTCCTGAAGTCTACCCAAACTAATGTCCATTGAGTGAGTGATGCCATCCAGCCATCCCATCCACTGTCATCCCTGTCTCCTTCTGCCCTCAATCCTTCCCAGCATCAGGGTCTTTTCCAATGAGTCAACTCTTCGCATGAGGTGGCCAAAGTATTGGAGTTTCAGCTTCAACATCAGTCCTTCCAAAGAACCCCCAGGGTTGATCTCCTTTAGGATGGACTGGTTGGATCTCCTTGTAATCCAAGGGACTCTCAAGAGTCTTCTCCAACACCACAGTTCAAAAGCATCAATTCTTTGGCACTCAGCTTTCTTCACCGTCCAACTCTCACATCCATACATGACCATTGGAAAACCATAACCTTGGCTAGATGGAGCTTTGTTGGCAAAGTAATGTCTTTGCTTTTTAATATGCTATCTAGGTTGGTGATAACCTTCCTTCCAAGGAGTAAGTGTCTTTTAATTTCATGGCTGCAGTCACCATCTGCAGTGATTTTGGAGCCCAGAAAAATAAAGTCTGACTCTGTTTCCACTGTTTCCCCATCTATTTGCCATGAAGTGATGGGACCAGATGCCATGATCTTAGTTTTCTGAATGTTGAGCTTTAAGCCAACTTTTTCACTCTCCTCTTTCACTTTCATCAAGAGGCTTTTTAGCTCTTCTTCACTTTCTGCCATAAGGGTGGTTTCATCTGCATATATGAGGTTATTGATAGTTCTCCCAGCAATCTTGATTCCAGTTTGTGCTTCTTCCAGCCCAGCATTTCTCATGATGTACTCTGCATATAAGTTAAATAAGCAAGGTGGCAGTATACAGCCTTGATGTACTTCTTTTTCTATTTGGAACAAATCTGTTGTTCAATGTCCAGTTCTAACTGTTGCTTCCTGATCTGCAAATAGGTTTCTCAAGAAACAGGTCAGGTGGCCTGGTATTCCCATCTCTTTAATAATTTTCCACAGTTTATAGTGATCCACACAGTCAAAGGCTTTGGCATAGTCAATGAAGGAGAAATAGATTTTCTTCTGAAACTCTCTTGGTTCTTAGATGACCAGTGGATGTTGGCAATTTGATTTTTGGTTCCTCTGCCTTTTCTAAAACCAGCTTGAACATCTGGAAGTTCATGGTTCAAGTATTGCTGAAGCCTGGCTTGGAGAATTTTGAGCATTACTTTACTAGTGTGTGAGATGAGTGCAACATTTCTAATTATCAGAAAAATCAGATCAAAACTACATTGAGGTATCATCTCATACTGGTCAACTACTATCATTAAAAAGTCCACGAACAATGAATTCTGGAGGGAGTGTGTAGCAAAGAGAACTCTCCCTATATTATTGATGAGAATGTAGATTGGTAAAACTACTATAAAAATAGTATAGAAGTTCCTTTAAAAGCTAAAAATAGAACTGCCATCTGACCTAGCAATTCTACAGTTGGGCATATACCTGGAGAAAACTATACTTTGAAAAGATATATGCACCCCAATATTCATTTCAGCCCTGTTTACAATAGCCAAAACATGAAAGCAACCTAAATGACCATTGACAGAACAATGGATAAAGAAGATGTAGTACATACATACAATGTAATATTACTCAGCCATTAAAAAAATGTAAAGATGCCATTTGCAGCAACGTGAATGGACTTATCATCATACTAAGTGAAGCAAGTCACATACAGAAAGACACATATCATAGGATTTCACTCATTTGTGGAATTTAATTTTAAAAATGATACAAATGAACTTATTTACAAAACAGAAGCATTTACAGATATTGAAAACAAACTTATGGTTACCCAAGGGGAAACAGGGCTGGGTGGAGGAATAAACTAAGAGCTTAACACACACACACTATGATTTATAAGACAAATAACCAACAAGGATCTACTGTATAGCACTGGGAACTCTACTTAATATTCTGTAATATGTAATATTCTGTATATGAGAAAATAATTTGAAAAAAGAATGAATCTATGTATATGTATAACTAATCACTTTGCTATACATCTGACTAACACAACATTGTAAATCAACTATAATCCAATAAAGTTTAAAAATAAAAGTAATAGAGGTAGATTTTTACAAATCATTTTATATTAGAAATCTTTTGAGATGATATAACTTTAAACGGTGTATAGCCAACCAAAAGGGTTTTGTTTTGTATAAAGATGTCATTTAGAGTTATAGCAAAATTGATTTTAAAATATACATTATTACTATGTTTAGTTCCTTTGACTCATTGTTTGAGGTAAGTTTTATTTTATTTTTCATCATTTATGATCACTATTTTGAGAGCACTATTTCTGATAATTCCAAAGTCTATAAAAGTTATAACTTAACATATCAATTTAAAATGAAATTCTTATAATCTATCCCACTCATTTTATTAAAGTGGAAGTTGACACCAAGGGAATAGGTGACTCACCAAAGGTTATACAGAAAATCAATGGCAGAGTTGATCTTAGAATTCATTATTCTAATAATTCATGTGGTGATCTTCATTAACCGATGCTGTCTTTGCTTCAGTTTTCATGGTAAAAGGCATCATCCTCATTGGTGCTCAAGCCTTGTTCATGATCAGTGTCTAGTTATTCTGTGGCCTCAGCATTTTCTTGAAATTCACTGTGTAACTATCAAATCTTGTTAATTTATCCTTTTTTTTTTCACTTCATAGCTTATGTTTGGGAGGGGGATTTATCTGGAAAAAAATTGTTAGCTTAGGGTAACTCTAAGAGCATATTTGTAAGGAGTGTCACATTTTAAGTTATACATATCAAGTATTTTTTACATATTTTGGAGCAGCGACTACTATATTATTTTGGAATCCAAATTTAAAAGGAGGTAAACAACAGAATAAAGTTTATTCTTTTTGTAACCCTCCATCATTCTCTGTGAATCCATGGACTAATTTTTTTTGTAATAGATGAGATGGTTGGTTTCTTTTAGGAACTCATGGAAGAACCCAGAATTTAGGAAGAATCCCTCTGCCTTTGCTCTGCATTTTGTCATACAAAATAAAAAATACTCCATTAACTGTACAATCTTTCTCCTGAATTTTTAACATATTTTTTGTTGGCTGTTTCCATTTTTTTTCTCATTCTAGAATTATTAAACAGAGCCAAACACCCATTCCATCTCTATCTGACTCTACCCCATACTTCCTTTGATCATCACTCTGTCTGTCACTCACTCTGTTACTACTTTGTGCTCAGTTGTTCAGTCTTGTGTGACTCTATGTGACCCTTTGGACTGTAGCCCACCAGGCTCCTCTTTCCATGGGATTTTCCAGGCAAGAACTGTGGGTTGGTTGCCATTTCCTCCTCCAGGGGATCTTGCCAACCCATAAATCAAGCCCATGTTTCCTGTAGCTTCCACATTGCAGGCAAATTGTTTACCTTTATATATTTTTATATTCTTAGAGCATGCAATAATCCCTAGCACATAATGGGCAAGCAGGAGACAGTTCAGAAATACTCTCTTAATGAACTATAGATTATTTGATCTCTCTATGCTGCCCATTCAGCAAATTGACATGAATTTGCAAACAGTTAGAGCTGGACATGGAACAACAGACTGGTTCTAAATAGGAAAAGGAGTACGTCAAGGCTGTATATTGTCACTCTGCTTATTTAACTTATAAGCAGAGTACATCATAAGAAATGCTGGGCCTGAGGAAGCACAAGCTGGAATCAAGATTGCCGGGAGGAATATCAATAACCTCAGATATGCAGATGACACCACCCTTATGGCAGAAAGTGAAGAGGAACAAGAGAGCCTCTTGATGAAAGTGAAAGAGGAGAGTGAAAAGGCTGGTTTAAAGCTCAACATTCAGAAAACTAAGATCATGGCATCCGGTCCCATCATCTCATGGCAAATAGATGGGGAAACAGTGGCTGACTTTATTTTTCTGGGCTCCAAAATCAATGCGGATGGTGACTGCAGCCATGAAATTAAAAGACGCTTGCTCCTTGGGAGGAACGTTATGACCAACCTAGACAGCATGTTAAAAAGCAGAGACATTACTTTGCCAACAAAAGTTCATCTAGTCAAGGCTATGGTTTTTCCAATAGTCATGTATGGATGTGAGAGTTGGACTATAAAGAAAGCTGAGCACCCAAGAATTGATGCTTTTGAACTGTGGTGTTGGAGAAGACTCTTGAGAGTCCCTTGGATCAGTCTTGGGTGTTCATTGGAAGGACTGATGTTGAAGCTGAAACTCCAGTACTTTGGCCACCTGATGCAAAGTGCTGACTCATTTGAAAAGACCCCGATGCTGTGGAAGATTGAGGGCAGGAGGAGAAGGGGAAGACAGAGGATGAGATGGTTGGATGGCATCACTGACTTGATGGACATGAGTTTGGGTGGACTTCAGGATTTGGTTACAGACATGGAGGCCTGGTGTGCTGCGGTTCATGGGGTCGCAAGGAGTCAGACACGACTGAACAACTGAACTGAACTGAACTCCAAATAAGCAAAGGAGTGATGCAATTAACTAAATGTCTTTTCATAAGATAAACCATATTTTCAGATGAATTCTCTAAATTTCCAAACGTTTTATATTATTCAAATGAAAAAGAGCAAATTCAGGCTTCCGGTGAGATAACCTCATATGACCATATTCCTCCTCTTATCAGAAATTATAAAGCTGAAATTGAAAATGCTTTATAAAATTCTTTGTTAGTATCAGTCTCTCCAAGTAGAATGAGAGCTTTGTGAAGGTCAGAAAGCTGCCCATATTGTTTAATGCTCTTTCTAGAATCTAGCAGTGTCCACAGAGCCACTGAGAGCTTCCTGAGGACAAGGACTCCGCCCGACAAGGAGTAGGAGCTCAACAGTTGCCTGTTAAATGGATGAATAAATGAACATGCTGAGAAGATTTCAGTAGCTCACAGTAATTAAATTAAAAATTAAATTTAGGAGGGGATATTCAGTATATTTGTCAATTAGCCAATTAAATATTGCACTATTTAAAAATCTTTCTGATGATTACTCTTAGGTAATAAGCATCTTCCCCTTGAATTGATTCATTTATGAATATGTTAATGTACCATAATAAGGTTAGTTGATTCATTAATAGATATCAAATATCGAAAAACTTTCAAGTGGGTGGATTTTCAAGGAGATTCTATAAGCTTTTCCTTTCTTTATTTTTTAGAGTTAAAAGCTCTAAAAGTTGAAGAGTGACAACCATTATTTCCTTATGCCTTAGTAAAACCTGTATTTTATATTAGTCTACAGAGCATATTTCACTGAGGGTAGAAAATAATACTTTTGCTATTTTTTTTTTGGAATACATTTAGCCATAAAAATGGCAAGATTTACTCCGAATCTATAAATTAGAACAAAGAACCTGACATCCTGTTTTGGGGGGTCCTATTGGCATTTATCATGTTGGTCTACCTCATTTCACATGGATCTGTAAGCCTGTAACAATGAAAGCACACCTCTTTTTTGCTTTTAGGAAAATTTTACTCTAATTTTCATGATTTCTTTGATGTTTCAGTAAACAGGAAACTGTAAAGACATATTATTTCATGGTCTTAAAGCTGCATTTCCCTCTTGTGGTGATTTAGTTGCTAAGTTGTGTCTGACTCTTGCAGCCCCACAGACTGTAGCCTTCAGCCTCCCCTGCACCATTTCCTTTTCCAGGGGATCTTCCCTACCCAGGAATTGAACCTGGGTCTCCTGCATTGCAGGCAGATTCTTTACCAACAGCTATGAGGCTCTATCTTTACTTCTTAATTCATAGGAATTGTCTTATATTTAGCTTTGGAATTTTGGTATTCTATTTTCACTTTTTAAATGCTCATAATACTTATTACAGTTAACTTATTCTGAAGAGTATATTCATTTAAGTAAGTGTGGCTGAGCAATGCTTTTAATATTCAAATATGATTTTTTTTATGATACTTATCTTTTTGGTATTTTTCTTAAAATTTGACTATGAAAATTCAGTACACAAACAGCCATGATTTATTCAACATGCAAGTGAGAAAATTGTTCTTCATTGACATTTAGAACTACGATTTTCTGAGCTCTGAAATGTTTGCAAAAATTTCAGGGTAATTATCTATGTCTTATTCTCAGTTCTTTTTTTCTGTTTCCTTCTTGTAATGTCACATTATTGAACACTAGTATGAAAGACCAAAATTTTATTCATTACTGCAAAGTTATTTATCATGGAATATAGCTGATCTTTAAGCTGGGGAGTTGGTGGCATATTGGGAGTGTCAGGGAAAATGATTATTTCCAAGAGTCTGGAGAGAAGATTTTAAAAATTTCTGTTGAAATTAAATAATTTAATTTATTATTTAATAGAAGGAGTCAAAATTTATACTAGATTGGTTGGAATATTGCCTTGAATTATAATTTTATTGATGATGTTAAGTAAGTCAGAGGACAAATGAATCAGTGAATCTGTAGGTATCCTAGGAAAACATGTTATAGAGAAGGCAATTTCTTTTAGAAATTTTTTATTTTGTATTGTGGTATAGCTGATTAATAATGTTGTGATAGTTTCAGGTGAACAGCAAAGGGACTCAGCCACACATCTGCATGCATTCATCTTCCCCTGAACTCCCTTTCCATCCAGACTGCCACTTAACACTGAGCAGAGTTCTATGTGCTATACAGTAGGTCCTTGTTGGTGAGTCATTTTAAATATAGCAGTGTGTGCAGGTAATCATAGGTTTGTTCTCTAAGTCTGTGAGTCTCTGTTTTGTAAGTTCACTTTTATAATTTTTTTTAGAGTCAACATATAAAAGCTGTCATGTGATATTTCTCCTTCTCTTTCTGATTTATTTCACTCAGTCTGACATTCTCTAGATACATTCATGTTGCTACAAATGGCAGTATTTCGTTCTTTTTAGGGGTTGAGTAATATTCCATTGTATAAATGTACCACGTCTTCATCCATTCTTCTCTTGATACACATTTAGGTTGCTTCCATGTCTTGGCTGCTGTAAATAGTGCTGCAATGAACAGTGGCATGCATGCATCCTTTCAGATCATGTTTTTCTCTGGATATATGTGCAGTGGTAGGATTGTAGGGCCGCATGGTAGCTCTAATTTTAGTTTTTAAGGAACCGCCATACTGTTCTCCATAGTGTCTGTACCAATTTACATTTCCACTGACAGTGTAGGAGAATTCTAGAAGGTAATTTCTTTTGATGTATGTGCCTCAGAGTCCAGGGAAACATAGAATATATTTAATCCTGTATGTATTATCTTCTGTAATAAGTTAATGAACTGTATCCTGCTTGGTGTATCAGTCCTTTTAAAAAAATATTTATCTATTTATCTGGCTGTGCCAGGTCTTAATTGCAGCACATAGAATCTTTAATCTTCATTGAGGCATGTGGAATCTTTAATTGTGGCATGCAAACTCTTAGTGATGGCTTGTGGCATTTAGTTTCCTGACCAGGGATCAAACCTGGGTCCCCTGCATTGGGAGTGTAGTGTTTTAGCCACTGGACTACTGGGGAAGTCCCCTGGTGTATCAGTCTTATGTGATTTCTACTACTATAAGCACACCAAAAATAATTGATCATTTATAATATACTAATATATAATACTAATATGAAATATTATATACTATTATATTTTATACTAACATAAAACATACTAATATATTTTAGTTTCTAGGTTTTTAGGATTTGGACCACTCATTGTACTATCAAACTATCACTTCTCTATTTAAAATTCAAGTAGGATTAAAACATCATGTCTCTCCTCTTGCTTTACAAGCTTTTAAAATTTAGCTGGACTGGCCTAGATTATTCAAATATGTACATAAATTAGTAGCTTTATCATCCTTAGAGGTGAAAGCTGCTTTTTGTGAAAACATTCTATGTTTAACTTATTTGAGGCTAGTATTTGCCCTGCATTAACAAAGAAAAGCAAGCCAAGAATGTACAGAAAGTGTGAATAAGATCAAATAAATTGTGAAGACAAAGGTCCTGATGCAAAGTAAAGATAGAAAAATCACAAAAAATATGGCTTAGTCTCACTATGAGCTACACATGGTTGGTGTTAGGTTCAGTTCAGTTCAGTCGCTCAGTCATGTCTGACTCTTATGTGACCCCATGGACTGCAGCACACCAGGCCTCCCTGTCCATCACCAACTCCTGGAGTTTTCTCAAACTCATGTCCATTGAGTTGGTGATGCCACCCAACCATCTCATCCTCTGTCGTCCCCTTCTTCTCCCGCCTTCAATCTTTCCCAGCATCAGGGTCTTTTCCAATGAGTCAGTTCTTTGCATCAGGTGGCCAAAGTATTGGAGTTTTAGCTTCAACATCAGTCCTTCCAATGAATATTCAGGACTGATTTCCTTTAGGATGGACTGGTTGGATCTCCTTGCTCTCCAAGGGACTCTCAAGAGTCCTCTCGAGTACCACAGTTCAAAGCATTAATTCTTCAGTGCTCAACTTTATTTATGGCCCAACTCTCACATCTATACATGACTACTGGAAAAATTATAGCTTTGACTAGATGGATATTTGTTGGTGTTAGGTTAGATCAACTTTTAATTGAAAGTAACAAAATGGACCCAAGAATGTTTCTAAACTGACACCAGTTTCCCTTAGCTCTTTGGGCCTTGGCTTTCTCTGAAAGATTACCTTCAATGTAAATACACATTTACTGTGTTATTATTAGGAGAAGCCCTCCAGTTATTTCTTTAAAATTTTAGTTTGTTAAAAAAAGAAGGGTGGTTTTAGCCATAGGCGAATAACAGGTATTGGATTTACTCACTAGATTTGAACAAGTATACTATTAAATAAAATTTGTGAATGTTTTTAACTGTCTAGACAACAGATAGCAGAGAGCTATAATTTTGATAGAAGGCAAATACATAAAGTGAGTTTCAAAATCAGCCTAACTTTCTGCCTAGGGACACTTTCTAAACCATGGCACAAAGCTGAACCCAAACAGATACCAGTGGCTTGTCTGGATAAACAGCAATTGGAGCTCAGGGCTATTGAGATATGTAGAATTTGTTTGGGGAAGGTTTTAGAGATCTGGGGGAACTCCAGAGAAGTAATGCCAAAATCTGCATTGAATTTCCTTGAATATTAAGGAATATTCAGAATATTAATATTGTCAGAATATTAAGCTGCATATTCTTAAAGGGAAATATTTTGAGGTTCAGCAGAAAATAGCTACTGAGGATCTTTGTGATAAACAGACATTCTGGAGATGACACAGTCCTTGGGGACATTGCATTTCTCAATGGCAGAGTGAAGAGATTTCACTGAATAGAGTTGATAGTTGAAAAAGGCCATGTCTTTGCAATAAGACTACTTTTTGAGATATGCTTTAACAAAACCTGAATCAATCCTTGGAGGATCAAGCTGATACACCACAAAATTTTCTGCCAGAATAAATGTTCGAATTATTTAAAGGAAGACCAAAAAAAATGCAAGCATTCAGCAACTTAGCATTTACAGAGTTCAGAACACAATAAAAGTTACTGGATACATAAAGAGGCAGGAAAAAATGACCCATAAATAGGAGAAAAAAGCAGTTACTGGAATTTGTTGCAGAAATGGCAAGAAGAATATTGGGACTATCAGGCAAGGGATTTAAAATGACTATTATAAGTTTTTAAAGATTTAGAGTAAAATATGATATAATGAATATACTGATGGGAAATCTCAGCAGGGTTGTAGAAATTGCAAAACAAAATAAAGCAAAAAAGCTTTGGACACAGAGGACTGAAAAATTAGACTATTAAATAAAAACATTACTGAACTGACTCAGTAGGACATTTGATTCTGTAGAAGATCTAGTCATCTTGAAGACAGATGTGCCAGGGAGTATAAAGGGAATTTCTGGACCTTTCTTTCTATTTTGCTGTGTATCTAAAAGTGATCTACAAAAAAACAGTCTTAAAAATTAGTAATTCAAAAAATGGTATAAATAAGGACATAATTAGTAAGAACTGGAACAAAGAATAAACAAAACCAACAGATTTACACCTAAAAATATCAAAGTAATCTCATTAAATAATATTTGAATAAATTAAACTCATAAAATAAAATGCAGAGATTTTCAGATTGGATAATAAAAAATAAGACATTTTAGTTATAAAGATATAGACCAAAAGTAAAAGATAAAGAGATGTATCATAAAAACTCTTACTCTGGAAAATATGGAGTGCCTATATTACTACCAAAAAGATATTTTAAAACATGGATTATTATCAGAGATAAAGAAGGCCTTTAATGATGATGAAACATCAATTTATCAAGAATATTTAACAATTCTTAAACATATCCACTTAATAAAATAACACTGATATATGTGAAAAGAAAACTGATGAAATCAAAGAAATGATTGAATCCCCAATTACAGTGGGAGATTTTAACATTCGTCACTCAATACACTTAAATATAAGAAACAAGTAAATTAAAGGAAATTAGTAAGATTAAGGAAGATAAAACAAACCAACACATTTAACTAAATGAACATTTATGAAATCCTACAAAGGAAAAACCGAAAGTGTACACACTTAGCAAGTTCATATGGATCATTCACCAAAATAGATCATATAAGAGAACATAAAATAAAGCTATATATTTTAAAAAGCTTTAGTTCATGACATGCTTTCTAACCATAATAGAAATAAATCAGTAGGTGATGACAAATAGATATATGAAAAAAAAGCCACTACATATTTTGAAATTAAATCGTACATTTCTGAATAACTCATGAACCAATGAAAAATTTTAAGGTTTAATTAGCAAATATTTAAAATAGAATTAGAATTAAAATAAATGATAATTTTGTCTCTAAGAAGTTTTAGTAGTGCTAAGATGGTAAATCTAAAGCTTTAAATAGTTGTATTAGAAAAGAGAGAATTTTGAAAAATCAGCACCTACACTTTCCTCTTGAGAAACTAGAAGAGAAGAACCCAAGTGCCTAGAATGAAGGAGATAATAATGGTAAGCATTAAAATGAAAGGCATAAGGCATTAAAGCCATAAAACAATGGAGAAAAACAGTGAGTAGACAGTAAATCAAAGGCAATTTTTTTAAGTGTACTAAATTGATAAGTTCCCACCTAAGTAAGAGAGAGAGAGACAGAAGGAAAGAAATAAGTCTCCAGATTATAAATCAAGAATAAATGAGGGGACATCGCTCATCTCCTGATTTATAATCTGGAGATTTAATCCTCTCATTGAGAATTAAAGAGGGGTCATCACTACATATCAAACAGGTATTACAAACAATAAAAACTATGAGAAAACAGATTAATTTGTCTCAGTTGAAAGAGAGCAAGGAAAAACCACTGATAGAACAATAAAGGAAAAACAAAATTTAAAAATTTACTAGGAAAGAATTCAAAGAATTAGCAGTAAGAATGCTAAGAGAATCAGGGAAAAGAACAAAAGAACACAGCAAAAATTTTAACAAGGAATTAGAAAATACAAAAAAGAGCTGCAGAATACAATAACTGAAATGAAAAATACACTATAAGGAATGAACAGCAGACTAGGTGATATAGAACCCTTAAGTGATCTGTAAGATAGAAAAATGGAAATCAGTCAATCAGAGCACCAAAGGAAAAACAAACAAACAAACAAAAAAACAATTTAAAGGATTTTTGGGTAAAATCAAGTATATCAATATTCTCATTATAGGAGAAGGCAATGCCAACCCATTCCAGTACTCTTGCCTGGAAAATCCCAGGGACGGGGGAGCCTGGTGGGCTGCTGTCTATGGGGTCACAGAGAGTCGGACACGACTGAAGCGATTTAGCAGCAGCAGGAGCAGCAGAAGAGAGAGTAGAAATGATGAAAAATGTATTTAATACCATTATGACTGAAGACATCCCAAGCCCAAAGAAGAAAACAGATATCCAGGTACAGGAAGCACAAATAGTCCAAAATAAGAAGAACCAAAATAGATGCACACCACAGCATATCATAATTTAAATGACCAAGGTAAACATAAAGAGAATTCTAAAGGTAACACACAAAAAAATAGTTATGTAGAAGGGAACTCTCACCTAAGGTTATCATTTGATTTTTCTGCACAGACTTTTCAGGCTAGAAGGGAGAGCAATGATATATTTAAAGTGCTGAAAGGGGAAAATCTGCAAGTTTGGATACTCTACCCAGCAAGATGATCATTTAGAACTGAAGGAGAAATAAAGAAATTTTCAGATGAGCAAAAACTAAAAGAGCTCACCAATACTAAACTGATCCTAAGAGAAATGTTAAAAAGTCTTTTCTAAGTGGAAAAGAAAAGTCTATAACCAGAAGTATCTATATATAAGAAGAATGCCACTAGTAAAGATGCATATATAATAAAGGAAGGGGATAGACCACTTAAATAAGTTAGCATGAAGATCAAAACCCAAAAGTAAAATCAATGTGACTGCAATGATTGGCAAAGGGATAAACACAAAGATGTAAAATATGGCATCAAAAACACACATTATGGGGGGAATGGAGTAAAATATGTAGATTTTTTAGATTGTGTTTGAGCTTAAAAAACTACCTCCTTAAAACAAATAGATATGGTTATGTCAACATACATGAAACCCCTTGGTAACCAGAAATCAAAAATCTACAGTGGATACACAAAACTAACAGAGAAAGAGGAAATTAGGCATAGCACTAAAGAAACCGATTAAACTACAATGGAAAAAACTAACAGAGAGAGAAGAGAACAAGCAAGACCTATGAGAACAATTGAAAAACAAGTTATAAAACGGCAGTAAGGACGTACTTATTAGCAACTACTCTTCAACTTTGGCTGCGCTGGGTCTTTGTGTGTGTGTGTGTGTGGGGGGGGCTTCTTTTGTTGTGGAGCCTGGGCTCTGAGCACGCAGGTTCAGTCGTGGTGCATGGGTTTAGTTGCCCCTCGGCATGAGAGGTCTTAGTTCCCTCATCAATGATCACATCCTCTGCATTGAAAGGTGAATCTTTTTTTTTTTTTTAATTTGTTTAAGTTGGAAGATAATTGCTTTACAATGTCGTGTTGGTTTCTGCTGTGCATCAGCAGGGATCAGCTACAGGTACACATATGTCCCCTCCGTCTTGAGCCTCCCTCCCACCTCCCACCCCATCCTAACCCTCTAGGTTGTCGAAGAGCACCAAGTTGAGCTCCCTGTATTATACAGCAACTTCCCACTAGCTTTCTGTTTTGCATACGGTAATGCATGTTTCCATGCTTGTCTGTCAGTTCATTCCTCCCTTTCCTTCCCCCGCTCGGTCCACAGGCCTGTTCTTTATGTCTGTGTCCCTTTTGCTGCCCTACACATAGGTTCCTTGGTACCATTTTTCTAGATTCCATATACATGTGTTAATATACAGTATTTCTTTTTCTTTTTCTGACTTACTTTGCACTGTGTAACAGGCTTTAGTTTCATCCACCTCACTAGAACTGACTTTTTCCTTTTTATAGCTGAGTCATATTCCGTTGTATATACGTACCACAACTTCTTTATCCATTCATCTGTCAGTGGACATCTAGGTTGCTGGAAGCTGGATTCTTAACCACTGGACTACAAGAGAAGTCCCTACCAGCAACCACTTTAAATGTCATCTCCTAACAAATGGCATAGGGTGGCTAATGGGATACAAAAATAAGATCCATCTGTATGCTATTTACCTTGAGACACACTTCACAGGAAGAGGAACCTGAGTCTACCTGAGTATATAAATCCTCCAGGCTCGTAAATGAAGCATGCATAGGAATTAGCCAAGAACTTTGGCAGTGGGTTGGAGCTAGGGAGGATTATAGACCAACAGATTGACAGGAACATGTGCAGCGGCACATGAGACATGATTTTTACATGTGTTTAATATATTTCTAAAACTTTCCAGTACTACTAATATTATTAATAATATATTATTAATATATTGTTTTATTATTAATTTATTCTTATATATTATTAAATCTTATTATTACAATTTAATATTATATTTTATTATTTATATATTATTAATATGATTATGTTAATGGTGTAGTTAATATATTATTAAGAACTTCATAGAACTCAGAGTGCCAGCTACACCTGTCACCCTTTCTGATGAAAGCACTGTGAACTGTTCTTTGTGACGTTGTCGTGTGAGTTACTGGTCCTGTGATTAGCACTGAGATGAGAGGCATCCTAAGAGCCTAACCAGCTAAATACTGGTGAGGCACAGAAAACTTCCTTATAGAAAGAAGAAATTTTTAGAAGGAATATCAGAATTTGAAAGTGTATTTAAATGGTTCTTAGCTGGAAGTCTTGGGAATGCCCTTTTTCCAAGCCACAGTAACTTCCCCAAGGGATTTCTCAGGGATATACACCTATAAGAAAGCAATTTATTTGTTCATTAACTCATCAGTTCAGTTCAGTTGCTCAATCATGTCCGGCTTTGTGACCCCATGCACTGCAGCACACCAGGCTTCCCTGTTCATCACCAACTCCTGGAGTGACTCAAACTCATGTCCATTGAGTCAGTGATGCCATCCAATCATCTCATCCTCTGTAATCCCCTTCTCTTCCTGCCTTCAATCTTTCCCACCATCAGGGTCTTTCCCAATGAGTAAGTTCTTCACATTATGAGGCCAAAATATTAGAGTTTCAGCTTCAGCATCAGTCCTTCCAATGAATATTCAGGACTGAGTACCTTGAGGATTGAGTGGTTTGATCTCCTTGGAGTCCAAGGGATTCTCAAGAGTCTTCTCCAACACCACAGTTCAAAAGCATTAATTCTTCAGCACTCAGCCTTCTTTATTATAGTCCAAATCTCACATCCATATATGACTACTGGAATAACTATAGCTTTGACTAGACAGACCTTTGTTGGCAAAGTAATGTGTCTGCCTTTTAATATGCTGTCTAGGTTGATCATAGCTTTTCGTCCAAGGAGCAAGTGTCTTTTAATTTCATGGCTGTAGTCACTATCTGCAGTGATTTTGGAGCCCTGAAAAATAATCTCTCACGGTTTCCATTTTTTCCTATCTATTTGCCATGAAGTGATGGGACCGGATGCCATGATCTTAGTTTTCTGAATGTTGAGTTTTAAGCCAACTTTTTCACTCTCCTCTTTCACTTTCATCAAGAGGCTCTTTAGTTCTTCACTTTCTGCTGTAAGGGTGGTGTCATTTGCATATCTGAGGTTTTTGATATTTCTTCCAGCAATCTTGATTCCAGCTTAACTTGTATAATGTATTTATTTAATTTTCCCTACATACTAGGCACTAGTCTATATATTGGAGTTATCTGAATGTGTCAGGTAATTACAATAGTAAGCAAGATGTTTCATAATTGTTAAGCTAACTTATGTCCATAATTCACATAGTGGAGCTCTCTCACAGTTTGGTGAAAATAGTTGACAAGTAATTAGGGTTATTTGGTTGCATGCAACAGAATATTAGTCTCCTTAACCTAAGGAGGAGCTGAAGGGGACTTACTGGCATAGCTTTGACAACTGAAGGAAGAGGTGAACGTCACATCTTGGGAAGACGAAGAACTGGGGTAACTCCTGGGATCACACTAGCAGGACATTTTGAATTACTCCTTTTGGAGACTACTATTAGACACCTTAGTTTGAATTGTGTAATGCCTCATTACTTCTAAATTGAAAAAGCCCATTTTCCCAGAAAAAAGAATCTCAGTTTGGGTGATGTGTCCAACACTGTGTTTAAAATGACATATTCCTAAGATTGGCAATTGCATCAGAACAATTGAGATTGTAATTGCTGGAGAATATTGAACTAAAAAAAGTATGCAGAAGTAAGTTATGGAAGGAGGAAGGCTAAACAGACAAACAGCTGGTGTCATTACAAAGTAGCTTAGGCGAGAGAGTGTGGGTTTCCTACCTTCACCTCCTTCTCCTGTCAAGACAAAAATATCTGGTGGAACTCAGACTATGAATGAGAGATGGAAATATACCAAGCAGATATCAGCCTGAATGGACTTTCTCAGAGATAGTGCTCAGATTTGGATCACCAGTCTAGTGGCATGGACTAATGAAGCAGAAATTGTGTGCATTGTCATGTGTTCATTTACTCTTTAAATGCATTTATTGAGTGAATTTTCTCTGACACTGGGGTTGTATCTGTGAACAGGGTGAACAAGTTTTGTAATGTCAAGAAGTAAGCAAAGAGAATATTCTTGGTCCATCTCCAAGCTCTTCAACACTGGTACTCCTTTTTTTTTTTTTAACAGGTAGAAGAGGGAGACGAGAATGGTTAAGCCTCATGTCTTCTGATCCTTTGCTTTGGCACTGGAGTGACACAGAAGACACGAATAAGGAAGACAGACTATTTTTTAAGCATATGTTCTTTTAGCAGTTATCTCATCTTATAGGTAAAATGACTGAATCAGCAAAAAGAGGGTAGAGTGTATTTTGTATACAATAACTATATTGTATACTGATGTATATATGTGTGTGTGTTAGACACTCAGTCATGTCCTACTCTTTGTGACCTATGGACTGTAGCCCCCCAGGCTCCCCTGTCCATGGAATTCTCCTGGCAAGAATAATGGAGTGGGCTGCCATTCCCTTCTCCAAGGGATCTTCCTGACCTAGGGACCAAAACTGGGTCCCCTATATTGCAGGCAGATTCTTTACCATCTGAGACACCAGGAAAGCCCATTGGGTATTGATAAGATTATCGAAACATATTGTTTTGTAGAGGATAAGGGTGGGGTTATGAGTGTAAAGTATATACAGAAGAGTGGGTCATTATCACACACAGTCTATATCTTACATTCATCTTCTCTCTCCAAGAGTCTTACATCTTAAGAAAAACTGAATCAGGTGGCTCCAAGGCTCTGAAACTATTTCTTAAGCTATTTCATTTCTTTGCATTTCCTTATGTAACTCCTGTGTCACTAGCTTCTCCAGTTTGCCTCTACCAAATGTGCTCCAAGCAATTTCTGAGTTTTTCAGATACGGCCTAAAGGTAATTCTAATCAAATCCCAAAGGATGTTTGTTCTGCTCAGAAACTCGGGTCGCCCCTCCATGGCTGCCTCTGCCATAACCATCCATGACTCTAGAGAAATCGCTTTTCATTTGTACAACACTGTCCTCTGTAGGTCACCTCTGCTCCTACCCTACTAAGGCTACAGAGAATACCCATGCTCCTGTTTTCCCACAAAACTAATGAGACCACATTTTGCCTTGTGAAAAGACTTACTTGTGGTTAGAAATGATAGAGAAGAAGCCCAAAGCCTTATTTATAACTGCTATTCATAAACATGTATCACTCAGCTCAAACCTGACCTTGAAATACCATATTGGGTTGGCTTTTTATTTAGTTTCTAAAATGTCCTCACATGGAAGAAAGCAAGTCAGTACCATGACTGTTTCGGCACCTCCACTCCCCAATTCCCAGACCTACTTAGACATAAGCAGAGAGGGCATCTTTCTTCCCCCAGTCTAAGATCTAGCTCTTTCATGCATCCAGAATTCACTGTTTTTCAGAACAATGATGGTGGGAACCATTAGAGGAAGCATTTTCCCTCACAAGTATGGAATCTGGTTCACAAGTGTCAGAAACAGTAGTCTGATTGCCCTTCTATCAACCTTGAACTGATTATTTTAAATAACACCAAGTTATAAGACCTTAGGGTGTAAATTTCACAACACTGATGCTTATCTCCATGGTTATTGGATAAGATTAAAGGACTGTGAGGTCAAACCACTTAGGTTTGCATCCCAACTGTATGATTTATATACTAGATATTTGATAATGGAGACCTTACTTAACATTTGAGTTTTCTCATCTGTAAACTGGGGATAATAACACCTATTTTACAAAGTTATTGCAATAATTGAGATTAATATGTGAGAATTGCTTAAATTGTATTTAGCACTATAGTCTGGCAAATGCTATTGTATAATAAGCACTGTGTTATTTGATATTATTACTATTATTGTTATTATTATTTTTCTTCTCCTTCATGAATAGATAAGTTTGAGACTTATACATTTCCTGCTTCTATAATCTTGTTTTGGCTCTTGATTGCTAATGTGCAAAAGCTTAGACATAAATTCATATGCATATCCCAGAAACAAATAATGATTTTCAGGCATAAGAAAACAAGTCCACAGTCTCAAAAACAACAACAATAACAACAACAACAACAAAAAACAAGTATTTTCCTAGTTATGCTGAAGTATTATCCTGATAATATACCTAAGTTACTTAATCAAAGTGTACATTTACCCATGAGTACCAATATTGGAGGGATTTCCCTGGTATCTTAGCCAGTACAGATGCAGGAGACCCAGATTTAATCCCTGGGTTGGGAAGATCCCCTGGAGAAGGAAACGACAACCCACTCCGGTATTCTTGCCTGGGAGATCTCATGGACAGAGGAGCCTCGTGGGCTACAGTCCATGGGGTCACAAGAGTTGGACATGATTTAGCAACTAAATCAACACCTCCACTACTGCCAGTATTGCATGGCTCCACAAGTTTACACCTTTTTCTTGCCAACTGTAAGAAAGTATTCATCTCACATCTTCATGAATAAGGAAGCCCAACAATTTAATACTTTTAAGAACCAAGAAAAACTCTGTCCCTAGTAAATGCCATTTTTCCCTCTAAAAGGCACATGTTGCTTTGCAAACATCCACTTGAATAGAATTATCCTCATCTCAAAGCTTTAGTTATCTCTCCAGCTTGGAGAAAATACCTGATACAGTTATACAATTTCCCGATCCCATCATCATCTATATACTTTCTATCCTTGCAACAAAAAAAGATCTTTTATACTTTTAACACCCGTGTTTGCACATAAGGAAACTTAGACACAGAGTGGTTAAAATGAATTACTCAGGGTCCCACAACTGGTGTGTTATGGCACCATTATTTGACGTCTTCTGATTCCAAATTCAGTGATCTTTGTTAATTGGCTCTCCATAGGAAGGTTTGGATTCTTACTTGAATTATAACCTACCTTTTTCTTGTCTCAGTTCTACATATGAGAAAATGGAGACTCACTAAGGTAAAGTAACTTGCCCCAATTCACATGGCTGGTAAGTCTTCTAATAAAGTGTGTGTATTCACAAATATGGGGCTTCCCTGATGGCTTAAGTGGTAAAGAACCAGCTTACAATGCTAGAGAGGCAGATTCAATTCCAGGGTGGGGAAGATGCCCTGGAGAAGGAAATGGCAACCAACTACAGCACTCTTGCGTAGGAAATCCCATGAACAGAGGGGCCTGGTGGGCTATAGTCCATGGGGTTGCAAAGAGTCAGATGTGACTTAGCAACTAAACAACTGCAACAACATTCACAAACATACATTTTCTTCCAACATCCCTAAATGTATTTGAAAGTTAGCCTAATTAGAAAATTATTTCATCTTAGAATAGATTTACTTTTCCTGCTGTTAAATGGCTAAGGTGTATGATTCTGACCTCATGAATTTAGCATTCTAATCAAATGACATGATCAATGAAATTTTTCATTGATCATTACTGGTGTGAAGCTGTTATCAATTTATATTGAGCTCAAATCAGTCACAGAGGCTGCTTATTAGTTGAGTGACCATGTAATAAATTTTTTGAGGGTAAAACTGGTGCTATTAATTAAGATATCAGGGCAGCAGAATTAACTGGGACAGTCCTGAGCCAACAAAAGTGCTTGGTTAGCTTTCAAGTGGCCTAAGAACATGACCATTGGCTTGCATGAATGACCTTGCTCCCTGTAAGAAAAACAGATGGTTATTTCAGGGCAAATTAACGATAAACATCTTACACTTATGGAAGCACAACACTCCCTGGTAAGTTTCATCATACGAGCTTTGTTTACAAAGGGAGCAGGCTTTATATTTTAATCATAAGTGCTTCCATTCATCATTAATCCCCTGAAGAATAGAAAGCTCCTGAAATGTGTTTTAATAATAAATATTTTCATGTAGCTTCAATCTCCTCACTGCCCTGTTTATCTGGTCAGTGGAATCAAGATGCTCCCCTTGATAAGACTTTGAATAGATTCTTCTAGCCTGTCACCAGCTCTGTGCTTGCTAGTTTCCCCCTACTAGATGGCCTGCAGAGTGGAGCCCTGATTTCAAACACTAGCTCCAAACAGAATGGCAGTGGGAGGTCAGAGGAATCTACCAGGGAAAGCATATCTGAAAGATGTTTTTAAAAATTATAATGGCCTGTCATGATTTTGATGCTAATCACATATTAAACCCTACAGCATTCTTAAAAATAATGGTATGAAAATGACTTCAAGGAATTTTACTCTCCCCAGGACCTTCTCTTCCTGGTTAATGTATTTATTAATGCTGCACGTTTAGGATTTATTAAACTGTTTTAAAATATTAAGCTTAAAAGATTGGTCTGTCAATTAACAGAATACTAGAACAGCAGGCAACTTTTATTCTAATATTTATATCACTATTTATCTAGTTCAAATTTAGCCTTAGGCAAAGTAATGGATTCAGCTGGACTTTTCTTTCATATACATGTGACCTTTTCCAGTTCCTGCTCCTCCAATTTTGTGTCTTCTAGGTCACTTTACTTTTATCTGTTACTCTGAGGTCATGATCTCTCTGCACTGTCTGGTGGTACTTTCCTTAGTTCTAATTAATGTAAGTCTAAGGGACTCCTCTTCTTAAGATTTCACACTTTTATCCTAGGCTCTTAAAATGTCCCCTTTTCTACCAGTGAAATTAATCTGTGATAGTGTAGTATTAGGTGATACAGCGGGCAATGCCAATAATCTCAGGAAAGCTCCTGGAAACTATTATATCACACCATCCATAGAAGTGATAATTGCTCCTTAAACAGATTTATGTGGTTTGAGAGCACTGATAATTTTCAGATCAGAGGAGAAATTGTAGAGGGAACTGAGATAGCTTCTCACTTAGGGATAAATATGTACCACTTTTTTCCAAAATATTTATCAAAAGCACATCAACAGACCCAAATCAAAGATAAGCCAATATACTATGAGGCTTATTGATGGGCAGAGGTGACATTTTATATTCATTTTCTATTTGTCTTTGCAAGTGGCCCAACGGCAAGCACATCTAATTTACTCAGGCTTGTTTACTCACTGCGTGTGTGTATGTATGCACACACATGTCCAAAGAAGAAAGAAAGGAAGAAAAATGGAAGAGCTGGGGTTTGAACCAAAGTCTAAGAATCTGCCTGCCAATGCAGGAGTTGCAGGAGATGTGGGTTCCATCCTTGGGTAAGAAAGATCCCCTGGAGGAGGAAATGGCAGCTCACTCTAGTGTTTTTGCCTGGAAAAAGCCATGGACAGAGGAGCCTAGTGGGCTCCAGTCCAGGAAGTCACAAAAAGCTGGGCATGACTGAGCCACTGAGAACACACGCACACACTATGCTTTTTATCTTGAAATTTCCTTGAAAACTGAATCTTGTGAGCTGATTGCTTCTGCAGTTTCCCTCCTCTTTCCCACATTCTTTTATACTTATGAAAGAAACCAGAATGAAACCTGGTTACTGAAAGAAGATGATGTATTAATAAAAAAGAGTGTGTTCTTTTTACCCAGAGCTATTCTGGTAGATAACCTAAAGATCAGAAAATCTGGAAAGTTTCTGTGTTGCTTGAATCATGAAAATTTGGATTTTGAGCATCACTTGCTCAGTGAGAGAAGTCTAAAACTTATAAAGGTGTGAGAGAATGAATTTATGATACATAAACATCAATTTCATTAAGGATAAGTGTAGTTGATTCTTTATTATTGGCTGAATGAGTGGATGAATAGATAACATGATGGATTTTTATCAAAGAATATCATAGTCATTCTTTCTGTTAACTGATATTTATGACTTTTTACAGTTCTGTGTTAGGGTGTCTTTTTCCACCTCCTTGAAAATGTGGTCAGATGGCTTACTTTGGCCAATGAAATGGAGCTGAAATAATGCATCACTGTGACATATGCACTTTTAGATTCATTATGCTGTTTCTCATTATCACTGTGCTAGATTATAAAAATGGTGATATGCCAGTTGTTGGAGAATCTATCAGCTCATATTTCTGAATAAGGATGATGTGGAACAAACTAATAAATGCTGAATAAGAAAGGAGCTATTGCCAATTGAAGTCTCTGAGATTTGAGAAACATTTGTTATTGCAACATGTGTGAGTCTATTCCAAGCAAAGTATAGATTAAACAGGAGCAGGAGTTGACACTACCTGTAATGTGACCACCAACTATCTTTATATGAGTCCAAGAGGAAGAGGAGTTACTGATATGGTGGGATTTAGCAGTTTAATTTCAAATTTCTTAAAGTGTCTCCTACATTATCTCTTTGTACGGCAATTAAAAAATAATGCCAATTTGCATTTCACCTAATGTATTTACCATATGGACCTTATTTGAATTTATAAGAACCATGGCAATTTTACTTGGTAGGTATTTCTTAAAAAAAGTTTTATTTGAGAAGAGTTTTAGATTTACAGAAAATCTGCAGAATCACTTTATATTAGTATTATTAATTTACTATGTTATTAATATGAATATTAACATTAATATTAATTTAATGTTATTATGATGAAACATTATTGATATATTATTCTTTTTTATTTAGATTTCCTTAGTTTTCACTTAATGTTTTCTTCGCTAGGATTGCATCCAGGATATCCTATTTCATTGAGCTTCAATATCTCCTTCGGTGCTTTAGTTGCTCAGCTGTGTCTGACTCTGTGATCTTTAGGACTGTAATCCCATCAGGCTCCTCTGTCCATGGGATTCTCTAGGCAAGAATACTGGAGTGGCTTGCCATTTCCTCTTCCAGGGAATCTTCCCATCTCAGGCACTGAACTTGTATCTCCTGCATTGCAGGTGGATTCTTTACCCAATGACCCACTGGGGAAGCCTGTAATATCTCCTTAGACTCCTCTTAAAATCAGTTTTTCAGGCGTCCCTTATTTCAATGATCTTGACAGCTTTGGGGAGTACTGGTTAGATATTTCATAGAAAGCTTCTCAACTGGCATTTTCCTGATGGCCTGATTTTTTTTTTCTTTTTTCTCTCATGACTAGGCTGGAGTTATAAATTTTGGAGTGAAAGATAACAAAAGTTAAGTGATATTTTTATCATATCATATCAAAGTGCATTCTACAACATGACATCACTACTGATGTTGACTTTGGTCACCTAGCTAAGGTGATAATTGCCAGGTTTCTCCACTATAAAGTTACTTTTTTCTTCCCTTTTCACATTGTACTTTCAGGAAGAATGTCATTATGCACAGCCCACAGTTAATATTTCACTGCTTAATGATAGAATATCTACATAAATTATTTGTGATTTTTCACATGGGAAATTGGTCTATTCTCATTAAATCATTTGTTTATCAAACATTTTATTTATACCAGTAAAATACATGAGGGTAATAATAGAATAATAATTTAATATTACTATGTTTTATTGTGAAATCATCCCAGCTTTGATCATTGGAAACTCTTTCAATTAGCTCCTATGTCCTTTTACATAAATCCATTTTTGGGGGTTATTTTTAGCACTTTCTGGCAACTACAAGATCATCTAGGCTCATATTATATATTTCTTGCCCTAGTCCTATAATTGGTTATTTCTCCAAGGAGCGCTGGTTCCTTTTATTGGAGAATGGTATTAGAAATAAAGATCTGAGCGGTAGATGTGCTTATTCCTACTGGGTATCATTGATTCTTAGTCTTCTCAGTGGGAAGAGCAAAGAAATTTATGTTTGTATAGGAACTTCTATAAACCCACCTGTCTATAAATATAACCAGCTTTATCTTTATTAACTTAACATAAATTTGTACTGATTTCTCCAACTCTAATCTATTAAAAATGCATCATTCCAGACATTTTTACTTTCTTTAATCTGTACTATCTCACTCCAATAGTGAGAATGATTCCCAATCTAATAGGAACATTTTTGTGTCATAGTATAGATATGAATATTGAAGATTAGAGAGATGTTATGAATTATTGAAGATCTATAACTAATAGATACCAACATCCAATCCCAAATTCAGTCAAAATTTTGAGTTTAAATTCAGTTCTCTGAAATTCTTCATCCTACACAACATTCTATAGATTTGTGGCTATTACATGCGGATTGGGAAGTATCTTGTTATCACCTCTGAATATTTAAAGTGAAAATCTAAAACTATTTTAAGGATTTATAAAAGACTATTTAAATATATATAATGAGAATATTCGGTAACACAAAAAGCATATATTGTGAGCTAGTATAGTCACCTTTAAACACTTGGGTTGCACTTGAACAAAGCAGGAAAAAAAATGCCCTCATTTTCAGTTACACAGTATTTTCTAAGTTGGGATCTGCTAAAGAGCAAATGAGCCAGGATGGATTTATTATGAATTATATTAGACTGTTTTTTTCTTTAGAATTTTTGAGTTAGCTAAAAAAATGTTACCTGGTCAGTACTAGTTTTTTATGCTTTAGTTGCCAATTTTCTAATAATATTCACGAAACCAGGCCCTTGGTTAACTTTTTATGCATTGGGAAATTTTTTTTTGATACCTCAGCTTTAAAGGTTGACATACACTATTTACACTTATCCACATGAGAAACGGACATTTTAGCTTTATTTTCCCTAGAAGACTGTCAGGGGTCTTTGTTTCAGTGTCTATGGGGTACAGTTAAGTTTTCCTGTGATTATAGTCTCCTTTTCATTCTAGTGGCATCCTTGTATAAATTTCAGGTTATCTTTAAATTGTCATATACACAGCTGTCTTGTGGTTTGAAAGCAATTCTGACAAGAGGCAGGGAGACTAACCTTTAGAAATCTCTTCAAGCTCTGAGTTAATATTCAGAAAGAATATTTTGCTAGTAGAATGTTTTTAAGAGGTGGTAAATCTCCTTTCAAAGTTTAGCAGGATCAACTGAGGGATTTAAGCCTCAGCTCTGATTGAGTGATATGGGAAGATGAAGGGACTATTTTATTAACTTCAACTTGTTCTCTTTTCAGTTAGTCTGTGAGCAGGCTCCAGTGCAAATATATTTGTCCTGATTTGCTCTCATATTCCCATAGTTAGGTTATTCCAGTCTTTCCACCAGTCTCCTGGCTTCTCATCACTCCATCAGATTGCATCCACATATCAGATTAGTCTTCCTAAAACGTGACCTTCATCATATCACATTTCCATGTTGAAAACCCCTATAACTCTTCATTTCTAAAATCTTGACCTCACTTGACTTCACAGTAGGATTTTTGCTTCTTTTCCCATAACTTTTCATCCGATTCTTTGAAACCATTTAAATGATCTCTTCACTGTCCCCAAATTTTCCATTTAGGAATCTTCCAATGCTCTTCCAAAACATGTAAATTTTTTACAAGCCCTGTGCCTTCTGATTATTGATATTGTCTTATGAAGTGTTGAGAGCATAACAAATACTCAACACAGATGGTTCCCAATTGAAAAGCACTTGATGTACAAATGATCTGTACATATTAGTAAGAATTGTTCATATCACCTTCACTTTCAATAGACTGTTGAATTGCTTCTGTGGCTGAGAAAGTTACTGTGGAAAAATCAATTTAGAATTTTAGGAAATATATGAATCAGAAATTTAGGATAGAGATAAATGATTTCAAGTTATGACATAATATCACAAGGGATTCCTACACTGGACTACCTGTATAGTAGTCTCACACTTTCTCTCTCTCTCTCTTTTTTTTTTTCATTTTACTTAGTAAAAAAATATGAATTTTATTGCTTTTTGTGATATTGACCTTGACTTCAATGTTGTTTCAGAGTAATTTCTGTTATTGAAACCAGGAATTCATTTAAATAATAGAATAAATATTGGACTGCATTGAGAGAACAAGATGAAAGCATTTGAACTAATAAAAAGGCTATTGATACAACTGTCTTGAAGAATCTCCACCTAATATGATTTTTAGAATAAATATCATAGTTGAAAGGAGTTACTTCCATATTTTTGTTTTCTTTAATTGACAGTATTTGGTATACTAAATTGTACTTGACATGAACTGAAGGTATGAAGTCTTTTGTCAGTCAGCTATCTTTTCTGCAAAAGTATTTAGAGAAAGTTTTCCTAACAGTTTTTTCATAGAAAGGAAAACCATTTCAAAGAGTAGCAGAGTTACAAACTAAATCATAGAGATGGGAATTGATATTTTAAAAAGGAGTTCATCTAGGATTAATGTGATGGAGATCATAGATGCCATATACACTGGGGCCAGGATTGCTGTGAAATCTGTCTCTTAGATTTTATGTAGAGGTTCCTCTAGTGATGGTGAAAGCAGAGCTCAGGCATTGGCATTTTAATGTTCCGTTTAGTGTCTCCTTATTTCCTGGAACACCTGAGTATCTTCTTAATTGATCAGTAGAGAATATTTATATTCTGAATATAGTCTTTCATAGGCTATGCTGCCAATAACTATTCCATTCTGTGGCTTGAACTTTTACTAAGTAAATGATGTACTTTAATAGAAAAAAAGTCTTAATTATAATGTCCATTTTATTAATTTATTTCTTTCAGAGTTAATGCTTTTTGTGTCTTGTTTAATATATCATGTTTCACTCCAATGGTATAGAACCTTATTCCTGTACTATCTTCTAAAATATTCATTGTTTTCTTTGCACATTTAAGGCTATTGTCTATCTGGCTTTTATTTTTAAATGTAGAGAGTAAGAGTGCAAAGGTATTTTTATCCATTTGGCTTCCATTAGTCCTAGTTGTTTCTATTAAAAATACTACAATTTTCTACCATTTTGTAGTGCCAGTTTGGGCATAAATTAAATGTCCATAAATGTTTATTTCATTTTCAGGATTGCTATTCAGCTTCTTTGGTATATTTTCTATCCTTTCCCCCAATGCAGGGTTTCACTGCAGCTTTTTTTCTGTTAACAGAGCACATGCTCTCACTTTGCTTTTTGCTGAGTCTTTCCTGTTTTTGTTCCTTTCACTTTATACATGATGGCAGAGGTTGAGGTGGTTGGATGGCATCACCAACTCAATGGACATGCGTTTGGGTGGACTCTGGCAGTTGTTGGTGGACAAGGAGGCCTGGTGTGCTGCAGTTCATGGGGTTGCAAAGAGTCAGACATGAGTGAGCGATTGAACCGAACTGAACTGAACTTACTGGTTTTGTTCCTTTAAATTTATATATTCATTTAAGAATACTTATTAATTTTGACTGTAACATACCTGGTGGGATTTTCACTGAGTTCATATGGAACCTATAGATCAATTTAGAGACAACTAACATTGTATAATATTGAGTCTTCCTATTCATAAGCATGCATATCTTTTAATTTTTTGTAGATTATTCCAGTGATGATCTTATAATGCTCTGAATATCATTAATGATATTATAAATAACAGCTACTCAAAATTGCATTTTAACTTTTTTCTTTTACATGAAAATAAGCTAATTTTTGTGTATTCAGTGTAGCAAAATTAATAAACTCTAATTTAGTTGATGTTTGGATTTTAAATATACAATCATATCATTTGTGAATATTGACTGTTTTGTTTGCCATTCTCAACTTAAATTTTTCTTACTGAATGTACTGTGAATGTACTGCCAGGATTGTGACAATGTTGAAGAGCTGTGATGATAACAAGAAGCCTTGTTTTGCTCCTCCTCTCAAAGGGAAAGCTTTCAATATTTCAACATTAAGCATGATATTTCTGTATACGCTTATTATTTGTATAGTCTATCTTTATTGTTTGCATTTTTTGTATTTCAATTTTGCCCCATCACCATAATTTATTTGTAACCCCCAAGTCAGTGTCAACCTCTACCTTTGTGATCACTCACAGACACACACAGAGCTGTGGAAAACTTGAGTCACTGAACATGAGTGTTCCCAGCACAGACTAAATGGGGTGACTCCCTGCCTTCCTTCCAATCTCACATTATAAATAGTGTCCCTTTTGCACTCATTTTGGTGTCAAGCTTTTCTCATTTTTGTGAGTTTTGTTTGTAATTTTATAAGGGTAGTGCTGACTTGGACATGGACATGAACTTGGGCAAACTCCAGGAGACGGTGAGGGACAGGATGGCCTGGTGTGCTGCTGTCCATGGGATCGCAGAGTTGGACCCGACTGAGTGACTGAGCAACGACAGTGCTGAAGTGCCACGTAGTGTGCCTAAGCGCATGTCTTATGGAGAAGATGCTCGTATTGGACAGCTTCATTCAGGTGTGAGTTAAAGTGCTGTTGTCTGTAAGTTTAGGGTTAATGATTCAACAATATATATTTGTAAAGTTGTCTTTAAAAAGAAACAGAAAATATCAATGCATTGATGCAAATGTGAACACAAGCTTGTATGAACCAAGCCAGGTAATTCTTCTAGGAGCAGAGATACAGCATTTGCTAATTCAGTGTTCATAGTGACTTTCTAGAACATGATTAATGGGAATTAACTGCATAAAGGTGTGTGTTATATATGTGTGTTATCTGTACCTCTGCGCTTGTGTGTATGTATTCAGTAAATACCATTAAACAGAATTAAAAGGCTATTGTCTATTTCTGGTTGGTTAAGAGTTATGCTGTCTTTGTTTATTTTTGTTTTAATAATGAATGATTGATTATTTTGTTGATTTTGTTAAAACTTCTGCACATATTGAGATAATAATTTAATTTCTCCCTTTGCTATTAATGTGCAAAACTACTCTATCTGATTTTCTAATGCTAAGCCAATTTTGTTTTCTTGATATAGACTCAATATGGGTATGATAATATAGTCTATTTATATTACAGTAGCACTAAGTGCAGATTATATACATATGTGTATACAGGTGCTTATACATATATATGTATGAATCTATATATATATATATCTATATATAAAGAAAAGCCAGCCAAATTGTAGGATTTCATATGTTTTTATTACTTACTTTTATCTTCTGGAGATTATTATGCTTTTATTTTTCTAACATATTACACTGGAGGCTTGCTTCATTAATTTTTAACCCTTATTCTATTCAGCTACATGATTTCACCTATGTTTTCCTTTGAGAACTGACTTAATGGTATCTCATAGTTTTGATATACAGTGTTTCCATTATTATTTACTTCAAATATTTTACAACTTCTCTTATGCTTCTATTTAGCAATAATAAATATATAATAAATAATCTCTGAGTACATGAGGATCTCTTATTTATATTTTTATTAGTTTACAGCATAAGTACAATATTACCAGAGAATTATTCTCTGAAGAGTTCCATCTAAGGAATTTTTCTTAGGGTGTCACTTTCTATTAATCAATACATTATCATTAATCTAAGAGCTGGGAGAAGCTGTGAATTCAAAGTAGAGATCCCGGAGCCCTTGCAGACTCCAACTCTGAATTTAATGTTAATCCTTTGCAAGGGCTTAGCTACAAGAGATGAGAGATCTACTTTTTCAGTCATAAAAAATTGACCATTCCCTGTTGCGAACCATGAGGTCTCATGGCATTTGTAGCTAGTTTGCCTACATTGAAAAATTTAAGGATGACCTCAGAAAAGCTATCTGTGCAAGGAGCTATCAGTTGTCAGAAGCCTCAGCCATAAAATCCCTTATTGCCTCTAGATCCATAAATGGATTTAGATTCCATCAGACTCCAAGGAAGGCAGATTAAAAGTCAAAATAGGGTGGGTGTGTTTTTTATTTTGTGAAGAAGATACCTTAATTATATTGAGGAAATATGCTGCTGTGCTACAATATCATGTTAATTATAATAATAGGAATATACTCTTAATTATGAGTAAGCACAATGTTCTCTCACCTGCTTTTTATTCCTAGAAGTATGCAGAGATACAATTATTTCTCTCATCTCTATATCCACTCCTCCCCCACTTCATTTTTTCTACTAACATTTATTGAAAAATCCTGAAAAGAATTGTGCATACTCAGTCCCTAACTCTTCTCTTCCTGAATCTCTCGTTATTAACAGCAGTATAGCTGATTGACAGTGTTGTATTAGTCTCAGGTAAACAGCAAAATGATCCAAATATATATGCATACATATATACACATATAGATTCTTTCCCATTACATCTTATTATAATATATTGAATATAGTTCCCTGGGCTATACAGTAGGTCCTTGCTTACCTATTTTCTGTATTAGTGTCTCTTTTAATCCCACACTTGTAACTGCCCCCTTCCTTTGCCCTTTGGTAACCAACCAAAAGTTTGTTTTCAGTGTCTGTCAGTCAATTTCTGTTTTGTATCATTTGTATCATTGCTTAGGTTCCACATATAAATGATTTCTTATGATATTTATCTTTCTCTGTTGGACTTACTTCACTTATTATTATAGTCTCTATATTCATCTATGTTGCTACAAATGGCCTTATTGCATTCTTTTTTAAGGCTGAGTAGTATTCCACTGTGTATATATATATATATATATACATATATATATACATATACATATGCACACATATACATATATATATATATATATATTATTTTCTTTTAATTTATTTATCTCTTGATGGAGATTTAGGTTGCTTTCGTGTCCTGACTATTGTAAATAGTGCTGCAGTGAACACTGAGGTGCATGTATATTTTTGAAGTATGGTTTTCTCTGGATGTATGTCCAGGAGTGGGGTTGCTAGATCATTTGGTAACTATTTGAAAGTACATATAGCTAAAGTTACATCAAGTTCCTACCCACTACCTGAAATTGCCCACACTAAGGAGTTCAATGATTTCTATGTGGTTATTAAAACAACAAATTTACATTTCAGTCTTTACCAGTCTTGAACTTTCAGCATTATTGGGGAAAATTTGTCACTCCCACCTCCTTAGATGCTTTTAACTTCAGTATCAGTTCAGTCACTCAGTTGTATCCTACTCTTTGCAACTCCATGGCCTGCAGCACACCAGGCGGCCCTGTCCATCCCAATTCCCAGAGCCTGCTCAAACTCATGTCCATCAAGTCAATGATGCCATCCAACCATCTCATCCTCTGTCGTCCCCCTCTCCTCCTGCTTTCATTAATCTTTTCTAGCGTAAGAGTCTTTTCCAGTGAGTCAGTTCTTTGTATCAGGTGGCCAAAATATTGGAGCTTCAGCTTCAGCATCAGTCCTTCCAATGACTATTCAGGACTGATTTCTTTTAGGATTGCCTGGTTTGTTCCCCTTGTAGTCCAAGGGACTCTCAAGAGTCTTCTCCAACACCACACTTCAAAAGCATTAATTCTTTGGCACTCAACTTTCTTGATGGTCTAACTCTCAAATCCATAAATGACTACTGGAAAAACCATAGCTATGACTGATAGACTTTTATTAGCAAAGTAATGTCTCTGCTTTTTATGCTGTCTAGGTTGGTCATAGACTTTCTTCCAAGGAGCAAGTGTCTTTTAATTTCATGGCTGCAATCACCATCTGCAGTGATTTTGGAGCTCAAGAAAATAAAGTCTGTCACTGTTTTTCTTGTTTCCCCATCTATTTGCCATGAAGTAATGGGACCAAATGCCATGATCTTAGTTTTCTGAATGTTGAGTTTGAAGCCAGATTTTTCACTCTCTTCTTTCACTTTCATAAAGAGCCTCTTTAGTTCTTTGCTTTCTGCCATAAGGGTGGTGTCGTCTGCATACCTGAGGTTATTGATATTTCTCCTGGCAATCTTGGTTTCAGCTTGTGCTTCATCCAGCTTGGCATTTCACATGATGTACTCTGCATATAAGTTAAATAAGCAGGGTGACAATATACAGCCTTGACATACTCCTTTCCTAATTCGGAACCAGTCCATTTTCCCATGTCTGGTTCCTCTGCCTTTTCTAAAACCAGCTCGATCATCTGGAAGTTCATGGTTCACGTATTGCTGAAGCCTGGCTTGGAGAATCTTAAGCATTACTAGTGTGTGAGATGAGTGTATTTGTGCAGTAGTTTGAGCATTCTTTGGCATTGCCTTTCTTTGGGTTTGGAATGAAAACTTACCTTTTCCAGTCCTGTGGCCATTGCTGAGTTTTCCATATTTGCTGGCATACTGAGTGCAACACTTTCACAAAATCATCTTTTAAGATTTGAAATAGCTCAACTGTAATTCCATCACCTCCACTAGTTTTGTTCATAGTGATGCTTCCTGAGGCCCATTTGACTTCGCATTCCAGGATATCTGGATATAGGTGAGTGATCACACCATCGTGGTTATCTGGGTCATTAAGATATTTTTTGTATAGTTGTTCTGTGTATTCTTGCCACCTCTTCTTAACATCTTCTGCTTCTGTTAGGTCCGTACCATTTCTGTCATTTATCGAGCCCATCTTTGCATGAAATGTTCCCTTGGTAACTCTAACTTTCTTAAAGAGATCTCTAGTCTTTCCCATTCTATTGTTTTTCTCTATTTCTTTGCACTGGTCACTGAGGAAGGCTTTCTTATCTCTCCTTGCTATTCTTTGGAACTCTGCATTCAGATCGGTATATCTTTCCTCTTCTCCTTTGCCTTTCACTTCTCTTCTTTTCTAAGCTAATTTTAAGGCCTCCTCAGACATCCATTTTGCTTTTTTGCATTTCTTTTTCTTGGGGATGGCCTTGATCACTGCCTCATGTACACTGTCATGAACCTCCATCCATGGTTCTTCAGGCACTCTGTCTGTCAGATCGAATCCCTTGAATCTATTTGTCACTTCCACTTTTTAAGCATGGGATTTGATTTAGATCATACCTGAATGGTCTAGTGGTTTTCCCTACTTCCTTCAATTTAAGTCTGAATTTTGCAATCAAGTGTCCTTATTTTTACTTGGTGTCCTCCAAACATTCATGTCCACCTTCAACCTCAAGGGTGTGACCTTGTTTGGAAACTGGATCTTGTCAGATGGAATTAGTTATAAAGAGGTCACCAGATTAGAGTGGGGCTGATATAATAACTGTTGTGTGTATAGCAAGAGGAAACAGACCCAGAGACACACAGAGAAGATGGCCATGTTAGTATGTAGACAGAAGGCAGAAGTTGGAGTAATGCAAGCTAAGGAAGCCAAGGATTGCTGGCAACCACCAGAAGATGAAAGAAACCTGCTAGGATTCTCCCCAGAGCCTCCAGAACAGACATGGCCCTGCCAGTACTTGACTTCATGCTTCTGATCTTCAGAACTGTGAGAGAATCAGCTTTTGTTGTTATAGGTCAACTGGTTTCTGCTGCTTTCACAGGGAAGTCTCAGGAAATGAACACATTTGAAGTTTTTAGCCTCATACATTCCTGGGTATGTCAGCATCCCACTGGCTTTTTCTTTGTCTCCTTGGCTGGTACTTCCTCTTAACATTGTTGTGCTCCAGGCCTCCTTCACCACCTCTTGCTTTAATTTACTCAGTGATTTTCCCAAGTCCCATGACTTAAAAAACTCTGCATTCACTGAAAACTCTCAAATGTACATTTCCAGCATGGATTCCCCTCTGACCTCAAGTCTCCTAAGCGATCAGTTGTCTTTTGACTTACCCACTTGTATTTACAGATAATGAAATATATTCTAGCTAATTTTGCTTCAGTTACAAATCAAACACTTCCACAAGTTATCTGACTGTTAAAATTTAACTTTATTGAATCAGTTGTTCATTCGTCTGTCAAATATTGGCCAGTCATATTTTAGGTGTTTCATTTTTAGCAACTTCTGGGTCTTATTTTCTGGTATTCCCATCCATTGATTCTATATATTTTTTATATCCTCTTACCAAGTTATTACTATCATTATTAGTTTAAATTAGCCATGTGCATGCTCAGTTGCTCAATTATGGCTGATTTTTGGACTCATGGACTGTAGACTCCCAGACTCCTCTGTCCAAGTAATTTTCCCAGCAAGAATATAGGAATGGGTTGCCGTTTCCTCCTCCAGGGGATCTACTTGTCCAGGGAATGAATTCAAGTCTCTTGAGTCTCCTGTATTGGCAGGCAAATTCTTTACCACTGAGCCACGTGGGAATCCCCTAAAAAAACCATACCCCTTGCACTTTTGTTAATGGGAATTCAGATATAAAGTCCCTTGAAACATATTCAAATCTTACATAGATTTCCTCCAAATGATCTTTCAGCAGCAATAATTAAGACAGAACTAAGTTTTATCCATAAATATGTTAGAAAGGTAATTTCTCTAAAACTGCAATGAACAGAAATGATTTTGTTTCCATAAGCCACCACTAAGAATAAAAAAGAATTTTATTTAAGTAAGAGTGGACAATGATTTAAGTTCGAGGGCATGAAATATTAATAGTTCACAAATTTATTCTACTTCTCAGCAAGCATCTTTATTGATCATAAGCATTACAATAAGAGTTAGGGTATAAAAAATGCATGTAGTCAGAGAAATGGTGTGCTTAGGGACACTTAAATTATCGTAGACCTTTTCAGCAGTCATGTGGCTTTGTATTAAATGGGAATGCAATGATAAAATGTTGTGATGAAGAATTTAACCCACCAATGTTATATGAACTGTACACACAAAAAAAATTGGTTTCAAAATATTTTAAGGATAAATGTATAGATTAGAAATAGCTATTTAACTAGAGAATCTTTATCCTATTTTTTGAAGAATGTAGGGTGCTAAAAAAAGGATTCTTACTATTATTTATACAGACTGAAAAAAGTTTGGCTGCTTTTATTCTCATATCTGTATTTTGAGGCCATAGTTTCTTTGTATATTTTCTGAAATGTAAAAACACCACTGAATTCGTGGTTGGCATGCTGACTTAGCTATAGCTTTATAGCAAGATCAGGTAATCTTGGTGTTTGTAGAAAAGTGGTGAAAGATTATTTTTTATGATTTACATAAGACTGAACAGTCTCATTTTACTGACTAGTCATAATCAGCTCTAATTTCTTTCTGCTAGTAAAGAATTTGTGTTTATTGTTTGGCTGTAATGTTGTCAATCTAAAGAGAAAGTGTAATAATTAATAGTTGTATGCACAAATATGGGGCTTCTCAGATGGCTCAGTGGTAAGGAATTCATCTGCCAATGCAGGAGATGCAAGAGACACGGGTCAGGAGGAAATGGCAACCCATTCTGGTATTCTTACCTGGAAAGTCTCATGGCCAGAGGAGCCTGGCATGCTACAGTCCATGGGGTTGCAAAAGAGTCAGTCACAACTTAGCTACTAAATCACAACATACACATCGATTACTGGATGGTGTGTGCACAAAGGAGCAAAACCAGAAAGCAGCCTGTCTCCTTTTGCAGTCCACTGTCTTTGGGCTTCCGGGTGGCCCAGATGGTAAAGAACCCGCCTGCGGTGCAGGAGACCTGAGTTGGATCCCTGGGTTGGGAAGATACCCTGGAGGAGGGCATGGCAACCCACTCCAGTGTTCCTGCCTGGAGAATCCCATGGACAGAGGAGCCTGATGGGCTACAGTCCATCGGGTCCCAAAAAGACAGACACAACTGAGCAACTAAGCACAGCACAGTCTTTCAGTTGTGAGAACATATTTCCATCACATGTTGCAGTGCCTACCACAATTCACATCAGTATTTTAAACTTGAGTTTTCCTTCTCTCCAGCTAATTCTTGGTCTAGAAGGAAGGAGGGTCTCTTAACCTGTTCTTTTATTGTCCATGGTCTGCTTCCTCTTAGGCCTCCTTTTTTGGTGGTTTCTAGTGTTGCGTGGAGTTGTGAGGGGAGGGAAGGAAGGCCAGCCCTCTCAGCTGCTGCTGCTTTGGGCAGGCGAGCATCTACATCACAGCAGGCTTCAAGTTAGATCCATGGTGATGTTCTTGGAACGCTTCCTGTAAGGAAGAGCTCATGCGTTTGTTTCTTCACAAGTTTTGGGAAAAACTCTCCAGCTGTTCCTTGTGAATGCTTCATGTGTGTGCATGCAAGCTAAGTCATTTTGTGTCTGAATGTGTGTGACTTTGTGGACTGTAGCCCTTCAGGCCACTCTGTCTATGGAATTCTCCACACAAGAATGCTGTCATTGGTTACCACTGGCAGGCTGATTCCTTACCACTAGCACCACTTTTCTGTTGAGAAGCCCATGAGTAGAGGCCAGAACTTTGGGGGCAGCTTCACCCTGTTCAGTTCCACTTAGCCTACAGGAAAACCATCACAGATGTGTGATTTATCCATCTATGGCTAGTGAAGTCTCTCCCCATCAAAAGTTCTTAGAGACACATGTCAGATTCTTCCAAAAACACATTCAAGCTCAGTCAGTTTAGATGCCTAGACCTGGCATACAAATTTCTGTAGTTCAGCAAGTAGCCCCCAGAAATTGAAATGTCCATTTTCTCTCTGTAGTTTTCAATAGTTATGATCTAATTTCTGGAATCATCTCTACTTAGATAGGATTAAGAAAGAAGAACACTCCTTTTTCCCCTACAGGAATTTGTTCACTATTTTCTAGAAATAGTTCTGAGGGTATTACATGTATGTTGGAATCTCAAAAACACTCAAAGAAAGTGTCTTCTCAGAATGAGCTAAGAATCAATTGAAAAATATGACACAAAGCAGGAAAATGAACATTAAAATTAAACCTTTGTTTTATGACATACCGAGATTGGATGATATAGCTTAAATGTGAAGGCAAAATGGGCCTAGTACTGAACCCTAGAACCAGGAAATGTGTACTAACCTGATCAAGGAGCTCAGGACTGGACTTCTAAACATACTCTTCCCTGGAGGAACGGAAGAGGGTGTGTTCTGTCAGGGGTCATTTACTTTTCCAGGAGGAACAAGGTAGGAACTGGGCTCAGAGTCTTGAGTCCAGTAATGTGATAGCGAATGTCCAGGAGTGAGGCAACAACTGAGTGTCTTCTTCGAAGGAATCCTCAGAAGAGGAAACAAGCATTCTGCTTAATGATGAAGTAATTCCTTTGCACCAAATAATGACAATAAAAATTAAAACATTAATATACAGTATAGTAAATGGTGTTATTGGAGTATGCACAAGATAGCATGTTAGTGTAGAGCATCTATTCTAAACTGGGAGTGAAGATAATAAGGATATAATGGCACAATATTTAACTATATTATAACATCTAATTGTTTAAAAATTAAATATTTACTTTATGCCAGGCCTATTTTGAGGATTCCCTGGTAGCACAACTGGTAAAAAAAATCCATCTGCAATGCAGGAGACCCCAGTTCCATCCCTGGGTCAGGAAGATCTACTGGAGAAGGGATAGGCTACCCACTCCAGTATTCATGGGCTTCCCTGGTGGCTCAGCTGAAAGATAATCTGCCCACAATGTGTGAGACCTGGGTTCAAATATCCCCTGGAGGAGGGAATGGCTACCTACTCCAATATTCTGGCCATAGTCTATGGGGTCGCACATGACTGAGCAACTTTCACTTTTTAGGGCTTCCCAGGTGGTGCTAGCAGTAAAGAATTCACCTGCCAATGCAGGAGACACAAGAGATATGAGCTTGATCCCTGGGTGGGGAAGATCCCTTGGAGGAGGACACAGCAACTCACTCTAGTATTCTTGCCTGGAAAATCTCCTGGACAGAGGAGCCTGGAGGGTTACAGTCCATGGGATCACAAAGAGTCAGACACAACTGAGCGAATGAGCACACACAGGCCTATTTTATAGATGGAATAAACTAAAGCTCAAGACAGGATAACTTCCCCAAATCTCAAACGTTTGTATAGTATGTGGTAGAATTAAGGTTCAAATTTGGATCAGTCTGATTCCAAAATCAATGCTTTAAGACTTTCTGAAATGGTGCTTCTACCAAATTCTAAAGGACAAGTTGAGTTAGTTAACTATACTGGGAAGGAGAGAAAAGAAACAACAATAAAACCAGTGTCTCTTTAAGCTTTGCTATGTAAAAAACCACCCTAAATCTTACTGGTTTAAAACAGGGGTCAGAAAACCAATGTGTTGGAATTTTACTAGAGCTATAAAGGAAGTTTAAAAGAAGTTTTATTGGTACACAACTGTATTCATTCAATTGTCTATTATCTATGATTGCTCTCTTGTTATAACTATAGAGCTGAATAGCTGAGAAAGAGATAAAATGATTCACAAAATAAAAAAACATTTTCTTTATGACCGTTTATGGAAAAAGTTTCCCAACCTCTGGTTTAAAACAACACATCTCCATTAATGCTCACAGTTCGCTGAGTTGACTGGATGATTTTCTGGTCTGATTCAGTTCATCTAGGGCCACGTGGATAATAATAGTCTTGTGCGAAGGGTTCAGCAGTGGACAGAATGGTTGACTATGGAAAGACTTCGGCTGGGTAAGCTAGTCCTTACTCTGTGTGGTTCTGCAGTCTTATCCGCTGGTAGACATGTCTTTTTTTTTTTTTTTTTTTCCACCCAGCAATGTGAGGGCTCCAAAGACTTGTAAGAGAGAGTAAGCCCCAATGGACAAGAACATGTCAAGCCTTCCCTCACAGTCTTTGCTAATGTCCATTTACTGAAGCAAGGCACAGTGTTATAAATATTTGTCTCCATGTATCCTGTTCTGTGGGCTTCCCAGGTGGTGCAGTGGTAACAAACCCAGCTGCAAATCCAGGAGACGCAAGAGATGCAGGTTCAATCCCTGAGTTGGGAAGATCCCTGAAGTAGGAAATGACAATGACCCACTCCAGTATTCTTGACTGGAAAATTCCTTGGGCAGAGGAATCTGATGATCTACAGTTTGAATATTCAGAAAGATTTGGACATGACTGAGAAGACACAAAGTTACTTGCAGCTTTTTCTGTATTAAAGTGTTCAGAAATGGTTTTAAATACTTGATAGAAGTTGCTTCAAACTCATAGTGTGTAGGGGACAAGCATAAATGGATGGGATGAGTGTATGGCCCTTTATGCAGCTGGCCATAATGGGATTTTGGGAAATGCATGAAGTATTCATAAATGGAGTTTGCTGTGCCTGGGGTAAGTGTTTGATGGCACAAAAATGTTAGATGATATGTATAAAAATCATGAGAAGATGTATAAAGTAAGGTATGTATGAAGAAGAGGAAGAAATGAAATACTTCCTTATAGGATAAGAAACAGATAAATTGCTTTACACTTACCTACTAGCATTTACAAAGTGGTGTTCCAAGGAGTATTATCAACTTCACAGGATGATCCATGAGAAAGTAGTCTTTCAGTGGAGCTGAGGAGCGTCACAAAATTCCTGTGGTCACATTGGAGTCCGAGAGAGGCTGTGCAGAAATGAGTGTTTGTACTGAACTGGCTTTAGGCATGGTGGTACGTATATTTTCCAGGTGGCAAGGAGCAGGAATAAACTATGTTTGGTACATAGTTGGGAGATAAGGGAGAAGACTGAGTGCTCTGGTGAGGGACCCTCAGATGCGTGGGAACAGCATGGCCTTTCAGAGTCCCGGATACCTTTTGTGGTCTGATGTCAGTTCTGTGACTCAGTGCAGAGACTTTTACTAACTGATGACTTAGAAGGAAGAGAGGTCATCTCCTTCTCATGAAAATGCATTACATCCCTAACTTAACTTGGCCTTTTCTGATTTTTTTCTCTTCATGTGTTTTTTCTATTCAGCTTTTGACATTTCTTCCTCTTTTTCTCTCTTTGTTGTCTTCTTACCCATGTTTTCTGTTCCCTCATAAATCTTATTGCTGTACTCTTAAAGACTCTCTGTTAAAAAAAAAAAATCTTTTTTTTTTTGTAGTTTTTGGAAGTCTCACATCAGGCCCTGTAGGGCCTATAGAACGATTGTAATTTAGTCAGCCAGACAGAGTGCAAGTTAAGATACCTCTTTTTGTCAGAGTCCTCATGCAGAATCAGTTCATAGTTGTGAATGTGCCTCCAGATTGCTGCCTTTAGGTCAGATGATGTAATCTCACAGTAAAAAACAAAATAAAACAACAAAAACTTATCTCTTTGGAAGGAATGCCCCAGAAAGATATTGTTTTATAAATCAAAAATTTCCAACAGATACATGTCATTTAAATATAATTTTGGGCTTCCCAGGTGGCAAAGTGGGTAAAGAATCTGCCTGTAATGTGGGAGGCACGGGTTCGATCCCTGGGTTGGGAAGATCCCCTTGGGGAGCGCATGGTTATCTAGTCCATTATTCCTGCCTGGAGAACCCCATGGACAGAGGAGTTTAGCAGGCTGCAGTCCTTAGGGTCTCAAAGAATCAGACATAAATAAGTGGCTGAGCACACAAACATGGCTTTAAGTGTGCTAAGATGGACGCCCTCAGGCAGGAGGGTACCCAGGCAGGGCCTGGAATCATTACATCTCTTGACTGGTTGCTTAACTTGTTACTGACCCATTAACTGTTTCTCAGTTTGCCCTAGTGAGTTTATAAATATTATATGTGTGCCATATCATGAAAAAGAATTGTAAACGCTGAGTGAACTGACTTTGCAGTTTTCTCTGCTTAACCCATTCAATTTGGCGTCTGATAGCTGTAAATCTTTCAAAATCAGACTTTTCGGTGGGTGATTACCACATTATTTTCTTCCAACTTTTTGTAATATTTTTAATATTTAGCATTTTCTTCAAAGCTATTTTTTTGTGAGTAAGTGTCTCACTTACTCATATATTTCACTGCTACATTTCAGCCAAAATATGTGTTTTTTCCTCAAGGAAAATGAAAACATTGAGGAAACAAGAGCATTTCTTCTACTTACCTTTGTATCTCTTGTGGCTCTTAAAATGTCACAATATGAAAATCTCCAGGACAAAGCTGAGTACAGGTGCAGACACATTTGGGTGGGGATGAGGGGCTTGTGGCCGCAACCCCCCTCACTCTTTTGGCAAAGATCTCCCTGGGGGCTGGCAGGAAGTTCACCTATGAAGGGCACAGGTGGGGAGGGAGGGAAATTGCTCCAGCTGACTGCTGCCTGTAGGATGCATTGCTTTCTGAATAGAATTCAAAGTTTGAAAATAGGATGGCAGACTATAAATTTTACAGACAATATGGGAGTTTCAGTCAAGAAAACAGTATAGAATTGCTTTAATAATTTTACTAACTGTACTTTGCCAACAGTTGTGTACCTATGTTAAAAATGTATGAATATCAAAGCAAAAAAAGAAAAATTCTGCAAGTCTTCATTCTAGGACACAATGGTTATTCAAACCTTCTGAGACTTCTTGGATTTCAGTTTAACAAGATGATGTTCAAAGAGTAAGTTCTTCATACGGAAAATCCCTTCACAAGCTTAGGTCTCAGCTTGATTTACAACTCATTATGGAATGGCTCTTTATTTAGAGGTTACATGGTGATACGGGAGGTGATGCATCTAACCACAATCAAGTAATCATCAGCTCATTCACTGTCAGTAATTTCACTTCTCTACCATTATCAATCAAGTTTCTCTGAAGTCTGCTCATGCTTTAACAATTCATGTTTTACATTTGTTACTTTGTAGCTATGAGATAAAATCCCCAGATTCTAGGACCATGGATCTCAGTTTCAAGTGGGATATACAAAATTGCTCACATCTGTGGTTAGGTCTACATTATTTTGCTTAAAAAAATCACATGTGCAAACTTTTTTATAAATTGGAACATAGTTGACATATAATATTGTGTTACTTTCAGGTGTGCAACATACTAATTTGCTATTTTTATAGATTATGCTCCATATGAAGTTATTATAAAATGTGGACTATATTCCTTGGGCTGAACAATATGTCCATGTAACTTACTTATTTTTTACCTTTATCCATTCACCTATTAATATTTTGTTCCTTCGCCTAGACCTGTCCTCTCAGTTAACCACTAGTTTGTATTTTTTGTCTATGAGCATAACTTTATTATATTTATTTGCTTTAATTTTTAGATTCCATCTATAAATGAAAACATACACTATTTGTCTTTCTCTGTCTGACATTTTATTAAGCCTTATACCCTCTAGGTTCATACATATTGTCTCAAATGGAAAAAAAAAATTCGTTCTTTTTTATGGCTGAGTAATACTGCAAAAAACCTTTAAATAATGAAGAAGGCAAAAAGGTATTTACTCCTAGGAGCTCCACTTATGTTAGGTGGATCAGTTCAGTTCAGTCACTCAGTCATTTCCAACTCTGTGTGACCCCATGCCAGGCCTCCCTGTCCATCACCAGCTCCCAGAGTTTACTCAGACTCATGTCCATTGAGTTGGTGAGGCCATCCAGCCATCTCATCCTCTGTCTTCCCCTTCTCCTCCTGCTCTCAATCTTTCCCTGCATCAGGGTCGTTTCCAATGAGTCAACTCTTGGTTTTTCCAGTAGTCACGTATGGATGTGAGAGTTGGACTATAAAGAAAGCTGAGTGCCAAAGAATTGATGCTTTTCAACTGTGGTGTTGGAAAAGACTCTTGAGAGTCCCTTGCACTGCAAGGAGATCCAACCAGTCCATCCTAAAGGAGATCAGTCCTCGGTGTTCATTGGAAGGACTGATGTTGAAGCTAAAACTCCAATAGTTTGACCACCTGATCTGAAGACCTGACTCATTTGAAAAGACCCTGATGTTTGGAAAGGTTGAGGGCAGGTCGAGAAGGGAACGACAGAGGATGAGATAGTTGGATGGCCTCACTGAGTCAATGGATATGAGTTTGAGTGGACTCCAGGAGTTGGTGATGGACAGGGAGGCCTGGTGTGCTGCGGTTCATAGGGTCACAAAGAGTCGGACATGACTGAGCAACTGAATTGAACTGAACTGACATGGTCTACTTGTGAATGTTCCAAAGTATAATGGAAAAGAATGTATATCACCTAATTTCTCTGAATTACAGGACTCTAGTGTATTGCTTTATATTGTTTGAGACCTGAAATATTTCAGGATCATTCTTTGAGATCCCCTTTCTTACTCCTAGTCTTCAACTGGTTTCAGCCTGAAACTTGTATATGGTTTTACCTGTCCCAGAAGAAAGCTCTTTCCATTCTTGCTTTGGTCTCTGTCTTCAGTGTGCGTCTTCCATGCACTCAGTAAAGTACTTATAAAGAAAAAGTTTTTCTGTGCAAAAGAATTGATGGGTGAGTATGAATTTACTTTTTGATTTGAGCTCATTCAGTTCAGTTCAGTTCAGTCACTCAGTCGTGTCCGACTCTGCAACCCCATGAACCACAGCACACGAGGCCTCCCCATCCATCACCAACTCTCGGAGTTTACTCAAACTCATGTCCATTGAGTTGGTGAGGCCATCCAGCCATCTCATCCTCTGGTGTCCCCTTCTCCTCCTGCCTTCAATCTTTCCCAGCATCAGGGTCTTTTCCAAGGAGTCAGTTCTTCGCATCAGTTGGCCAAAGTATTGGAGTTTCAGCTTCAACATCAGTCCTTCCAATGAATATTCAGGGATGATTTCCTTGGTGTTCTACAATTTCATTTCTCATTCCACTTGTTCTCTTGATTAGTGATGGAGAGATATTCTCTGCCAAGTTTCTAGATTTTATTCATAAGTGAAAGTTCTCTACTTGAATATCATTTACAATTTCATTTTAATTTATAATTTCTAAGAATCCATCTGTCTTTACTTTCAGGTATAGTCAGTTGCTCATTACTCTATCTCTATGGTAACATTTGGAAAAGTGATTTAATGATTTAGTCATTCAGGTTAGGCTTTGTTTTTATCTTTTTAATCATAGTGTCTAACATAGTGTATGGAGCATCTATAATATTTAAAAATTTTTTTTTGCCAAACTGGCATTGAGAAAATAGTAGCATCACTGCCAATGTCCTAGAAAACTGTGGTGCTTTGATTGAACTTGGAAAATACTGACATTCAATTATTTTGCCTGTGTATGAGAGAAATAATTAACTACTTAATGCTAATATTGGACTATCAGGCAAAAGACTTCTTAATAGCTCAAGTTTTTTATGTATCACTTTTAAAAAAGTATCATTATGAGATTTTGAAGCACTGATACAATATTTTTAGTGACTTTGTATGTCCATAAGATTGATTGACTAACTCCCAACTTTTCATTCATAAATTGAAGATAATAAAATGTGCTTTTTCTAGTATTTATAAACCATTTCAGAAACTAGAAAATTAAAGGAGATTGATGACAGAGAAAAGGTTATAAACGTTTTTAAAATACATTTTCCCTCTTTTCCATGCACCTTTTTTTGGTTTCATTTTCTTGCTTGTGAAATATCAGATGTTTTTCTTTCTTCCTAGAGAAGGCCTTTTCACATTATGATGGTCAAAGACTAGGCCATTTTGAAGGAACTTTTCCTGAGGAGTTCATATACTGTTGGCTGTTCAGTATGGCCATCAAACTCTGTGTTAACTTACTATATGAGTTCCTAATCAAATGTAATTCTTAGCAATTTATTGTCAACAATTTTTTTTTGTTTCCCAACTGTAGAAATACTAATCCTATCTATGAGTGGAAAACGTTTTCCAACTAATTTTAGTCTAATCTTTTACTCCAGATTTAGTTTTTATAAGTCTTCTTGATTTGTATGATCAACTCTCAACTTCATTCTTATGTTCCAGGAAATCTATTTCTGCCCCACTCCTTTGATTTTCATTATACTGTTTTATTCTGAGTAGTAATTCTTCCAAAATAAATCCTAAGTTAGACACAGTACCTCATGAACAAAATCTTGCCTTTGAACTATAACTGCAAGTTTTTGGATTCAACAGTCCCTTCAAGATGTCTGAGACTTCCAAACTGGAGAAATTTATATATATATTTTTTAATGATTCAGAAAGAACATTTAAAAGTGAGTCACTAGGCAGAAGACAAGGTATTTCTCTTAGTTTTCTCAACTGCTCTGTATTTATGGAGAGGGCTTCCTTTGAGTTAAAAAAAATAAACAAAACACAGTAACAAAATTTAACTTTATGAGAGTAATTGAAAATGTATAAAAAATTTGATGGCTTAGAAAACTATGTCTGTGAGATTGGCTTGTACGTACAATATCATTTGCTAACTTTCATAAAGGGCCATGTTAACTTCTCTGCTTGATAGTCTGGCCCTCAGATACTATGAACTATTTTAATCCTTATTGGAAGACATTTATTTTAAACATATTAAATTTTTCTAACTCCCCCCAAATTCATAGGCTGTGTACATTTCTCCAAGAGAAATACTAGCAGAAACACAAATGGAATGTATTTTTGACAAAATATCTTTAAAATGAATCAAAGCTTGTCAGTTCTCCTTTGCAGTCATTCCTAGTCTCAAACTATAGAATTTTAAAAAAACACACATTTAAAAATCGCACATAACATTTGAATAGCGATTTAAAGTTTACAGATTACCATTCTTTTTTTTTTTTAATTTTCTTTACTTTATTGTGTTGGTTTTGCCATACATTGACATGAATCCGCCATGGGTATACATATACCCCCTCCAGAACCCTCCTCCCTCCTCCCTCCCCATTCCCTTCCCCTGGGTCATCCCGGTGCATCAGCCCCAAGCATCAAACCTGGGCTGGCGAATGATTTCACATATGATAATTAACATGTTTCAGTGCCGTTCTCCCATATCATCCCACCCTTGCCCTCTTCCACAGAGTCCACCAGACTGTTCTATACATCTGCGTATCTTTTGCTGTCTTGCATGCAGGGTTCTCGTTACCATCTTTCTAAATTCCATATATATGCATTAGTACACAAAAATAAACTCAAAATGGATCAAAGATCTAAGCATAAGACCAGAAAATATAAAACTCCTAGAGGAAAACATAGGCAAAACACTCTCCGACATAAACCAAAGCAGGATCCTCTATGACCCACCTCCCAGAATATCGGAAATAAAAGCACGAATAAACAAATGGGACCTAATTAAAATTAAAAGCTTCTGCACAACAAAGGAAACTATAAGCAAGGTGAAAAGGCAGCCTTCAGAATGGGAGAAAATAATAGCCAATGAAGCAACAGACAAACAATTAATCTCAAAAATATACAAGCAACTCCTGCAGCTCCATGCTAGAAAAATGAACAACCCAATCAAAAAGTGGGCCAAAGAACTTAACAAACATTTCTCCAAAGAAGACATAAAAATGGCTAACAAACACATGAAAAGATGCTCAACATCACTCATTATCAGAGAAATGCAAATCAAAACCACAATGAGGTACCACTTTACACCAGTCAGAATGGCTGCCATCCAAAAGTCTATAAGCAATAAATGCTGGAGAGGATGTGGAGAAAAGGGAACCCTCTTACACTGTTGGTGGGAATGCAAACTAGTACAGCCACTATGGAGAACAGTGTGGAGATTCCTTAAAAAACTGAAAATAGACCTGCCATATGACCCGGCAATCCCACTGCTGGGCATATACACCGAGGAAACCAGAATGGAAAGAGCCACGTGTACCCCAATGTTCATCGCCGCATTGTTTACAATAGCCAGGACATGGAAGCAACCTAGATGCCCATCAACTGGCGAATGGATAAGAAAGCTGTGGTACATATACACAATGGAATATTACTCAGCATTAAAATAAAATTCATTTGAATCAGTTCTACTCAGGTGGACGGAACTGGAGCCTATTATCCAGAGTGAAGTAAGCCAGAAGGAAAAACAAAAATACAGTATACTACCATTCTTAATTTGTTGGCCATTGAGCTTTTATGCCATGAATGAGAAAATAATTAGAAATTTTAAGTTACTTTAAGAAACAATAGTCAATAGCAACAATCTTAATTTACAATGGGTGTAATAAAGATTTCATCTAAAGTGATTAAATAATATAGTAACCTTATTAAAAAAAACAGGAAAAAAAAAACCCCTATCAAAACATATTACTTGTAATATTGGAAACATCCCATTGACACCCAAAGAGAATCATGTACCAAGAGGAACCTTTACTTTTACTACAACAAATGAGATTGTTCAAGCTCAAAACTGTCATTAAACAGAAAGTCATTGCATAATATTTGTAATAAGAATAATGCAATAATAAAAAATATGACAAATATACAAAGGAAATAAAATATCTGAAACAAGATTGGATAAAAGATAAAATGTAATTGAAATGGATAGTATATGTTTTTAAATATATATTTCATTGGAGATACAGTTGAATCCAGTCTAGATCTTCAGACAAACTTTAGAGGCCATTAATACAACAGTGCCAATGTTTGCATTCTTAGAGCAAGCAGACTTATCCTCATGATAATTACTTTTATTCCATGACAATTTAGGCTGCTAGAAGTAAGGAATCCAATATATTGTATATTTTAATGGATATTCAATTGTATATTCAATATTGCAATGATTTATAATATTAACTTCAGTATTGAGGTTTATATATTTATTCCCTTTAATAGATTTTGAAGCTGCAAAGATAAGATCAGAATTAGTTTTCTTTTTTTTTTTAATAAAAATCTAAGTTTAATTTGAACCCAGATAATATGGTACAATGGCTCAGGCGGTAAAGAATCCACCTGCAATGCAGGAGACCTGGGTTCAATCCCTAGGTCAGACAGATCCCCTGGAGAAAGGAGTGGCGAACTGCTTCAGTGTTCTTACCAGGAAATTTCCATGGATGAGGAGGCTAGTGGGTTAGAATCCATGGGGTAGCAAATAGTCCTGCGCAATGAGTACACACACATTGCTTAATTAATCTTTGATTATTCTTTTCTTTTTTTTTTAAATTTTCTTTACTTTATTGTGTTGGTTTTGCCATACATTGACATGAATCCGCCATGGGTATACATATGCTCCCCCTCCAGAACCCCCCTTCCTCATCCCTCCCGACTCCCTCTCCCTGGGTCATCCCGGTGCACCAGCCCTGAGCATCAAACCTGGGCTGGCGATTGATTTCACATATGATAATTCACATGTTTCAATGCTGTTCTCCCATATTATTCTTTTCTTAAAGGGTGAAAACACGCAATTTTCCAAGTTTATATTGCTTCTTCACATAATCATAATGTGATAATACTTGCATCTCAGTTTTAATTGGTAGTAGAATTCCCTTGATTTGAAAACTTTATTAATAATATAGCACATTAAACATTCAAGTTGTGACAGGGCCCACCTATTGGTTTCCCTTGAGATCAAAATAGATTTTGCTTGAAATTCTCCACACAATCACACTTTTGTTTCTATATTTTACAATCTCTCATTCTTAATTCTCCCTTTCTCTCTCTTTATGTCTCTCCCCAACCAAGACAAGAAGATATTACATGAATTCTCTTATTTATATTTTTATTACACTGGAGGCTATGAAGCCTAAATAAAAATTATCTATTTTTCCATTCCTCGGAATCCATTCCTAATTTTACTTCATTTCACTGAGATCCACGTGGTTGATTTTCTCTGTCCTTTTTAATCACTTCAGGCCTAAAAATACTATCTGCAAATTAAGAGATTTCAAGCAATGTAACAGAGTGGTAAGAACAGAATTAAAAAAAAAAATTCCTGTGTTGAGATAACTATGTAAAGCATCTAGTATAGCTCTTGGCACACAGTCAGCATTCAATAAATGTGAATTTCCTTCCTTTCCTTGACCTTAAAAAGAAAGTATTTTGGAAAGTATAACAGTGGAATGCATTTGTATTCATGAAGAGACATATCTCCTCAATTTCCTGCATTAGTAAGGATTTGTTCAATAGCAATTAGCCTTAGAAATAGGTCAGGCAATAGAAATATGGTTGATGAGCTGCTGTGGTTAAGTCACAATGTGTGGTACTTTTCACACTGAACTTTATGTAATCGTAGAGAGTGAGACTCAGATATTGCCATGTAGAGATGAGGGCAAGATGAATTTCTGGACAAAGGAAGTCAGAGAAGAAAGAGAACTGAGCAAAACAGAGAAGCCTCCCTGTCATCAGCCAGGGGACCGTATTATCAATCTAAAATGAAACACCATATTCAAGGGAACCAAATTAAGGGCAATGGTTTACAATTGCAGGATTTCTAGGCCTTGGGGGCAGCGTTTCTCAAAAATGGGTATTTTAAATACAGATAAAGATGAATCCCAGTGAAACCCAGAGATTCCAAGTGTGAGATGATTTGGTGGGGTGAAAGAGGGACCTGGCATTGAACCAGTCTTGTTTCAGCTGGAAATTAGTAAGGAAACCAGAAACCAGGGACATAGGTAAAACCTTATTAAAGGAGAATTGTTCCTCACAGCTAAGGAACCTAAATCTCAGTGGTTGGGGGAGGGGAGGGGTGGTCATATCTAGCACAGCAGTCATTTCAGACTCTCTTTCACTCTAGACTCCTTCTACTATTGATAGTATAAAAATTACGCTAATTGCACCACTGGATATGGTCTTATTAATGCAGTGACTTGGCAGAATGAGTCTACTGGTGGCTTCTGAAAGAAGGACGAGGCTGGGAGCAGCATCAAGATTGCTGGCTAAGAGATTCATAACACTCATTGTGTGCACCCAGACTTCAGTGCACATCCAAGCAACAGAGCTTTTAAAAACAGAAACTTCTGCACTCCAACCCTTGACCATCTCCTTCAGTACTTTTGGGGAATGACCTGAGAATCTGCTACATGTTTCACAAATTCTCAAATACTGCTAACAGATTCAGCAACTAAAAACACAGCTAAAATTAAAATTTTTTATGTTTCATGCAGTATTTAGGACTCATTTGTACTAAAGTATTGCTATTTGTTTGAGTACAATTTTAATTACTTATTGTGAATTTTATCTGCAGTCCTATTCCCATACCATATTGTTGCCACTACTCTTGGGATTACAGTTTGAGAACCACTGCTGTAGTGAATTGGTGCTTGTAGATTCTAGAACCCATCACAGATTTATTCTTGTAAGATATTTCAGAATAACACACACACACATACATATATGACAAGATATTAATGGGTAAGTTTTTGTTGAGCTATCAATTGCCAGTAAGTATTACATTTCAAAAGAGCACTGGAATGTATGATGTAATTACAGAGAAAATTCTTAAAGCATAGTTCTTTATTATTTACTGCTCTGTAATTATTGCATATAAAGAAAGCTGAGTGCTGAAGAATTGATGCTTTTGAACTGTGGTGTTGGAGAAGACTCTTGAGAGTCCCTTGGACTTCAAGGAGATCCAACCAGTCCATCCTAAAGGAGATCAGTCCTGGGGGTTCATTGGAAGGACTGATGTTGAGGCTGAAACCTCAATATTTTGGCCACCTGATGTGAAGAACTGACTCATTTGAAAAGACCCTGTTGCTGGGAAAGATTGAGGGCAGGAGGAGAAGGGGATGACAGAGGATGAGATGGCTGGATGGCATCACTGACTCAATGGACGTGAGTTTGAGTAAACTCCGGGAGTTGGTGATGGACAGGGAGGCCTGGTGTGCTGCAGTCCGTGGGGTCACAAAGAGTCAGATATGATTGAGCGACTGAACTGAACCTAACTGAATAATCACATGGACTGTAAAAAAAGACAGTGTTGAAAATCTGGTGACGTTTTCTATAAAATTTTTCTTTGGTAACAGCTTTTTATGAATCCAAATAAGAGGGAAAGATAAAGTATTATATCTCCAATCTAAAGGTATGATAATAAGAAGGCTTTTAAGATAAAAGATTCAAGGTGTAATGGGGTTGAATCTGGGGTATGGCCAAGTGTAGGTGGCTTATTACGTGCATAATACAAGTAATAAATTGAAACTATAACTTGAAGTGATGCTATTGTGTTTTATTCTATAAGATGAACCAGACAAGGCATGGGACTGCCAGAATTTTTATCTGGAGTCAATGAAAGAAATAGGTATCCTAAATTAATAAGCTTAAATAAGAGTAGTGGAAAATAAAAATAAAGTTGATTTTGTTGTGAAATCTCAAGCATTACTATTGTATGATGCATTATATATCAGCTTCCTTGGTGGTTCAGTGGTAAGGAATCCACCTTTCAATACAGGAGACATGGGCTCAGTCCTCAAATTGGGAAAATTCCTTGCAGAAGGAAACAACAACCCATTCCAGTATTCTAACCTGGAAAATCTCATGGACAGAGGAGCCTTGTGGGCTGCAGTCCATTTGGTCACAAAAGAGTCAGACAAGACTTAGTGATTAAACAACAGCAACATATATACATACATATGTATGTTTATATACACATGTATATATGTATTTATATATATACATTTAGTAGGAATATATATATATATATGCCTACTCAACTTACATTTCCAACACAACTGATCTAGCTTATTCTATAGTGTGGACCAGAACGTTGTCAAATAACTATTTTCTATTGGTATTAAGAAATCGTGAGCTGACTTAGCCTTTCTCAGCACTGTAGGCATTGGCCTTCGTCCCCTGTCTGAGGCAGTGCTTGTTGGGTCTCTCCTCTGTAGAGTTCCTCTTTTTCCTCTTTCCATGCTGTATCTTCCTACCTTAGCCAGTAATTTTTATGTAGAGTTCCTGGTGAATACAGATGAAGGTCTGTGGTGACTAGTGCTTCTTTTATAAACCCGATTGTATGTGAAAGAGATTGAGCCTGGCATAGGTATTAAAAGATTCATTAACTTAAATCCAGCATGGCTTCAAAAAATCCTTTAAAAATCCTTGCATTCCAAGGGTGGGATTTTCCAACGTGAGGAGCCTTTCTTTGCAGTGTGACAGAAGCATTCTCATATTCTTTGAAAATGTGCTCTAGACTATATCCTATGATCCAGTCCCCAGCATTTAAACTGAGGACTTTAACAGTGGCTTTGTTTATATAGTAGAATTTTTCTGTATTCTGTATTTTCTCTTAGCAATTCTATATTGCTAAGAGCCTTTCTGTATTTAAAAGTAAAATTGATCTTCTGATAATAATTGATACCTTAGGGAGTGTTTAATAATTAGCATTGCTTTTAGCAATTTATGGCTCTAGCGCACTGTTCATGTGCTCCCAATTCTTACTTCTAAATATTTTAAACACCATCCTGAATGCTGAACTTTAAAACATATTAGCTGCTGTTATTGATAACAAGGGAACTTTAGGATACTTCATATTACCAAAAATGCTCCCTCACATTTCTTGAGTTACCAATAACGATAAGTTTATTTTTGAAACCTCTCTAATTTTTTTCCTATGCCGCCTCACTCTGAAAACAGGCAGCAAATTTATATGTTATTAGAGTTGTCAATAGGATTCTGGGACAAAACATCAGCTAGCAATGAAGGGGAAACAGCAAAGTTTGTTAGAAATAGATGAGTATTTAAAATCTGAGCACAAATCCAGAAGATAGAAGCCCACAGAATTAAAGCAGATCAATTTCTGAGTGGACTGAACTGCATCCCAGAATGTCAATTGTCTAGGAATTTATTATAGTGATTTTTACACGAGTAGCACTGGTGTCAAATAATCTTATGAGTTTCAGGATTAGAATGCCTAGGTTCTTTATAAAGGTAATTTAACCTTGAGAAGTCATTCTGTGGATTGTCCACAAAGCAAGTGCTTATTGAGTTTTTCTGCCAATTTTCTCCCCAGGTTTAGCAATTTTGGGTTTAGGAGTTATCTTCAGAGGAGAAGAAAAAGTCATTTAACAATATCAGATTTAGCCTCTTTTCCTAAGGTCAGGATGTTGTAAAATCATCCCTAATTAAGAGTGAGAAAAATGCTGAAATAGATAAAGCAGAATTTAAAGATGCTAAATGGATTTAAAGATGCTTCTTTCTTTCTTATTTCTTATTTAAAGATGCTTCTTTCTTTCTTAATGCTTACAGTGCATTAAATCCTGTAGTTTCTTTTTTCCTTTCTTTTAAGGATAAAATGAAAATAGTAGAATAGGGAAACAAAATGTGGTATAAATCACGAATATAAAATGTGAGCCAAAGTACAGTGAAACTAAATGGGAATGTTCACTAAACAGGCTTACCCACTTAATGGGTTTTTTAATGGGTTTCTAATAAGTAACTCCTCAAAATTACAATCTGTTGCTCATCCATTATTAGTTACCTTATAGATGATACTTTCCTGTCTGTAGTTACACATTTGCACATTACTAAAGGCTGCAATAATTATCTACCCCCAAATACATACTCAACACTTTTCTGTACACATAAGTGTACAGAGAAAGAGAGAGAGAGAGAAAGAGAGAGAGCACAGCTTCTCCTGGTTATAAATATCCAGAAAATGTATGTCTAATCTCTGAGTACCTAACTTGAAATAAATTATGATCCTAAATATGACCTTGATTATTTTTCACAGATCCTTTAATTATCAAGCACTGGATAGTATACTGATGTTAAATAATTTAAAATAACATTGATGGTCCTAGAATTATCTTTTCTATATATAACAAATTCAACATCCATAAACACTCAGATATTTATTGACCCCTCTTATATTGTAAACAGCACTCTAGATGTGGGGAAGTAACAGAGAGTATTCTAAAACAGTTTCTTTAGGAATATCCAATGATTGGGAGGTGACATTAAACAAGAAATTACAAGCATAAGTTAATTGCAATTATGTCCAGCACATTTGGATGGATGAAGAAAGTATAAATAGGATAAATCACAGTTTGCTGTGAGACCCGTGACAAAGGGGTTAAGTTTATTTAGATACTGAGGTATGTCAATGGGGAAATGATCCTTGAGAAAGTAACATTACACTGAGAAAGTAAAAATAAAAATAATTAATCAGGAGAGAGAATGAATGGGATATGGTGGCAGTTTAGAGTCAGGCAGAAGACATAGTTCTCTGAAGCAAAGATATATATACACATATATATATATATATATATATATTTCAAAACAAAAGTGGCTATTTGGAAATTAATAATATTAACTCAGAGGAATTGGCCTAAAAGTTGTTATCTAAAATCTTGGCAATCTCTACAATAGTAGAGGACTGAACAAGGCAAAGATAGCATTTTTTCCCCCCAATATGTAGTCTGTGCTCTGTAATGTGTGATGTGGTAATAGTTTTAGTCTTCAAAGACCTTAATAAGTCATTATATACATTATTCAGCAAGGAAATTGGAGACAAAAAAATTCTTTAAAGGATCACCCAGATGGCAGGCTGGGCATACACACCCAGATCTCTCTGATTCTTTTTCTTCCCACTCTCTAGCTCTTCTTGCCACCCCCAACCTTTAGTCTTTAATTCAATATACCTAGTTTCTGCTTTTTGTCTCATGAATTCAGTATTCTTGACTCTCTAGACTACTGAGTCAATATTTCCCTCCTTTCAGCTTGCAGCTCACCTTTCCCCCAAAACAAAGAAAGGATGGTATAAGAAATCTCCTGGCTGCTTCCTTTTAACTGAAATGCTTTACAAATGGTTAATGCCATAGATAATGGGACATCAGAACAAGCATTAAAATAGTTTCATAAGTGAAGGCAGAGGACATTTCCAGAGCCCCTGTCTGAGGTTATTTGATTTGTTACAACCCAAAGGGATAGCTTCATATTAGCTGATCTTAAGAATCAAGGATTTATCTCAGTCTTTTGATTTGTCCCATAGTCACTTTAATTCTTTTAGGAGAAAAATTGCATAAATAAATATCACAGATCAAGCAATTTGCAATTGCTTGTGTATGATTTTAGCTTACCAGAGTGCTGGAGGATATGTTCTTTGGTTGTGAAAGAGAGGAATTTCCTTTATTTCAATAAGACTTATCTACCAAAGCCTAGACAGCATACTAAAAAGCAGAGACATCACTTTGCTGACAAAAGTCCATATAACCAAAGCTATAGTTTTTCTAGTAGTCATGTACAAATGTGAGAGTTGGACCATAAAGAAGACTGAGTGCCGAAGAATTAATGGTTTTGAATTGTGGTGCTAGAGAAGACTCTTGAGAGTCTCTTGGACAGCAAGGTGATGAAATCAGTCAACTCTAAAGGAAATCAACCCTGAATATTCATTGGAAGGGCTGATGCTGAAGCTGAAGCTCCAATACTTTGGCCACCTGATGCGAAGAGCTGACTCAGTGGAAAAGACCCTGATTCTGGGAAAGATTGAGGGAGGAGGAGAAGGGGATGACAGAGGAAGAGATGGTTGGATGGCATCACTGACTCAATGGACATGAGTTTGAGCAAAGTCTGGGAGTTGGTGATGGACAGGAAAGTCTGGCATGCTTCAGTCCATGGGATTGCAAAGAGTTAGACATGACTGAGTGACTGAACAACAACCAAAACATAATGTTATTGATGTAAATGCTGTCTGCCCATTAAAGTGAGTTTTATTATTACACTTGTCAATCAAAATGAGATCCGCTAAGAATGATAAGATAATTATGCTCTTCTGTGGGAAAAATGTAAAGAAACTCATCTTACATTTCTCACTGTATAATTTTGAAGTGATGGATATTCTATGGACTCCAAGATGAAATGAAGTTTTAATTGCTCAGTTGTGTTCGACTTTTTGTGACCCTGTGGACTGCAGCCAGCCAGGCTTCTCTGTCCATGGAGTTTTCCAGGCAAAAGTGCTGAAGCAAGTTGCCTTCCCCTTCTCTAGGGGATCTTCCCAACCCAGGGATTGAACCCGGATCTCCTGCATTGTAGGTAGATTTTTTACCATTGGAGTCACCAGGGAAGACCAGGGTTTTTCTCTCTGAAATGTCACCTTTCTGTAAGTTATTGCTTTTGTATGTATAAAGAGAACATGTACTAAGGGTCATTAACTTATTGAGCTCATCGGACAGGATGTGGGTGTCATGTCACCATTGTCCTTCTGTTTTGGGGCATGCCTTGGAGATGGGCAGCATATAATTAAGAATCTTAATTACTAATACTTAGAGCATTTATTTTTATTTCGTTTGTGGTTACCCATTGCTTGTGAAATATAAGAATTTTTTTTTAATGTTTTATATTAGCCTTCAAAAATAAGCAAGTTCTGCCATCTGCGACAACATGAATGGACCTTGAGAATATTTTACTAAGTAAAATAAGCTGGTCACAGAAGAACAAATATTGCATGGTTCTATTTACATCAGATATCTGAAGTAGTCAAAGTCATCATGTAGAATGGTGCTTGCCAAGGGCTGGAGAAAGGAGAAATGGCAAGTTGTTCTGTAGGTATAATGTTTCAATGATGTAAGATGAATAATTTCTAAAACGGAATGCCTACAGTTAGCAGTACTGTATTATACAGTCAAAATTTTGTTATAAAGGTAGATCTCATGTTAAACATGATTACTGCAATAAAATATTTTATATATTCAATCTATTATTGAATTTTCTTTCATCAAGACTGCAAAAAAAGTCGAATTGTGTTGGGCTTGGAAACTAAGGAGAAAGAATAGAGATGAGTTCTTGTTAAAAGTTTCCTCAACCTGGACAGGGTGCTCAGGGCTGGTGCACTGGGACGACCCTGAAGGATGGGATGGGGAGGAAGAAGGGGGATTCAGGATGGGGGACACATGTACACCTATGGTTGATTCATGTCAATGTATGGCAAAAACTATTACAATATTGTAAGGTAATTAGCATCCCATTAAAATAAATTAATTAATTTAAAAAAAGTTTTCTCAACCTGTACATGTAAAGAAAGTTCTGAGTTCAGGCTGGTTCTGGCATCATATAGCATCCAAGGCTTTTAATTTAATACTTTATAGATAATTTCTATACTGAAGTAGAAATAGAAAAACTTCTCTGTATAATACCTTAATTAAAGTTTGTACATTTAACACATGAAGTTTGTTCTCTGAATCAGTTTACTAGTAATTATAAGTAGCTTTCTCAAAAACATGCAATTCAAAAAAGCAAGAGAATGTCAGTTTCCAACTAGCAGAAACAAAAAATACTTTAAATTCTTTTCTCACTGGACTCATCTGAAAGGACTAATTATAAACATTATTTTCTTTCTGTTTTCTGATCAGGTGAGATCAAATAACTGTAAATGAAAATGCCTAATTGTTACTAAATCCAAGCTTGTAATTCTTGAGGCAAGTTGTTGGGGCAATAGATAATTATTCAGAAAGCCAGCAGACTGAGAAGTTGGTAGACCAGTGCCTCAAAGAATCATCTTACCAAAGTTAGAATTCAGGCTCTTTTTACATCAAAAGGGATAAGGGTGCAGTTGTTAGCTGCAAACTTCTTAGTACCAGAATCCTTTGTTCTTAAAACTATCTACATAGGTTTGGTCGTAGTTTCTATAAACTTCCAATAAGACAAATGTTTTCCTCTGTTCTGCGACTTCTTATTTCTATTGGAATGAATAAGTTTTATGCCTTTGATCATCAGATCCTTGGGAATGGGCTATCCTGTATATTTCAAACTATAAGCAATGTTCTTTTAGTGATTAACTTACAGCAAAATCAATAGAATACAAAGGCAAAAGAAACAGATCCAATATTAGAGTCAGATTTGTACTTCCCCATTACACTATCATGGTGCTAGTTTTCCACGTGTATTGACAATATTATAATTCTAAAACCAGAGTATATGATCAGATAATTTTTTTTAAATTATAAACTAATTTGTCTTTTAAAAGTCTTAACATTTGTAGAAATGAATTCACTTTAGTTGTGCTTTAACAGAATGGTTTAATTGAAAATGGAGAAAAGACAACCTCTTTAACAAGTGGTGATGGGAAAACTGGACAGCCACTTGTAAAAGAATGAAACTAGAACACTTTCTAACACCATACACAAAGATAAACTCAAAATGGATCAAAGATCTAAGCATAAGACCAGAAAATATAAAACTCCTATAGGATAACATAGGCAAAACACTCTCCGACAAAACCAGATAGGATCCTCTATGAACCACCTCCCAGAATATCAGAAATAAAAGTACAAATAAACAAATGGGACCTAATTAAAATTAAAAGCTTCTGCACAACAAAGGAAACTATAAGCAAGGTGAAAAGACAGCCTTCAGAATGGGAGAAAATAATAGCCAATGAAGCAATGGACAAACAATTAATCTCAAAAATATACAAGCAACTCCTGCAGCTCCATTCTAGAAAAATAAACGACCCAATCAAAGAGTGGGTCAAAGAACTTAACAGACATTTCTCCAAAGAAGACATAAAAATGGCTAACAAACACATGAAAAGATGCTCAACATCACTCATTATCAGAGAAATGCAAATCAAAACCACAATGAGGTATCACTTTACACCAGTCAGAATGGCTGCAGTCCAAAAGTCTACAAGTAATAAATGCTGAAGAGGATGTGGAGAAAAGGGAACTCTCTTACACTGTTGGTGGGAATGCAAACTAGTACAGCCACTATGGAAAACAGTGTGGAGATTCCTTAAAAAACTGAAAATAGACCTGCCATTTGACCCAGCAATCCCACTGCTTGGCGTATACACCAAGGAAACCAGAATTGAAAGAGCCACGTGTACCCCAATGTTCATCGCTGCATTGTTTACAATAGCCAGGACATGGAAGCAACCTAGATGTCCATCAGCAGACGAATGGATAAGAAAGCTGTGGTACATATACACAATGGAATATTACTCAGCATTGAAAAAAATTCATTTGAATCAGTTCTACTCAGGTGGACGGAACTGGAACCTATTATCCAGAGTGAAGTAAGCCAGAAGGAAAAACAACAATATAGTATACTAACGCATATATATGGAATTTAGAAAGATGGTAACGAGAACCCTGCATGCGAGACAGCAAAAGGAACGCAGACATATAGAACAGACTCGTGGACTCTGTGGATGAGGGCAGGGGTGGGATGATATGGGAGAATGGCATTGAAACATGTTAATTATCATATGTGAAATCAATCGCCAGCCCAGGATTGATGCTCGGGGCTGGTGCACCGAGATTTCCCGCGGGGAAGGGAAGTGGGAGGGAGGAGGGAGGGGGGTTCTGGAGGGGGAGCATATGTACACCCATGGCGATATCATGTCATTGTATGGCAAAACCAATAAAAAAAAAAAAGAAAATAATAAAATGGCGGGAAAGTAAGACTGTCCTGTAAAAGCCAATACTATGGTTACCATTGCTTTTATTAAATGATCCCCTGAAGAATAACTTACAGCCCTTTGCTCAATTTCAGTTTAATTTTGTTAGGCAATGGGCCTTGCATCCCTCCCCTTGGGAGACACAGCCTAAATCGGCTCTTGGCATTAGAATGTTTTCTGTAATGTGATTCCTCCTATTAAGTAGACTCCCACTGTACTCTAATCCCATCTTATTCACTGATACCTAATAGTGAGAGATGTGAGTTTTTAGAAGAGAGGATTTAGGTATGGTTAGAGGGAAAAAGAAAAATTGCCAAATAGCACATTCAACAGCAGTTCTCATGAAATTTTGAGAGCAGGCAGTTCCAGTCACCGGACACTTCAGTAGAAGTGAGACCCGGATACACTGAGCAGTGTTTTGAAACCACAGAAATACTTAAAACCTTTTCTTCAGCTGTGACAATAGTTCCATTTTTATTGTTATTTATGTAATGCTGCTTACTGCCATTCTCTATATTTACATCTATGTGTAGTCCTCGCCTTTTAAAATAGCTATTAATGGGTAACATTTCTACTGGATGAACATCTGTTTATGAAACAAGCCAGCCAGTCTGTCTTGGGTTTTCACACTCTTCCTGGAAGCTTTGATAATTTCTTTGAGGCTTTCCCATAAATTATGGCCAACCTTAGAACAAAAGCACAGATAAATAAAATGATTAAAAATTCAAACTAGCTTCCATTGGCCAAGGACTTTCTATAGGATAAGCATATCTTATAATTGACCTTGAATTTTACTGCAATAGTGGGGGAAAGATATCAATCCTTGCAATTTTCTTAAGGAAACTGATTTTTGTCAAGGTTAACAAACGCATCCAGGAGTACACAGTCATGAGCAAGCTGAGAATGGACTCTAAAATCTGCCGTCTCTCCATTAGTCACAGGATCTCTTTTTAATGATAAATTGCTACTTGGTGGCAGCAGGAAACACATAGAGGGCAACCAATTACTTAATTATAGTTAATCAGTTATCAGAAACAAAAAATTATGAAATGGCATTCTTTTTCTTTAAGAATGCAATATGAACAGAATAAGCTGCTGAAATTGTGTTAAACCACCAGAGTCTAGGGCTTTCTTTTCTAAGTTTCTTATCAGTAAAATAGAGATAAATGTTTCATTCCCAGGGATGTTATTAGGTGGACAGGTATACTTGCTTAGATCAGTGCCTGGCACACAAAAATTAGCTTCCTATATTTGAAATGTAGTCTATTCTAGTGGTTAATAGTATAGTACTGCTTGGGATGACTACTCACAAGCTATTGGCTGAATGTGTGTATGCAACTTATTTGACTTTTCTGTATCTCAGCTTTATTATTGTAAAATAGATTCAATAGCAGTGTCTATCTGATGGGGGTTGGTGATGAAGAGAAAATGAATTTGTAAATGTATATTTCTAAGAAGAGTTCCAAGTCCATATTAAGGAAGGGTTATAGATATTAGTTGTTAATAAATAATCACTGTCATTAAATCTAGAATATTTTATTTCTGCCCCTTTTGTGTTAAGCACCTGCTTTTGAACTGTGGTGTTGGAGAAGACTCTTGAGAGTCCCTTGGACTGCAAGGAGATCCAACCAGTCCATCCTAAAGGAGATCAGTCCTGGGGGTTCATTGGAAGGACTGGTGTTGAAGCTGAAATTCCAATACTTTGGCGAAGACCTGACTTGTTTGAAAAGACCCTGATGCTGGGAAAGGTTGAAGATGGGAGGAGAAGGGGACGACAGAGGATGAGATGGCTGGATGCCATCACCGACTCAATGGACATGAGTTTGAGTAAACTCCAGGAAATGAGTCTGAGTAGACTCAGGGAGGCCTGGCGTGCTGCAGTCCTGGGGGTTGCAGAGTCAGACACGACTGAGTGACTGAACTGAATTGAACTGATGCTTTTTAAAAAACATAAACTTTGTCTATTTGTTAGTCTTTGTGGTGCTGGATCTTCGTTGCTACACAGGCCTTTCTCTAGTTGGGGCACGTGGGGGCTTCTCTCCAGTTGCAGTGTGTGGGCTTCTCGCTGTGGCGGCTTCTCCTGCCATGGATTTGTTACATTTCAACTAAAAAATGGATATAGGAATGGACTTGTTTTTTAATATATTACGTATAAAGTGAAGTCGCTCAGTCATGTCCGACTCTTTGTGACCCCACTGACTGTAGCCCACCAGGCTCCTCCATGGGATTGTCCAGGCAAGAATACTGGAGTGGGTTGCCATTTCCTTCTTCAATATATATTTTGAATTAAAGTATATTTCCCGGGGGAGAGGGAGGAGGGAGGGGGGTTCTGGAGGGGAAGCATATGTAAACCCATGGTGATATCATGTCATTGTATGGCAAAAACAATAAAAAAAAATAAAGTATATTTGACTTACATTATTACATTAGTTTCAGGTATACCACAGAGTCATTCAGTATTGTCATACACTACAAAATGTTCACCATGATATTTCTAGTTGCCCTCTGTGACCATATAAATTCAATACAATATTATTGATTGTATTCCCTGTGCCATACATTACATCCCTGTGACATTTATAAGTGGAGGTTTTTACTTAATCCCCTCCCCTGATTTTGCCCACCTTCTCATACTCTTCCTTTCTGGCAATCACTAGCTTCTTCTCCATACCTGAATTGGTGACTTCGGTTTTTAGATTCCATGTGTAAGTGAAATTATATAATATTTGTCTTTCTCTGTACAACTTGTTTCACTTAGCAAAATATGCCCTATGTCCGTCCATGTTGTCACAAATGATGATTTCATTCTTCTGTATGCTGGAATAATATCCCACTGTATATCACATGCTCTTTATTTATTCATTCATCAGTGGACACTTAGGTTGTTTCCAGGCTTTATATTTTGAATAATGCTGCAAAAATGAATACATGTTTACAGATATATTTTTGAGTTGGTATTTTTGTTTTCTTCAGATAAATACCCAGAATTGCAAGAATATGACAGTTGTATTTTCAACTTTTAAGGAACCTCCACATTGTTTTCCATAGTGGCTGCAGTAATTTAAATTCCTACCGACAGTACATGAGGGTGTCCTATTTTCCAAATGCTAGCCAACATTTGTTATTTTCTGTCTTAGCCATCCTAACAGGGATGAGGTGATATCTCATTGTGGTTTTGATTTGCATTTCTCCTGATGATTAGTGATGCTGAGCTCCTTTTCCTGTACCTGTTTGCCATCTATATGCTTTTTTTTGAAAAATGTCTATTCAAGTCCTCTGCCAGAATTTGTTTTTTTATGGAGTTATAGACATTCTTTATAGCTTGGATATTAACCCCTTATTGGCCATATCATTTGCAAATATCTTCTCCCATTCAGTAGGGTAGCTTTTTGTTTTGTTAATAGTTTCTTTCACTGTGCAAAAGCTTTTTAGTTTGATATAGTTCCATTTGCTTATTTTTGTTTTCATCACCCTTGCCTGAGGAAACGGATCCAGAAAAATATTGCTAAGATAGATGTCAAAGAATGTTCTACCTGTCTTTCTTTTCCTCTAGGAGTTTTATGGTTATGTTCGAGTCTAAAATTTGAGGGTTTTTGTATGATGTAAGATAGTGGTCCAATTTCATTCTTTTGCATGAAGCTATACAGTTTTCTCAGCATCATTTATTGAAGAGGCTGTCTTCATCTGCCCCCCAACACACACACACATCATGTAGTCCTGCCCCTTTTGTTGTGGATTGACTACGCGTGTATAGGTTTATTTCTGCGCTCTATATTCTGTTCCATTGGTCTGTATGTGTTTTTTTCTGCCAGTGCCAAACTATTTTGATGACTTCATATTTTAGTCTGTGCTTATTTAGAGAGTGTGTTATCTCAAGTTTAGTTCTTCTTTCTCAAAACTAGTTTGTCTATTCAGGGTCTTTTGTATTTCCATACACATTTTAGAAATACATATTCTAGTTAGATAGAAAGTGCCATGGGTATTTTGATAGGGATTTCATTGAATTTGCATATTACTCTGATTAGTTAGTCACTCGATCATGTCCAACTCTTTGTCACCCCATGGACTTCAGGCTTCTCTGACCATGGAATTCTCCAGATAAGAATACTGGAGTGATTGCCATTCCCTTCTCCAGAGGATCGTCCCAACCCAGTGAGGGAACCCTGGTCTCCTGTATCATCGGCAGATTCTTTTACTGTCTGAGAGTTTGGACATTTTAGTAATATTAATTCTCCCAATCCATGAGCGTTCTATGTGCTTCCATTTATTGTGTCATCATCAGTTTCTTTCATCAATGTCTTATAGTTTCAGATCACAGGTCTTTCATCTCCTTGGTTAATATTCCCAGGTATTTTACTTTATTCTTTGATGCAATTATAAATGGGATTGCTTTCTTAATTTCTTTTTCTATGGTTCATAATTGGTTCATAATATACAACAGATTTATATATATTAATCTTTTATGCTACAACTTTGCTGAATTCATTTATTCTAATAGTTTTTTTGTGTGTGGAGTTTTTAGAGCTTCTCTGTATAGTATTATGCCATCTGCAAGAAACTTTCTTTTAATTTACCCCAGACTTTTCAAGTGATATTTTAAAAAGAGCAAGCCATAGTTTCATTGTTTGGCTTGCTTATGACTTCTTTTTTTTCTTTTCCTTGTATTGGCAGATTCACCTATCATACTTTAGTGAATTTTTGCAGAATAAAGTTTATTTTACTATCTCTATGGAGTGTTGACAGACAGAAAGTTTAATGTTCATTGCCACATAAGAAAAGCTGTTTTCTTTTTTACCCAGTGCTCAGGGATATTAGGAATTAGTAGAAATATTTTAATGTAATACATAAACTTCAGTGACAGCAAGGTCTGATTTTTCTACAACACAAATTGTCGACATTGAGATAATATCAGTAGACAATGGAACAAGTTTAGGGATCCTCTCCAAGCTTTGTTTCCTTCACCAAAGCAACTTGGAATTAGATTCTAGCACTAATTAGAAGGAATGTCTGTAGGTAAGCAAAATCAAAACCAAGTAAACTGTCTAGTCTATAGGTTATTCATATGGCTCAAACTCTAGTTTCATTTAAAGAAAAGAAAAAAAAAAAAGTCTTGCTACATTAATGCTATGGAATAAAATTCCTAGGTTAGCTTTAAATATCTGTCAATTAGTAGTCAGGAAGCAATTTTTTTCCAGTTAAAATTATCTTAAATTTAAGTTGATGCTTGCCATTTCATCTTATTTCTCTGCACCATATATCAAACTTTTCCCCAAGCCATGTGAGTGAAATAAATTACATTTTAGAAGCAGCTAGTCAGCTATGCTAGTAGAGAAGCAGCTTTTATTTTTTAAAATCCACCATGTGAAAGCTAATCTGCAATGCTTATAGATTTGATAATACAACGGCAGCTGATGTTAAAAATGCACCTTAAAACCAAAGTTGTTTGTGACATTCTCATTTGAATGCTTAAAATGAAGTGTAGTTTGGGAGGCAAAAATAAAAATGATTTGCTTTTTGTTATTTTATAAATGACATTTATTTAAGAGAGAGTTTGATAAATATTTATTATACTTGTCACCTTATGAATAAAGTCTGGAAATCTTGAATTAACTATAACTTTATGTATTTGAAAGAGTCTTTTGTGAGACACATCATACTGCCTATGTTCGCTGCTAGGTGTCACTATTGCTTCAGTGTTGTCGACTCTGGGATACTTTCTTGCACTGTGACGAAAGGCATTTGTCTAGTCTCACTTAATGGTCAGCAGATGACTCACCAAAGGAAAAACTTGAAGTACCATCTTTGTTAAGTAAAAATTCATTTAATACTTAGAGCACCCATAAGAGATTTAATTTCACTGGAGATCTCTTAATGACACTTTTTATGGTGTTGATTATGATCACGACAGAAGATAGTTGGGATAGTAACTTGTGGGGAATCTAAGCTTTGACTGTATTCAAGACTCACTGTTAAGTAAAAGTCTCTTGAAAATATTAAGAACAAATGTTGTCTTTTACCTCTAAACCTATTTTTTTTTTTTTTGGTTTTAAAAATACCCTGAAGTTTCTTTTATGTATTTGATTTACTTTCATGTATACGTAATGGAATATATTTTTCTCCTCCACTATACTACTCCCTGTGGGCTTTCATAGGTTATTAAATCTATTGTTCTGACATAAGTTACTAAAGGCTCCTCAAGCTCCCTCCAGTTGGAAACCACTTATAATACTTCTATTCCTCAACAGCATCAAATGTGATTAGCACCTTAGGGGATTAAAAACAGACCTTTAGTAAAGCATAGTTTCTAATATTTAGGAGAAGAAAGTGGTTCTACACAATAGAGGTTGCCCATGTTTGGACACTACTCATGACTTTAACCTAAAATCATTTGGTTACATTGTCTTGTTAAACAACTTACTATTTACCTATAGGGTGATGAGATGAGCCCTTTTGAGTTCATAAATTGTCTTATAAACAATGCGGCACATCATTAAACTGAAATAGAGTTATTTATTTTTCTTAGAAAAACAATTATGAACTTCCATGGAAAGCTCCCTATGTGAACAAAGGGTAGCACTGTACATACAGTTCAAAAAATATTGTAATTTAAAACAAAATGAGAATTATAACTCATAATTTTCTCTATGCGATCAAGAGCCCTCAAATCTTTTAATCTATAGAGTGGAACCTGTCAGGATTTTCTTTGACTCACCACACAAAGCACATTAAGTATCATTTATGTAAAATAATACAGAAATGGTATCTCCATAATTAGGTGAGATAATTTGGTACAGGAATAATCTAAATGTGAGTTCAACATAATGTGATTTGATGTCTGGCTAGAGTTTCAGAATGTGAGTGGCTTCACAGGAAACAACTCATGAGTAGGGATGGTTATAACTCTTTTCTAAATTAAGCAATCATGAACTTCCAGGTGTGATTTTATTTTTCCTGAATTTGTTTGCTAGGAGTAATTGAATGATACAAGTAGAAATACTCCTGCATTTTAATTCTTATTTCAAGATATAAATCTTCAAACATATATGAGCCATTTTTGTGTTTAACAACACAAATATGCAGATCAAAATCAAGCAAATTTATATTTACGCCTATTATAATACATTAAAAATATTATACAAAGAAGAATTTGCCTCTGTGCTAAGATATACTATGGCAATTGCCTCAAGGATACAGAAATTAGTGAATGTTTCTGCTTTGATGCTGCTCTTTGGAGTAAAGGAGCTGGCCAAAGAGGCCAAATTTTTAGATGTGTTTGTTTGCTACAGAGAGGCAGAGAATCAAAAACACAGGTAGTGTAAACCAGGTCCTCGTGGACTCCAATAATAAAGTATGTCCAACCAAATAATAACCTGAAATCTGACACAGAAATGTTTTCATCTTTTTGTTCTAAAGAAAAGGTAGTGAAGCCTTGCGTTTATGATAACATAGTTGAAGGAACCAGCTTTCTTGACTTCAGACTATACTACAAAGCTACAGTCATCAAGACAGTATATTACTGGTACAAAAACAGAAACAAACCAATGGAACAAGTTAGAAAGCCCTGAGACAAATTCACGTACCTATGGGCACCTTATCTTAGACAAGCGCTGCTGCTAAGTCTCTTTAGTCATGTCCGATTCTGTGCAACCCCATAGACAGCAGCCCTCCGGGCTCCCCTATCCCTGGGATGCTCCAGGCAAGAACACTGAAGTGGGTTGCCATTTGCTTCTCTAATGCATGAAAGTGAAAAGTGAAAGTAAAGTCGCTCAGTCATGTCCAACTCTTAGCGACCCCATGAACTGCAGCCTACCAGGCTCCTCTGTCCATGGGATTTTCCAGGCAAGAATACTGGAGTGGGGTGCCATTGCCTTCTCCTATCTTAGACAAAGGAGGTTTGAAAATACAATGGAGAAAAGACAATCTCTTCAATAAGTGGTGCTGGGAAAACTGGACAGCTACATGTAAAAGAATGAAATTAGAACACTTCCTAACTTCATACACAAAGATAAACTCAAAGTGGGTTACAGACCTAAACGTAAAATCAAAAACTACAAAACCCTTAGGGGAAAATATATGCAGAATGCTCTTTGACATTAATCACAAGATCCTCTATGACCTACCTCCAACAGCAATGGAAATCAAAAACAAAAATAAGCAAATGGGATCTAATTAAACTTAAAAGCTTTTGCACAGCAAAGGAAACCATAAACAAGATGAAAAGACAATCCTCAGAATGGGAGAAAATAATTGCAAATGAAGTAACTGACAAAGGATTAATCTCCAAAATATACAAATAGCTCAGGCAGGCCAATGTCAGAAAAACAAACAACCCAGTCAAAATGTGGGCAGAAGACCTAAACAGAAGTTTCTCCAAAGAAGACATACAGATGGCTAAAAAGCACCTAAAAAAAATGCTCAACATCGTTATTATAGAAAAGTGAAAGTGATAGTTTTTCAGTCATGTCCGATCATGTCCATGGACTGTCCACGGAATTCTCATGGGCAGAATACTGGTGTGGTTAGCCTTTCCCTTCTCCAGGAGATCTTCACAACCCAGAGATCGAATCCATGTCTCCTGCATTGCAGGTGGATTCTTTACCAGCTGAGCCACAAGGGAAGCCCATGAACACTGGAGTGGGTAGCCTTTCCCTTCTCCAGAGGATCTTTCCGACCCAGGAATAGAAGCGGGGTCTCCTGCATGTCAGGCAAATTCTTTAGCAACTGAACTATCAGGGAATCCCATAACACAAATCAGAACTACAATGAGGTATCACCTCACACCAGTCAAAATGTTGTTTTGTTGTTATTCTTTTTTTTTTAAATTTTCTTTACTTTATTGTGTTGGTTTTGCCATACATTGACATGAATCTGCCATA
>ML663027.1:530862-549486 GCA_007570785.1 Antilocapra americana
TTTTCTTTACTTTATTGTGTTGGTTTTGCCATACATTGACATGAATCTGCCATGGGTTTACATATGTTCCCCCTCCAGAACCGCCCTCCCTCCTCCCTCCCGATTCCCTCCCCCTGGGTCATCTCGGTTCACCAGCCCCAAGCATTAACCCTGGGCTGGCAATTGATTTCACATATGATAATTAACATGTTTCAATGTCATTCTCCCATATCATCCCACCCTTGCCCTCTTCCACAGAGTCCACGAGACTGTTCTATACATCTGCGTTTCTTTTGCTGTCTCGCATGCAGGGTTCTCATTACCATCTTTCTAAATTCCATATATATGCATTAGTATACTGTATTGTTGTTTTTCCTTCTGGCTTACTTCACTCTGGATAATAGGCTCCAATTCCGTCCACCTGAGTAAAACTGCTTCAAATGAATTTTTTTTTTTTTTAATGCTGAGTAATGTTCCATTGTGTATATGTACCACAGCTTTCTTATCCATTCGTCTGCTGATGGGCATCTAGGTTGCTTCCATGTCCTGGCTATTGTAAACAAAGCAGCGATGAACATTGGGGTACACGTGTCTCTTTCAAGTCTGGTTTCCTCTGTGTGTATGCCCAGCAATGGGATTGCTGGGTCATATGGCAGGTCTATTTTCAGTTTTTTAAGGAACCTCCACACTGTTCTCCATAGTGGCTGTACTAGTTTGCATTCCCACCAACAGTGTAAGAAGGTTCCTTTTTCTCCACATCCTCTTCAGCATTTATTGCTTGTAGATTTTTGGATTGCAGCCATTCTGACTGGTGTAAAGTGGTACCTCATTGTGGTTTTGATTTGCATTTCTCTGATAATGAGTGATGTTGAGCATCTTTTCATGTGTTTGTTAGCCATTTTTATGTCTTCTTTGGAGGCAAGAATATACAATGGAGAAAAGACAATCTCTTTAACAAGTGGTGCTGGGAAAACTGGACAGCCACTTGTAAAAGAATGAAACTAGATCACTTTCTAACACCATACACAAAGATAAACTCAAAATGGATCAAAGATCTAAGCATAAGACCAGAAAATATAAAACTCCTAGAGGATAACATAGGCAAAACACTCTCCGACATAAACCAAAGCAGGATCCTCTATGACCCACCTCCCAGAATATCAGAAATAAAAGCACGAATAAACAAATGGGACCTAATTAAAATTAAAAGCTTCTGCACAACAAAGGAAACTATAAGCAAGGTGAAAAGGCAGCCTTCAGAATGGGAGAAAATAATAGCCAATGAAGCAACAGACAAACAATTAATCTCAAAAATATACACGCAACTCCTGCAGCTCTATTCTAGAAAAATAAACGACCCAATCAAAAAGTGGGCCAAAGAACTTAACAGACAGTTCTCCAAAGAAGACATGAAAATGTTGTTATTCTTGTTCAGTGACTGAGTCATGTCTGACTCTTCATAACCCCACAGACTGCAGCATGCAGTCTTTCGCTATCTCCAGGAGTTTGCTCAAATTCATGTCCATTTGAGTCAATGATGCTATTGACCCATCTCACCCTCTGCTGCCCTCCTTTCTTTTTGCCTTCAATCCTTCCCAGCATCAGGATCTTTTCCAGTGAGTCAGATCTTCACATCAGGTGGCCAAATTGTTAGAGCATCAGCTTCAGCAACAGCCCTTCCAATGAATATTCAGGGTTGATTTCTTTTAGGATTGACTAGTTTGATCTCTTTGCAATCCGAGGACCCCTCAAGAGTCCTCCACATCAAAATTTGAAAGCATCAATTCTTTCGTGCTCAGCCTTCTTTATGTTCCAATTTTCACATTTATACATGACTAGTGGAAAAATCTTAGCTTTTACTATATGGACCCATCATCAAAAATATACAAACAATAAATGCTAGAGAGAGTGTGGAGAAAAGGCAATCCTTTTGCACTGTTGATGGAAATGTAAATTGAAATAGCCACTGTTCTGAATAGTGTGGAGATTTTTTTAAAAATAATGTGTAAAAGTACCATATGATCCAGCAGTCCCATTACTGGGCATATACTCTGAGAAAACCACAATTCTAAAAGACACATTTACCCTAATTTTCATTGCAGCACTATTTACAATAGCCAGGACATGGAAGCAACCTAGATCTCCATCAACAGATGAATAGATAAAGAGGTTGTGGAACATATATACAATGGAATATTACTCACCATAAAAAGGGAAGGATTTGAGTCAGTTCTACTGAGATGGATGAACCTGTTATACAGAGTGAATTAAGTCAGAGAGAGAAAAACAAATATAATATATTAGTGCATATATATGGAATCTAGAAAAATGGTGAACCTATTTGTAGGGCAGCAATGGAGATGCAGACATAGAGAATAGATTTGTGGACACAGTAGAGGAAAGAGATGGTAGAAGAAATTTACAGAGTAGCATTGAAACATATACATTACTACATATTAAATAGTTGTATGATGCCAGGAGCTCAATCCTGGTGCTTTCTGACAACCTAGAGGGCTGGGATGAAGTGGAAGGTAGGAGAGAGTTTCAAGAGACAGTGGGCATATGTATACCTATGACTGATTCATGTTGATGTATGGCAGAAACCAACACAACATTGTAAATCAATTAACCTTCAATTAAAAATAAATAAATTAAACAAAAAGCATACGTTCATGAGATATGACAATTAGAATAATAGAAATAATAAATCTTTGATTGAAAATATTTTTATAAAGAAAGAACTAGATTGATTAATATTAGTTACTAATACATACATTGGAAATGCTTCTTCTTTGTGGGATCGACAATTATCTTCATATTATTTCCCCCTGGGTGTTAATGTGATGATGTAACTGAGTAATTAAGGTAAAGACTATGGAGGATGGCAGACCACTCTGGTTTTGATGCTTTATCAGTTGGGCAAATTACTTACCCTTTTGAACTACATGTTCTACAGTGTGGAAAAGAGAGGAATTTTTATTAGTTAGGGGGATTTTTATTAGTTAAGAAATTTTATTAGATGGCTATATAAGACACAGAGGTTAGGGAAGACAACTAGATATAGAAGTGAGCTGTTGAATGCTGAGAGCAAAATGTGGCAGGGAATCACGGTTCAGAGAGAGAACAAAACTGAATAAACTTGAATATGTGTCTAAAGGCAGGTGAACATGTGCCAGTTATTTGGGCAAGTCATTGGTTTCACCAATAATCTACATAGTACATAGTGGGAACTCATGCCAGAAAGAACAACAACAACAACAACAGATTTTGACCTGGAACTGCATGAGTTTGGAGATGCATTTGTCAAATGGACATGCCTTTAATCATACAGTAAACAAACTATAATTACATTGATCAGATTCTATTGTTGAGTCTTTTGATGTCAGTACAACTGAGAAAGCTTTAATTAAATAGAGAAGATATTTTGGGTATCTTTTAAGAAGGAATTTTGTGTTAAAAATAAAACTTCAAGGTAACACCCTGTCAGTAGTGAATATTCCATTCCTTGGATTGCCGTGGATGTGACTTCGGATGCATCTGAACTTTTTACACACTAGTATTGCACAAATGACAGATTTCCCAGGTGGCTTGGTGGCAAAGAATTCACCTGATAATGCAGGCGACATGGGTTCAATCCAATGTCAGCAAGATCTCCTGGAGAAGGAAATGGCAAGCAACTCCAGTATTCTTGCCTGGGAATTCCATGGACAGAGGAGCTACAGTCCATTAGGTCACAGAGAGTCAGACATGACTTAGCAACTGAGCATGCATCCACTGCACAGATGACTTTCTTCTCAGATTTTCCCCGCCAAGGATCACTAGAGAAGTCACCTTTTTCAGGGTCCCTTCTTTATACCATTTCTTTGTTCTCAGATTGGACTGAGGCTCAATATTAACCAGAATCTTTGGATACAGACACTAAAATCAGTCTAGATAGTTTAAGCATGAAGGAATTTATGAAGTTTGATCAACTTTTCACAGTACTATTAGGAAGCAATCACAGTATTTTCAGGAAAGATGAAGAAAAGGACTCTTAGCTAAGCCCTTAGAAAAACTTCCAAAACCATGGCACAGAACAAAGTCAAGGAAGTTGCTGCCTCTATCATGGTTGCAGATCCAAGAAACTGACCCTGTGGCCATTGACTCTAGTACAAACTACCACCGTGCAAATGTGCATGGGTGTTAAGTCACTGCCTAACTGGTGGTTTAGTCGCTAAGTCGTGTCCGACACTTGCAGCCCCATGGACTGTAGCCTGCCAGGCTTCTCTGTCCATGAGATTCTCCAGCCAAGAATAGTAGAGTGGATTGCCATTTCCTTCTCCAGGAGATCTTCCTGATCCAGGAATCGAACCCAGGTCTCCTGCATTGCAGTTAGATTCTTTACCAACTGAGCTACAAGGGAAGCCCCACTGCCTAACCAGGTGGCTACAAAATTAGAAAATCAAGTGCTTTATTGAGAAGCCGTTAGCACTTGAACTACACAGTATATGCTGATGTACATCATCAAAGTAGTAAGTTTCTGATCTTTGCTTCTCCCTTGCAGATAATTCAATTCTTTTTCAGGTTTAAGAGCATGTAATTAGTGAACCTAAATCAACCACAGAATCCCAGTTGAATGGTAAAGTAAAAAATTCAGGTTTTTAAATATTCCAGTCTCCCTGTATTTTCCATGAAGAGTGGCATACCCCGTGGTGCTGGACAAAAATCTGCCACATGACCCTTTGCTGTAGTCTTATCTATCATTCACTGCAAATGATAAGGGTTGTAATATTACTGTGAAAAAAAGTGAAAGTGAAGGTCACTTAGTCATGTCTGACTCTTTGTGGATCCCATAAACTATATAATCCATGGAATTCTTTAGGCCAGAGTGCTTGAGTGGGTAGCCTTTCCCTTCTCCAGGGGATCTTTCCAACCCAGGGATCAAACCCAGGTCTCCTGTATTGCAGGCGGATTCTTTACCAGCTAAGCCACAAGGGAAGCCAAAGAATACTGGAGTGGGTAGCCTATCCCTTCTCCACTGGATTTTCCTGACCCAGGAATTAAACCAGGGTCTCCTGCATTGTGGGAGGCATCTTTACCAACTGAGTTATCAGGGAATATTACTGTGGGGAGCCTACAATTTTTAATCACTTTAGATATGCAAGTTCTATCTCATAGTAGTAAAATAAAATAAGATCTCAAATAACATAAGTACATGAAAATATTTGAGCACAGCATAATTCACTTGGTAGAAATTCCTAAAACCTATCATCAAGTCCATTGTACTCTTACTTGTATATCTACCTGTTGTAGATTGTAGATTCCTTGAGGATACTGACCATGTTCTTAATTTTATATTCCAATGCCTATTGGAGTATCTGGCAAATATTAAATGGCCAATAATTCATGGTGAAAGGAAGATTGCCTGAGGAAAATAAGTGAATTCAATGGGGATATTGTGGTGATTAATAACATAAGAATACTAAAGAGATGCACTGGCATTTATTTAAGAGTCTTGAATTTTAAGAAATTAGGACAGCTTGCATACATAATGAAATCAAATTACTCGTTATTATTTATTTGCAATTCAAGTAAAAAAGAAGTGGTTAATGAATATGCTTTTTAAAATATTATCTATATATTAAAAATAGTGGCAGACTCTTCTGTTAACTTACCTATTACTTAATCAGCAATGTTAAAGAAGTTTATAAGCTAATTAATCATCAATACATTTATATGTATATTATGGAGGCTATTTTCTCAAAATAAATTTAGCCTGCTAGGTGCTCTACTATTTATAACTCATGAGTCAAATGGAACTTTGTTGGCTTGTAAGGAATGATACTAAATGTATCTGATTTAAGGGATTAGGTGGGAAATTTTTTTAGGTGATAATATAAATCTGAAGTTTGAAAATAGAGAAATAGCATTTAAGATTTCCTTATTCAACTTTCTCCAAATGGTTCAGTTCTGATAGTCTAATCATTCTAGCCTCTCAGAGTTAAAAGGGATTTTACTATCTGTCGATACATTATTCTCAGAGTGGAGGTCTCCTTCACATAATTCCTGCTGGGCAATTAACCAGTCTTGGCTGGCTATCTTCTTGAAACACTGAAGATAGGGATATCAATTACCTGGTGATCTAGTGGTTAGGATTTCATGCTTCCACTGCAGGGGGCCTGGGTTAAATTCCTAGTTAGGGAACTAAGCTCCCACATGCCATATGGCATGGCCAAATATAAAAAGGAAGAAGATAGGGAAATTAACATTTTACAATGCAACTTAATTTCCCACACAAATTCAAGTTTTTATAAAATAATTTCAAAGGACAATGGAAATCTTTCACTGTGTCTCATAAATGTTGCTATCATTTTGCTAAGAAATAAAGGCTTCAATATATTTCACTGAGTCTACAAATAGTGCATTTACTACTTTCACAATTTGAAAGCAGCTTTCACTTCATTCAATATTTTCAACATTATAATGATGAATTTTACATGAAATGTTCTTTGAAAAAAATTGCTGTTTATTTGATATTCTTCCTGGCTTAAAACCCTCATTCTCTTATTTCAGGGAGGAAACTGTTTACCCAAGTAAGAAGTCTCTACTTCAGCGCTGCTATGCAGAAATTTTCGTTTAGGACTTAAAAACCACATATCTATGGCTTAGCTCCCAATTGCACTATTGTTATGTGCCTGGGAATGGTATGCCTCCTTTAAACCTATTTTGTGAAAGCATCATATTGTGGTTTTTCTTTCTTTCTTTCTTTTTTTTTTTATTCCTTCCTCACTGGCACGAAGGGCAAAGTCTTTTTGACCCTCCTTATCCTATATGGGCCAGAGGCTGTGGCAATTGTGGGGCATCAGAAACGGTCCTCTGGTCTCTTTCTCCTAGGTGCTTTGCTACAAAATGGAAAGAGTTACGGTTAGTATGAGGCAATATGGGGAGGCTAAATCACTGGCTTTCTAGAGGCAACACTAAGAAAGAGAAACCTGGAAAAGGAAAAGTCAAGAGTGGGCCATGGACAAGACACATCATGAGCAGGAGTGCTTTAAATCATTGTAAGAAGTCCTGGAATCCCCACAAAGTGGCACGCATGCTTCATACAAATTAGAAGGAGGCCAGAAAAGACTTTGAGATTTGAATTACAGTGAAAGTCATGGCCCATATATGAGAATGACACTTAGGAGGTACATAACTAAAACGCATAATAGCACTGAAAAGTCTCTATAGACTAAAATAATATGGGGTCACTTGCCCACAGAGAGCAGGTCAGGAAGTGTCATTTGAATCTAACAAGACTGACTACTTTCTTAAAAAAAAAAATTAACTTAGTCCATCAAGTCCAAACACTCTCTTTCATGTACAAAGAAACATGTTTTGATAAACATAGAATTAGAGGGAGGTGACTGATATATGACTGATATATCAGTATATGTATCAATCAATTATATATATCAAATATATGTATTGATATATCAATATATGCAATTATGACTGATTTGCTTTGTTGTACAGCATAACTATCATGGCATTGTAAAGCACTTTCCCTCTATTTAAAAGTATATATAAAAAGGAAATATATGCAAATCAAAACCACAATGAGGTATCACTTTACACCAGTCAGAATGGCTGCAATCCAAAAATCTACAAGCAATAAATGCTGGAGAGGATGTGGAGAAAAGGGAACTCTCTTACACTGTTGGTGGGAATGCAAGCTAGTACAGCCACTATGGAAAACAGTGTGGAGATTCTTTAAAAAACTGCAAATAGACCTGCCATATGACCCAGCAATCCCACTGCTGGGCATACACACTGAGGAAACCAGAATTGAAAGAGACACATGTACCCCAATGTTCATCGCTGCATTGTTTACAATAGCCAGGACTTGGAAGTAACCTAGATGCCCATCAACTGACGAATGAATAAGAAAGCTGTGGTACATATACACAATGGAATATTACTCAGCATTAAAAAGAAAAATTCATTTGAATCAGTTCTACTCAGGTGGACGGAATTGGAGCCTATTATCCAGAGTGAAGTAAGCCAGAAGGAAAAACAACAATACAGTATACTAATGCATATATATGGAATTTAGAAAGACGTAACGAGAATCCAGCATGTGAGACAGCAAAAGGAACGCAGATGTATAGAACAGACTCGTGGACTCTGTGGATGAGGGCAAGGGTGGGATGATATGGGAGAATCGCACTGAAACATGTTAAGTATCATATGTGTAATCAATCGCCAGCCCAGGATTGATGCTCAGGGCTGGTGCACCGAGATTTCCCGAGGGGAGGGAGTCGGGAGGGAGGAGCATCTGTAAACCCATGGCGATATCATGTCATTGTATGGCAAAAGTAATAAATAAAAAAAAAAAGGAAATATAATGAACAGGATGGAATGCAAAATGACAATACATGCAAAGAGCCAGGAAAACCAAAACAACTTTCAAGAGGGGAAAGCAAACAAACAAACAAGCAAAAAACTTGAACATATTGTGAGGATAATGACAGACTGAAATGTTAGACTTTTTGGACAAAGATTTTAAAACAGCTGTAATAATAATATTCTGAGAAGTGAGAGAAAATAATCTTTTTTTTTTAATTTATTGTAACAAATTCAAGAAACACTTATCTTCTTTACAATATTGTGTTGCATACATTGACATGAATCCGCCATGGGTATACATGTTTTCGTCTTCCAGAACCCTCTCCCACCTCCCTTCCGATTCCATCCCTCTGGGTCATCCTGGTGCACCAGCCCTGAGCACCCTGTATCATGCACCAAATCTGGGCTGGCAATTCATTTCACATATGATAATTAACATGTTTCAATGCCAATCTCCATATCATCCCACCCTTCCCAAATGAAAATGAAAACACAACAATCCAAAACCTATGGGACACTGTAAAAGCAGTGCTAAGGGGAAAGTTCATAGCAATACAGGCTTATCTCAAGAAACAAGAAAAAAGTCAAATAAATAACCTAACTTTACACCTAAAGCAACTAGAAAAGGAAGAAATGAAGAACCCCAGGGTTAGTAGAAGGAAAGAAATCTTAAAGATCAGGGCAGAAATAAATGCAAAAGAAACAAAAGAGACCATAGCAAAATTCAACAAAGCCAAAAGCCAGTTCTTTGAGAAGATAAATAAAATTGACAAGCCATTAGCCAGACTCATCAAGAAACAAAGGGAGAAAAACCAAATCAACAAAATCACAAATGAAAAAGGAGAAGTCACAACAGAAAACACAGACATACAAAGGATCATAAGAGCCTATTATCGGCAACTATATAGAAATAAACTGGACAACTTGGAAGAAATGGACAAATTCTTAGAAAAGTCCAACTTTCCAAAACTAAACCAGGAAGAGATAGAAAATCTTAACAGACCCATCACAAGCACGGAAATTGAAACTGTAATCAAAAATCTTCCAACAAACAAAAGCCCAGGACCAGATGGCTTCACAGCTGAATTCTACCAAAAATTTAGAGAAGAGCTAACACCTATCCTACTCAAACTCTTCCAGAAAATTGCAGAGGAAGGCAAACTTCCAAACTCATTTGATGAGGCCACCATCACCCTAATACCAAAACCCGACAAAGATGCTACCAAAAAAGAAAACTATAGGCCAATATCACTGATGAACTTAGATGCAAAAATCCTTAACAAAATTCTAGCAAACAGAATCCAACAACACATTAAAAAGATCATACATCATGATCAAGTAGGCTTTATCACAGGGATGCAAGGATTCTTCAATATCCATAAATTAATCAATATAATACACCACATTAACAAATTGAAAAATAAAAACTATATAATTATCTCAATAGATGCAGAGAAAGCCTTTGACAAAATTCAACATCCATTTAGGATAAAAACACTCCAAAAAGCAGGAATAGAAGGAACATATCTCAACATAATAAAAGCTATATGTGACAAACTCACTGCAAACATTATCCTCAATGGTGAAAAATTGAAAGCATTTCCCCTGAAGTCAGGAACAGACAAGGGTGCCCACTCTCACGACTACTATTCAACATAGTTTTGGAAGTCTTGGCCACAGCAATCAGAGCAGAAAAAGAAATAAAAGAAATCCAGATTGGAAAAGAAGAAGTAAAACTCTCTCTGTTTGCAGATGACATGATCCTCTACATAGAAAACCCTAAAGACTCCATCAGAAAATTAATACAACTAATCAATGAATATAGTAAAGTTGCAGGATATAAAATCAACACACAGAAATCCCTTGCATTTCTATACACTAACAATGAGAAAACAGAAAGAGAAATTGAGGAAAGAATTCCATTCACCATCGAAACAAAAAGAATAAAATACTTAGGAATATATCTACTTAAAGAAACAAAAGACCTATACATACAAAACTATAAAACACTGGTGAAAGAAATCAAAGAGAACACAAATAGATGGAGAAATATGCCGTGTTCATGGATTGGAAGAATCAATATAGTAAAAATGAGTATACTACCCAGAGCAATCTATAGATTCAATGCAATTCCTATCAAGCTAACAGTGGTCTTATTCAGAGAACCAGAACAAATAATTTCACAATTTGTATGGAAATACAAAAAACCTCAAATAGCCAAAGCAATCTTGAGAAAGAAGCATGAAACCGGAGGAATCAACTGCCTGACTTTAGGCTATACTACTCTACAAAGCCACAGTCATCAAGACAGTATAGTACTGGCACAAAGATTGAAATATAGATCAATGGGACAAAATAGAAAGCTCAGAGAGAAGTCCACACACCTATGGACACCTTATCTTTGACAAAGGAGGCAAGAATATACAATGGAGAAAAGACAATCTCTTTAACAAGTGGTGCTGGGAAAACTGGACAGCCACTTGTAAAAGAATGAAATTAGAACACTTTCTAACACCATACACAAAAATAAACTCAAAATGGACCAAAGAGCTTAATGTAAGCCCAGAAACTATAAAACTCCTAGAGGAAAACATAGGCAAAACACTCTCCAACATAAACCAAAGCAGGATCCTCTATGACCCACCTCCCAGAATATTGGAAATAAAAGCAAAAGTAAACAAATGGGACCTAATTAAAATTAAAAGCTTCTGCACAAGAAAGGAAACTAAGGTGAAAAGGCAGCCTTCAGAATAGGAAAAAATAATAGCAAACGAAGCAACAGACAAACAATTAATCTCAAAAATATACAAGCAACTCCTGCAGCTCAATTCCAGAAAAATAAACTACCCAATCAAAAAGTGGGCCAAAGAACTAACCAGATATTTCTCCAAAGAAGACATACAAATGGCTAACAAACACATGAAAAGATGCTCAACATCACGCATTATCAGAGAAATGCAAATCGAAACCGCAAGGAGGTACCATTTCACACCAGTCAGAATGGCTGCCATCCAAAAGTCTACAAGCAATAAATGCTGGAGAGGATGTGGAGAAAAGGGAACCCTATTACACTGTTGGTGGGAATGCAAACTAGTACAGCCACTATGGAGAACAGTGTGGAGATTTCTTAAAAAACTGGAAATAGAACTGCCATATGACCCAGCAATCCCACTGCTGGGCATACACACTGAGGAAACCAGAATTGAAAGAGACACATGTACCCCAATGTTCATCACCGCACTGTTTACAATAGCCAGGACACGGAAGGAGCCTAGATGTCCATCAGCAGACGAATAGATAAGGAAGCTGTGGTACATATACACAATGGAATATTACCCAACCATTAAAAAGAATACCTTTGAATCAGTTCTAATGAAATGGATGAAACTGGAACCTATTATACAGAGTAAAGTAAGCCAGAAGGAAAAACACCAATACAGTATACTAATGCATATATATGGAATTTAGAAAGATAGTAACGGTAACCCTGTATGCGAGACAGCAAAAGAGACACAGATGTATAGAAAATGTTCTTGAAATAAATGAAAAGAGAGAATTTCTCTGAAAAGTAATAAAATCTGTAAAATGAAACAAGTGAAAAAAAACCTATGACTGAAAATACAATAATAGTGATAAAAATTCACTGAAGAGATTCAATAGCAGAATTGAGATGACAAAGAAAAGAATAGTGAACTTGAAGTAGATTGACAGAAATTAGCAACCTGAATAATGGAGAGAATAAAAAGCTGAAGAAAAATGAATCTAGTTTCAGGCACCTATTAGATAATGTCAAAATATCCAACCTTAGTCTCCTTGGAGTCCCAAAAAGAGAAAAAAAGAGATTAGTGAACAAAAATGTTTGAAGAAGTAATGACAAAAAAGTCTCTAAATTTGGTGAAAAACATAAATTTAATAATCCAAGAAGCTCAGTGAGCTCAACAGGATAATTTCGAAGAAAGCCACACCCAGACATGTCAAAATCAGACTGCTGGAAATAAAAGATAGAATTATTTTTTCCCCATAAATTATCATCACATGTCATATAAATAAACAAAGATTTTCTACCAGAAATCATGGAAGCCAGAAGACATTTGAACAGCATTATTTAAAACACTATTAACATTAATAGAAGAAAAATGTCATTTAAATCCAATTTAGACAATTTCTAGCAAAACTGTCTTTTAGGAATTAAGTAAAATATATATTGTCATATGAGATTTTATCATAAGGAAACCTGATCTCTCATAAATGAAGGAAGAGCAAAAGAAAATGTAAACATCTAGTTAAATAAGAGACTACTTTTGCCTGTTAATTTTATTAAATTATGTATGTCTATTGAAAGCTAAAATTATAATAACACTTTCTGAGGTGAGGTTCAATGTAAGCAGATATACACGAAAGCTACATCAAAAAGGCAAGAGGATGAAACCATATATTTAGTAATGAAAGAAAAGTGTTAGTCGCTCAGTCCTGTCTGACTCATTGTGACCCCATGAACTGTAGCCCACCAGGCTCCTCTGTCCATGGGATTCTCCAGGCAAGAATACTGGAGTGGGTTGCCATGTCCTCCTCCAGGGGATCTTCCCTACCCAGGAATTGAACCTATATCTCTTGTATCTCTTGCATTGGCAGGCAGGCTCTTTACCACTAGCACCACATTTAGTTATAGGGTTTATTTATTTTACCTGAAGTGTTAAATACAATAATTCTAAGTAGTTTGGGTAAAGATGTGTATGTATGTTGTAATCACTAGATCAGCAAATTTTCTTTTCTTTGTTTGGCCATGTTGAGTGACATACAGGATCTTAGTTACTGACCAGGGATCAGATATGTGCACCCTGCAATGGAAGCATAGAATCTTAACCAGTGGACCTCCAGGGAAGTCCCAATATTTTTTTCTTGAAGACAATAGGCAGAATAAAATAAAATTCTAAAAAACAACTCAACCTTAAAAATGCAGGGAAGACAAGTCACAGGGACAAAAACAAAATAGACAAAAAAAAAAAACCCTAATGAAATTGTAGACCTAAATTCAACCTATAAATAATAACATTATATGTAAATGGTCTAAACACACCAAATAAAATCTAAGAATCTTTTGATTTTTAAAAAATATCCTTCTATGTGCTATCAGAAGTAAACTGGAATCATAATGATATAAATAAAAGGATGCTAAAGAAAATACTATGCCAACAGCAATTAAAAAAATGCTCAGGTCTTTGTTAACATCAAAAAAAGCAAACTTCAGAATAAAGAAAAAGTACCTCAGAAAATGATAAATATATAGTAAGTAATCTTAATGATACTGAGTCTAGAAAACAGAGTTTAAATACAAAATTAAAAACATGATTCATAAAAACAAACAAATGAAAAAGATAAATTGAACTCTATAGAATTTAAAAAATCTTCTCTCTAAAGTACAGCATAAAGAAAATGAGAAAGAAAACAAGTTAGTAGAGAATATGTACAAATTACAAATTTGACAAAGGACTTTTATCCAGAGTATATTTAAAACCTCACAAAAAATTAATATACAAAACAATAAAAGTGGCCAAAATATTTTATAGACAATTCATTAAAAAGCATACCTGGTTTTAAAATAATCACATGAAAAGATATTCAATATAATGAGTCATCTGTTGTTTAACTGCTAAGTCCTGTCCAACTCTCTTGTGAGACTAGCTTGCGAGGCTCCTCTGTCCATGGGATTTCCCAGTATTTACATAGGACTGATTTTTATCAAAGGTTAAATGAGCTATGTATTTTTGATGTAGCAGTGCTAACCTGTGCTTATGAGAATAAGTCCTCTGATAATGAACTGTTTTCTATAGCTCTTCACATGTGCAGGGGCTCTGACGGGATATTATTCAAACTTTCTATCCAACTCTGCAGAGGAAAGATCTCCAATCAGCCTGAAGCACACTTTAGAAAACATATACTCCTGGTAGACTAAATTTACTTGTGCTGGAGTATAATTCTACATGAATCCTGTAAACTATTCCCCTGCCCTGGAGTCTCTGATTCATTTGAGAACCTTAGAATATGGAAAAGACACTGAATGGATGCCAGTCACGTTGGATGTGGCGCAGTACTGAAAGCAGCATATTTAGAATGATTAGAACTGGCATCAACGCTGCCTGAGCTACATGTTACTGGGTCACCATATGGACAAGTCACCTAACTGCTCAGAAGCTGTGTCCTCATCACTTCATTTACTCCTATGATGTAGCCTATCATCTCATTTGTCTTGGGGGCAGCTGTAACATAACTAAAACTCAAATATCTGTCAGAGTGCGCAAGATTTCAGGCCCTGAGTCAAATGACATACATTTAATCCTAGCTCTAACTCTTTCTAAGTATAAACTTTGCAAGTTATTGATCATCTTTGCCTCCACTTCTTAATCTGTAAAACAGACATGTTGAAACTATCACATAGGGTTTTGGAAGAGTACTTAAAATTTATATATATACCATAACACAGTACCAGGCACAGAGAAGACATATAAGAGGTATGATGATATAGAGGGTGATAATGATAACATTGGTATTACACTGCAAGAATGCCGGTTCTCTCCCCATTGCTTTCGTACCAAGGAGAACAATGTTATATTTATCCCATAAATGCCATCTAGCTTGTTTTAGTTTATTATTTAATCTTATTGAGGAACTTGTGTGTCTTTATTCTGTGCCTTTATTCTGTCCTGTCACCTACATATGTGTTACATACTGCCTCCCTTAAAGATAAAGGGCTTCCCTGGCAGCTCAGATGGTAAAGAATCTGCCTGCTACACGAGAGACCTGGGTTTGACACCTCAGTTGGAAAGACCTCCTGGAGAATGAAATGGCCATCCACTCCAGTATTCTTGCTGGAGAATTTCATGGACACAGGGGCCTGGTGAGCCATATTAACATGGAGTCACAAAGAGTTGGACATGACTGTACTGAGTGACTAACACTTTAAAGATAATAGCATGAATCAAGGAAAGTCTGAGCTGCAAATATAAATGGCAAGGTAGTAAAACTGTGTAAGACTGGAACGAGTATCCTCACCCTTCTCCAGGGGATCTTCTCAACCCAGGGATTGAACCCAGGTCTCCTGCATTGCAGGTCGATTCTTTACCAACTGAGCTACAAGGGAAGCCTGAGAGTACTGCAGTGGGTAGCCTATCCCAATCACTGTACATTTGGACCTGCACCAGTATTCACATTGATGCTCCCTCAAGCTCTTCATTGCTTCTGATAAACTGAACATGATGGGGATGACAGAACAAGTCTCTTTCTCCCTGAAGCAGGGCTCCTCCCACGTGTACTCTGCTCTGGGACTTCCCATGGGGCTGGGACTTTCCCAGAGCTGCACTGCAGTTGGGACTCTTCTGACCCAATCAGTCCTCCTTCCTTTCTGCTTTCACAAGTGTCAGGTCTGGATTGCCCTAGGGAGATTCACCATGCCTAAATCTGCTCCATCTGCCATGTATCTTTCACAGGCAAGTTCTCCCATCAGTCGTGTGAGGGCACAACTCATTCTATCTTAGCATCTGCATATAGAGGACTCAAACTGTGCCAAAACATAGTCTTCAGAATGAAAACAAAAGCAACAGTGTTCTTTAATCCTTATAATTGTGTGGTATTAAGTTTCATCCACAATCATACACAGACTATCTGAAATGAATAAGTGATGGACAATAAAAATCCCAGTGGTAGGGTGAAATCATCCACTTTTTATTATTCCTTGCATACAGTGTGGGGCTAAGTATGACTATTTGGAAGGGTTATTGTGAAGATGAAATTATATGAAACATGTCAAAGCATAAAATTCTGAATTACTTATTAGGCTTTCTTCCTTTTTCCAACTCTATATTCCGCTTCATTCTCAGGCCTTTCTAGTTCTTTGAACTTTACCTTGGCCCTTTATTTAATTTATAGCTAAATAGACTTAACAACTTTCCTCAGAAAGTTCAAAAAGATCTATCTAGGACTGGAACCCAGGATTCCAAATTTCTATGTCTTGCTCCCATAGATTTTGTAACATCAAAGACAGGCATATGTGAACCTTGGGTACATTTTACAGCAAGTTAATGCTGAAATAGGCCAATTTTACATAGAGAGCAAATTCAAGTAATACCAGGTTGATATAAAATAGTGGCATCTTAGTGGGCCATGTCTTTTTCCTTTTCATTGCTGTTATTTCTGGAAAACATAATCTGAGGGCAACTATTCTTTCCCATTATTGATCTTTCTACACTTTCATTATTTCAGATCAAGTAAATGCTGGTTTCTTTTGTGGGCTTACAGAGAGAACATATCAAACAGAGATTTACAGCCCCCAAAGAGACCAGCTTTAAAAGAATACTTCAATGGTGGTGAATAAACAGACAAATATCTAATGGGGTAGAGCCAGGCTTACTTGTTCCTTTTGATCAGAAAACTTGGTGTTAGTATTTATAATAACAAAGAGTTGTTTTATTTATTTTAGAAGGCCTGCACCTAGCTGATGTGCTTTTTATGTGGGAGAATGATCCAGAAAAAAGAGCAAATGCTTTAGAATTATACAGACATAGTTTTGAATATATGCAGTGCTATTTTTTTAAACTATGTGAATGTGAGCATCTTTAAACTCCATGCTCTTCAGTATTTTCATTTATAAAAGGTGATAATTATAGAGTAAATCTGTAAGAGTTCATATGTAGGTTAAGTGGGATAATTTTTTAAAATATCAAATGTTCTGCTAGCTATAAAAGACAGACTTAAGTAAGTTCTTATCAATGGGCTTTTAATCAGTTGAAAATGATCTGTTCTTTCACTTATTCAACAAATATTTGTTGAGGAGATGGCCATCAAATGACAGTACCGCTGTCAGGAGGCAGTACCAAACAAAACAAAGATCTTGCTCATAAATAAACATATTACAACAATATGTGATACAAAAAATTGGTATATTAAGTGGTTAGAGCTTGTAATATAAATCTATTATTTTAGATCAGGTAGTCAGGAAGTCATCTTTGAGAATGTGATGTTTTTAACTGAGAACTGCATGACACCAGGAGGCAAACGATACAAACAAGAGATGAATAGTGTTCCAGAGAGGGAAAGAGAAGAAATGCAAAGCCTAGAGACTATAGCAAGCTGCAGATGGTTGAGAATTAGAACCTGGTTGAAGTGAAAGGTGTGAAAAGAATGGCAAGAATTGAGGTGGAAGAGATGGTTCAGGGCAGGATCATTGAGAGTTATATTGAAAAGTTAATTCCAACTGTTATAAAATTTCCTTAGGGAGTTTTGAGCACCAGGCTGACTGATCAGCCTCACATTTTTAGATTCCTGGATTGAGAACAGGCTGTTGGGGGACAAGAGAGAAAGCAGGGAAGATAGGAAGGCCATGGAAAATGCCCGGGCAAGCGATGATGGAAGTTTGGTGTGGTATCATTTATAAAGTTTGGTAGAACTGGAGCCTATTATACAGAGTGAAGTAAGCCAGAAGGAAAAACAATAATACAGTGTACTAACACATATATATGGAATTTAGAAAGATGGTAATGATAACCCTGTATGCGAGACAGCAAAAGAGACGCAGATGTATAGAACAGTCTTTTGGACTCTATGGGAGAGGGCAAGGGTGGGATGACATGGGAGAACGGCACTGAGACATGTAAATTATCATATGTGAAATCAATCGCCAGCCCAGGTTTGATGCTTGATACAGGGTGCTCAGGGCTGGTGCACTGGGATGACCCAGAGAGATGGAATCGGGAGGGAGGTGGGAGGGGGGTTCTGGAAGGGGAACACATGTATACCCATGGCAGATTCATGTCAATTGAAAGAGCCACGTGTACCCCAATGTTCACCGCTGCATTGTTTACAATAGCTAAGACATGGAAACAACCTAGATGCCCATCAACTGATGAATGGATAAGAAAGCTGTGGTACATATACACAATGGAATATTACTCAGCATTAAAAAAAAATTCATTTGAAGCAATTCTACTCAGATGGACGAAACTGGAGCCCATTATCCAGAGTGAAGTAAGCCAGAAGCAAAAACAACAACACAGTATATTAACGCATATATATGGAATTTAGAAAGACAGTAACGAGAACCCAACATGGGAGACAACAAAAGGAACGCAGATGTATAGAATAGACTCGTGGACTTTGTGGATGAGGGTAAGGGTGGGATGATATGGGAGAAGGGCATTGAAGCATGTTAATTGTCATGTGTCTAATCAATCGCCAGCCCAGGATTGATGCTCGGGACTGGTGCAGCGAGATTTCCCGGGGGGG
>ML663027.1:549586-579112 GCA_007570785.1 Antilocapra americana
CTTTGAAAGTAAAGTGGACAAGGATTAGCTCACAGATTACATGAGTGTTTGGGGAGAAAAGATATGTTAAAACTAAAGCTTTTATTTTATGTCTATTCTTTGAACTTCTGAAGTCATGATGAGAATGTTAAAAAACACAACAGTGAATCCAATTTACTCATCATTCAACATCTACAACTTGAGCACACAGCCAAGTTAGGCTACCTTGTTCAACACACATTTTCCATGAATTGCTTTGAAGCAAACTCCAGGTATCTCATCATCAATATGTAAATATTTACTTTGATATGTATTTCTAAAATATAAGGACTCCTTAAATCTTTAATCACAAGATCATACAATTATCAATGCCACTAAATTTACATAATACCAGTAAATTAAAAATAAAATCATTAAATATGGTGTTTACATTTGTCTCAATAATTTATAATTTGTTTAATAGTGCCTTTATTTCAATAAATATCCAAGAAAATGTATACATTGCTACTTATTGATATTTCTGTTCAGTCTCTGGGTTTTTTTTTTTTTTTTTTGTTGGGCCGTTTCATAGATAATGTGATTTATAATCATCAGGTGATAATCAGTGTTAGTCTTTTTGTAATATTGTTAGTCATTAATTGTATCTACCAGATATATTAATCTGACAGTTCAGATTTATTCTTCAGTTTTGGCTAGAATATTTTTAGGAAAAGATCCTTGCTCTCTGCAACTTTTGATTGCACAAAGATACAGAAAAAAGTTTAAATCATTCTTTTTATTGATTCCTAAGTATCTTCTGAAGGTGATCAATAAGATTTATATGTTTGTTTGAATCATTATGAGTTTAGGGATATAGAAACATTTTAACACAAAACTTGCATAACTTCCACTTTTTCCACCCTGATAAAGCAAATCCAGGCTTATCAGGTATAGTTACTACTGGAGATCTGGAATTAGAAATTTCAGGTTCCTGTGAGCCTCTGGTCACATTGTCATCAGCTAATCAATATATAACCTTATAGTAAACATGTTTCTGTTTAAAGACACCTTAATTAACATATATTGTTGGTTCATTAATACTGAATATATAGCCAATACCAGTATAACTCATGTCTGAATGAAGTTTATCTATCATTTTCATAAGATGTATCACAGCTTTCTTGCATTTAGGAAAACTAGATAGCACTGCAATGCTAGGCTGAGGCCATTTAAAATAGTGAGGTCACTAACACAAGACACAAAAAGCAGAAAACATGGCACTAAGTAAACTGAAGAAGGGCTATTTGTTTACAATGTGAGACCTGAAATAAGAAAGCAAGGTGTTCCTTTGTTGGACCTCAGCTAGGGCACTTGAGCCATGAGGTAAAATTCAGATTTTCTGCTGCTCTTTTCATGTCAACCAATGACTAAGAAGGGCTTCCCTTGTGACTCAGCTGGGAAAGAATCTGCTGCAATGTGGGAGACCTGGGTTCAATCCCTGGGTTGGGAAGATGCCCTGGAGAAAGGAAAGGCCTCCCACTCCAGTGTTCTAGCCTGGAGAATTCCATGGACTATGAAGGAAAAGAGCATACCTGGGAAAGGAGCATAAACTTTTATCCATGAAAAGAAGGAAGATCATATGGATACAAATATAAGTAGGTTTACATATGTTATGGTTGAAGCAAATTGAAATTATACATGATTGAAGCATTTGTTCATCTGATTTTGAGTATTAATTTAGATATTCTGTCATACTTTTATTAAATAATATATCATTTTCTTACACTGATGAGTCCAAGATTTATAAAAGATGAAACATTTATTTGGAATAAATTTCATAAACAAATGAAAGAAATTGTCTACTTAGAAATCAGTGAAGTCAACTAAGTAACACATTTTTACAGAGGCTGTTTCATGTGCTCAGCATTATGCAAGCTACCCTTAGGAGACATGTATAAGAAAAAAGCTTTCTTACAGTAAAAAATCCTTAAAGATTCTTTGGGCTTCCCAGGTGGTGCTAAGAGTAGTCTTCTACTCATACAGTAGGATAAATAAGAGACACAGGTTCAGTTTCTAGGTTTGGAAGATCCCCTGGAGGAAAGCCTGGCAATCCACTCCAGTATTCATGCCTGAAGACTCTCATGGACAGAGGAGCCTGGTGGAACACAGTCCATCGGGCTGCAAAGAGCTTGACATGACTGAAACAACTTAGCATGCACATAACACTCTTTAAAAAATGAACATTTTGTATAAGATAATGCAATGCGCATTTTCCTCGTCCAGCCGCTGGCATGTCCCTTAAAGTAGATTTATAATATAAATGTTTGTGGCAGTGACTTAAGAGTTAAAACTACTCAGTGGAGGCTTCTGTAGTAACCAATTCCTACTCTGTTTCAGTGTATTAACAGAAATACTTTTCTCTCCTCACAGTGGTACCAATTCCTAAAGTAAGAAAAATTTAATTTGAAAAATTAATATCAAATACAAAATATGTGTGTTTATATATGTATACAGGTTTATCAAGTAAAGGAACATTATCAAGTTAAAAGAAGTAGAAGGTAGGAAAGAACGAGATTTAAAGAAAGTAGAAAGAAAAGTCTTTGGATTGTTCTCTACTGTAGATCTCTTCATGGACATTTGGCATCTTCCCTCTGATATGAATAAATGCAGCTGCAGCTCTCTGCCAACTATAATTTAGTTGGCAGTAATTCTAACCTAGCAAAGGGCACAGGGTTGTTACTTATCCAGCAGAAACAAAGGCAGTGTGATGTGTAATTCCATGTTCATGTTACTTCTTTATTACTGTACTTTATAAATCATTTATTCCTTCTGCTTTATCCTAAACCCTGGGGATCTGAGCATGGCATGATTTGTTTTACTCTACTTATAATGGAGAAATCAACCAAAAATAATCATCATTATAAATTAAGAATCTGACATGTATTAGGTGGCTATTACTATTTTCCATTCAGGGTACAAAACATTTCATGTGTATTACTCATATGATACAGTAACTTACAAAATATCTGTGTATGCACTGCTATATTTAAACTGGATAAGCAACAAGCACATACTGTACAGCATGTGGGACTCTGTTCAATGCTATGTGGTAGGCTGGATGGAAGGGAAGTTTGAGGGGGAAATGGACTCATGTATATATATGTATGGCTAAGTCCCTTAGCTGTTTGCCCGAAACTATCACAGCATTGTTAATTGACTATACATCAATTGGCTGTACAACAATACAAAATAAAAAGTTTAAAATTAAAAAAAAATCCATTACTCTTACCATTTTATGGATGAAGAAACTGAAGGTTATATAATTAATAACCCTGCCAAAACCTGTATACTAGTACATCATAGATTAGATATTGGCTTTACACCATTGTTTTGGGGAATATATGGTGTTTAAATGATATATTTAGTACCTCTTCAAAAGAATTAAGAGAAGAATGATGAAGAGAATGAAAAATACAGAATACATTTAAATACTTACTTAAGAATTTAAATCTCAATAAGGGAAACTTCATGGTGCAAATACTTTAAAAATGTAATATATCACTGATAAGCACTACTATTTTTATTAACCCAGTTAACAACATTTTAGAGGGTTTCCCTGGTAGCTAAGCAGTAGAGAATTCACCTGCCAGTACAGGAGGTTGCTGGTTCAATCCCTGGGTTGGGAAGATCCTCTGGAGAAGGAAATGGAAACCCATCCCAGTCCTCTTGCCTGGGAAATCCCATGGAAGAGGAGCCTGGTGGGCTACAGGCCAAGGGATCTCAAGACATAGGATAACTTACAGATTAAACAACAACAGCATTTTAAATATTAAGGGATTTGTATCAAAGCCTTAGGATACTATAAAGACCAGCATAAAAAGGATATTAATTAGTAAATCATTAAATGATTTTTAAAAGGTCTTAGTAAATAAGATCTCTATAAGGCTTTAAATATGATAAAATACCTAGCAATTGGAAGTATCATCAAATTGTTTTTGAACACTAACATCATGTGGATATTTTCCATTTAGTATTCAAAATGGACATAAAAATTAAGATTACTGTGTTTCTATAGGGAAATGAAAACATGAATTTAAGTTCAAGGAGGAATTAAATAAAACTTTATAATATTGTGGTAAAACTATAGTTTTTCTGCATAATTCTACCTTAGCTTAGATTCTTTAGTTTTTTCTTTCTTTTTTTCTTTTCCAGCCAAGCAGATATACTTTTCTTTTACTCTCAGATGAAAAATTTGAGAATTTAACCATTTTCTTGTACATTCATGTGCCCTTCACCATCAATAACACAGCCTTAGACTCAAAAATAGAGATTCACTAGGATTCATCCTGGGCTTCCTTGGTGGCTCAGATGGTGAAGAATCTGCCTTCAATTCAGGAGACTTTGGTTGGGAAGATCCCTTGGAGAAGGGAATGGCTATCCACTACAGAATTCTTGTGTACAGAATTTCATGGAAAGCGGAGCCTGGCAGGTTACAGTCCATGGGGTCGCAAAGAGTCGGACATAACTGAGTGATTGACACTTTCAGTTTCACAGAATATATCTTAGGTGAAATATTATGATAGAGCCTCGTTTTGGTGGTGGCTTGATGGCATAAGAAAGCAAGAAAAATGTTATATGAGAGAGGTAAGAATGAGTTTTCAGTAAGTGCATTGAATAATGTTTTATTGACTTTTCAAACACTGTTCAATTTGTTTTGTTTAGTAATATATTCAGAAACTTATTATACATCCATATGAGATTCAAGGTCAGGATCTGTGTTTCCCCTTACACATCTCTTTATTCACATTTCTCTAAAAACACTCATGGGGCTTCCTTGGGGGCTCAGTGGTAAAGAATACTCCTGCAACACAGGACCCACAGGAGATGCAAGTTCAACCCTGGGTTGGGAAGATACTCTGGAGGAAAGCATGGCAACCCATCCCAGTATTCTTGCCTGGAGAGTCCCATGGGCAAAAGAGGCTGTTAGGTTATGGTCCACAAGTTTGCAAAGAGTCATACATGACTGAACATGTACACATGCAAGAATACTCATAGTGTACTTGTGATAACCTACTCATAACATTTTAGTCATGATTGTAGCCACAAAATTAAAAGATGCTTACTCCTTGGAAGGGAAGTTATGACCAACCTAGACAGCATATTAAAAAGCAGAGACATTACTTTGCTCACAAAGGTCCATCTAGTCAAGGCTATGATTTTTCCAATAGTCATGTATGAATGTGAGAGTTGGACTATAAAGAAAGTTGAGTGCTGAAGAATTGATGCTTTTGAGCTGTGGTGTTGGAAAAGAGTCTTGAGAGTCCCTTGGACTGCAAAGAGATCCAATCAGTCCATCCTAGAGGAAATCAGTCCTGGATGTTCGTTGGAAAGACTGATGTTGAAGCTGAAACTCCAATACTTTGTCCACCTGATGTGAAGAACTGACTCGTTGGAAAAGACCCTGATGCTGGGAAAGATTGAGGGCAGGAGGAGAAGGGGATGACAGAGGATGAGATAGTTGGATGGCATCACTGACTCAATGGAGATGAGTTTGGGTAAACTCCTGGAGTTGGTGATGGACAGAGAGGCCTGGCTTGCTGCAGTCCATGGGGGTGCAAAGAGTCGGACATGACTGAGCAACTGAACTGAAATGAACATTTTAGTCAGTTTGCCTGCCTTCTGTCATAGATCAAGCTGCCAGAAAGCAAAGGTGTCTTTGAATCCTAAACACTAACTCCATGACAGGCATACAATAGATGGTAAAAAATTTGCTTTTCAATTGATGATTGCACAGTGTAAAATAATAAATTTGATACTCTCACTGTGTGCAGACGATATGATCCTCTACATAGAAAATCCTAAAGATTCCATCAGAAAATTACTAGAGCTAATCAATGAATATACTAAAGTTGCAAAATATACAATCAACACACAGAAATCCCTTGCATTCCTATACACTAACAATGAGAAAACAGAAAGAGAAATTAAGGAAACAATTCCATTCACCATCAAAACAAAAAGATTAAAATACTTAGGAATATATCTACCTAAAGAAACAAAAGACCTATATATAGAAAACTATAAAACACCGATGAAAGAAATCAAAGAGGACACAAATAGATGGAGAAATATACCATGTTCATGGATTGGAAGAATCAATATAGTGAAAATGAGTATACTACCAGAGCAATCTATAGATTCAATGATACTTTGATATACTTTGATACTTTTGGGCTCTTTATCATTCAACATATAACCAAAAGTGGGTTTTCTTGGGGATGATAGTCATTTTATGTGATATATAATATGAGGGCTGATTGCATTAACTTACAATATTTTAAAAATAGAATTTATATTTTTAATTTTTATGAAGATAAAATATTTTCATTATTAAAATTAGAAATATAATGAAGTTAAAGTAATTTAAAAATTAATAATAGCTCTTAATATGGAGTGGGGCTGGGAGGGAGTGTAAGTCTGGGTTGATTATGAGCATCAAACCCTTGAATTGGGTTGCTTTCAGGAGAGAGAAAAGCAGATGAGTGGGGAGTGTTGTGTCAGTGGTAATCACAAAGACTGGGAGGCATAACCCTTGTTTTCTAATCTCCTCACTGAAGTGGACATACAATCTAAAGATTATCTTGCCCATGAAAGTTCTGCCAGTTCTGTATGCATGGATTTCTACAATGCAATATTCAGTGTCAAGATATTCTTTATAAAATTATTTCTCACCAAGACACTAATTTCACAGCATAAGAAATGTAACAATGGTTGAATGATGGTTCAATTACAAGTAAAGTAACAGAGCCCTAAGGTAAATAGTGTGTGACTGTTTCCCAGAGATAAATACAATGACCACTTGCACTTTGAAAAAAAGTTGTGAACCAAAAAACCGTTGCATCATATTGCTTGGAATCTAAGGTTGCTATTATTTTTTTTTAATTTAAATATGCAGACTCTTTTTAAAAGAGATACCAATGAACTTGTTTACAAATCAGAAACAGACTCCCAGACTTTGTGAACGAACAAAGGTTTTATAGTGGCAGGGATCTCTGCTCTGTGTTCTTCAATAACCTACAAAGGAAAATAATTTGAAAAAGAATAGATACATGTATTACTGAATCACTTTGCTGTACACCTGAAATGATCACAACACTGTTAATCAACTATACTCCAATATAAAATTAAAAAAAATATATTAGTTTCTGAAAAGATTGAGTAGGTCTTCGCGTTAGTTGCTCAGTCATGTCCGACTCAGCAACCCCCATGGACTGTAGCCTGCCAGGCTCCTCTGTTGATGGAAATCTCCAGGCCAGAATACTGGAGTGGGTAGCCATTCCCTCCTCCAGGGCTCTTCCAGACCCAGGGACTGAACCCAGGTCTCCTGCATTGCAGGCGGATTCTTTAATGACTGAGCCACCAGGGAAGCCTATACTCAGGTGGAGCACACCAGTTGCTAAGCCATTGTTTCTCATCTTAAAAGTCATTGTTTTATACTCTTTTGTGATGCTGAGACTGGGATTCTGCAAACCATACTTCTGTCACCTGGCTTCCTAAAAGGCTCTACCAACATGATGCTGATTGCAGAATAAACCAACCAGCTGGAAGAAAGGTCAGGGATATTCTTTACCCCGTTTGTTTCCTATTTAGTTGTGGCTGAATTTCCTGTTTTTATCTGCCTCACCAGCAAAGCTGTCTCTTCGCTGTGGCAGCAGCAGTTTGTTTAGAAGCAGTTAAACATGGACTGAAGTTTTTTCAACCTTCAGGGACATCAGCACAAGCTGGCTGAAAGCATTCCCCAGAGGTGTGGGTGCCAGCTCCTCTTCCAAATCTTTCTCTGAGCTCACAGACACCAGCGCCTGGCCACTTACAGAAAAACGATTTTCAGCTCCTCTTCCTGCTGGTGCTCCTTCCCTACCACCTCAGTGTTCCTTTTTAATGCTCAGTTACCTACATAATAATTTTTTATGCCTAAGCAACAATTTCTTTTATTGAATTATCTTTTTAAGAACAACTGGTGCACTTTTTCTGACTAGAGCCTGATTTACAACTCAATCTTTGGAAGTTTCAGTTTCTTCAGCTTATAAGGGGAGAGTAATACTATCCACCTCATAAGATTATTGTTAAGCTAAAAAAAGTAACACGAGTAAAAAACTAAACACAATCTTTGGCATACATTAGACTCTCAGTAAGCTTTCTTACTGAGAAAGGTGTTGGTGGTAAAGAACCCACCTGCCAAGGTAGACCATCTGAGATTCAGGTTCCATCTGTGGTGGCTCAGTCGGTAAAGAATGTGCCTGCAGTGCCAGAGACCTGGGTTCCGTCCCTGGGTAGGGAAGATCCCCTGAAGGAGGACATGGCAGCCCACTCCAGTGTTCTTGCCTGGAGAATCCTATGGACAGAGGAGCCTGGCAGGCTACAGTCCAAAGGGTCGCACAGAGTCAGACACGACTGAAGCAACTGAGCACATACCCACACAAACTGTCAATAATGTCATTATTTAAACAAACAAACAAAAAAGATGTTGTGGTAGAAGGAGAAAAGAAGGATCTGAAGGTATACGAAGGAGAACACTGAGACAAAAAGAAGAGATAAAAAATGAAGGGCTGAGTCGGTAGAAGCTGAAGACGTAATGATCTGGGAAGGCTTTGGGTCTCTTGGGGTTTTGAAGAAGATGCATGTATCAAAAAACAGAAGAAACCTCAGGTATTTCGGAGATAAGGTGTTGACTGGGAACAAACTTGGGATATGGTAATACAAAAGGAAACTCATAAAGAATGTTGGGGTTCATGACCATAAGGTAAATCCAAGTATTTTTCAAGTTTTGTTTTAGAATATAAGGAGTTCTCAAAATCTCTATCATAGACCTTATTGCTAATCTCTATGATTCATTTTTATCCAGAAATGAAATAGGAAGACACTTAATTCTTTTAAAGGATATAGTTGAAACTGTCATAGCATGGATTAAAGCAATGGGTTAAGTGATAGGTATTTCATTTTTATTGGATAACTAAAACTTCTTGAAACATAAACTGAATTCTGGACACCTCATTATTGAAAGATAAAGTCAGACTCATTGGAAATTCAGAGAAAATTTTAAAAAATCATGATTAACGGACTGGATGAAAAGGTTTATGGAGAAATGGTAAAAAATAAATGACCAAAGCATGGTTTAAAGTTTATGAAAAATGTGTGAATCTCAAGTTTCTCAAGTAAAGAGAATTTTTTTGACAAGTTTGTTTGATTGCTTCCATATGCATAAAGAACAAGTCATGTTATCTGTCAGAGGTCTCAGTGTACTGCAAAGGCATGCATTGTTTTAAAAAATGCAAATGAAGTAAAAGCACAAGAACTGTCCAGTTCCTGGAGGAGAGATATTATGCTAGTAACATTGCTAAATGTGAAAAATTTTTTAAAAGAGGAGAAATTTTAATTTACAAATCAGTTAGTCAAGTTTCAATCTTTAAAAGTATCAGTAGTATCAGACTTGAAAAAAAGTATTTATTTATCAAGAAAGTTAAAAGTTATTCAACTGACAAGGAAGATAATTGCTACAACTTCAAGGTCAATTTAAGCATCAGATCATTTTCACATTAAAGAACAGTTCTCTGAACTCATTTTTTTATCTGTAAAATGTGGACAATGGCAGGATCTGCTCTCTAAGATGATATAAACAAGCCCATTTTGTTGTTTTTCTTCAATCACTCAGTCGTGTCCAACTCTGCAACCCCATGGACTGCAGCGTGCCAGGCTTCCCTGTCCTACATCATCTCCTGGAGCTTACTCAAACTCATGTCCATTGAGTTGGTGATGCCATCCAATCATCTCATCCTCTGTCATTCCCTTCTCCTCCTGCCTTCTACCTTTCCCATCATGGGGATCTTTTTCAGTGAGTCAGCTTTTTGCATTAGGTGGCCAATGTATTGGAGCTTCCCTGCTGGCTCAGGTGGTAAAGAGTCTGCCTGCACTGCAGGAGATCCAGATTCAATCCCTGGGTCAGGAATATACCCTGGAGAAGGGAATGGATACCCACTCGAGTAGTCTTGCCTGGAAAATTCCATGGACAGAGGAGCTTGGTGGGCTACAGTCTCTGGGGTTGCAGAGAGTCAGACACCAGTGAGCAACTACTTTCACTTCAGGCTTCTCTGGGGGCTCAGATGGTAAGGCCCACTTTGCATACTGTTAAACCCTGTGAAGGATGAGTTAGCAGGATGAATGTCTGAGGGAAGTGGTTGGACCACTAAATACTAATTATGACTGAGCTTAGGTATTTTTCAAATTTGGGACCATTTCAATGGCATACGAGAAAACTGGATACTTTGTGGTGCCCTTTCAGAGGAAAGGAGATAAGATAAAAATTCATCAAATGATTACCATGTGCAAAATATGTTGATGTCTCACACAGGATTTCATTTACACTTCAAAATAGCCTGAGACTTCTATTATATCACTTATTTTAAACAGATAGAAAAGTGAGGCCTAGCATTTTGATACTACATCTACATATGGTATTCCTATCAATTACGTAAGAAACTGAGGTCTAGAGAAATTAAACGCATCCCAGTTGGCCCAGGTAGTGTATGTAGATCTGTCTGATTCCATACTCTGTAATCTTCTCAGTAAACCTTGCAAGACTGGTCCCCTATCTCCAAACATCTCTTCTGTCAGCATCACATCAAGTTCGAATGATTGCAACTAATTATCTTCCAGATTAAGCCACTAAAAGTTTTTTTTCAAAATGTAATCTTAAATTAAAAAAAAAAATAAAATAAATAATTTTTAAGTAGTACATAGGTGGATTACAATGAGCAATGTGGTAAACATAAAATACAAAACAAGAGGAGTTCTTCTCCCTCAAATAATTCAGCATCTAGGAATGTACAGTGAGGAAGCATGTTTTAGGAGATGAGAAGATCCAATGTAATTTGAGCCCGTATTAAAGTGTGGGTGAAAAACCAATGGTTTGGCTTCAGATTATAGTATAATCCTGAGCTGCTGGTAATAATCATCTGAGGTAAGGGTCCTTTTTATCACTTTTTACGTTCGCCACATAGATAAGCATCTATGCCCTATGTATACAATTGGTTCTGTTTATAAGAGCACCAGTTATTGGTTCAATTTTTAGTTCCTAGTGAATTATTGCTAAACCATGAAAGGGATGCTGGGATGCTTGGCCTCTGGAGGAGAAGAATTCAATCCAGTGCCAGAGATGAGGCTTGATTGCTCAGAGCTTTTGTGTAATAAAGTTTTATTAAAATATTAAAGAGATAGAGAAAGCTTCTGACAGAGATATCAGAAAGGGGCAGAAAGAGTGCCCCGCTGCTAGTCTTCAGCTGGATGTTATATAGCTACTAACAGTGTGCTAATTAAAGAAAGGAAATGTCTCAAACCTCAGAGAATGGCACAAGGCCCCTCACCCACAAGATGTATTTTGAGATAACATTGGCACCAGGTGAGTCATCCCAGGCCATAAAACGATTGACATGAATCTTGAAGAAACACAGATTTCCATACATATGTATAGTTTTATTAGCATAGATTAGGAGAGCAATGTATGAGTATAACATACTGGTTTGTCAAGTTGGTTCTGAGTCTTTAGGATGAACTGACTTGAAGACAGAGTCTGGGGTAAATACGTAGCACATTAACATAGCTTAAGACAGACATTTCCATAAGAAAAATGCATTGGTTAGCTCAAGGTTTGAGAAAAGCTAAGTTCAGGTGGAACCAGGTGTCAGTATGGCAACACAGAATTTTAAGAGAAATCTCTTTTTAAATTTGTATAGAGAAGGGAAAAGATGTAACACTACTTTGCTTTCTCCTGAGGCTTAAGAGAGAGATAAAAAAATGTCTGACATTTGCAGCCTATTTTCTCCCTTTGGAAACTTCTGGTCTTCCTACCTGTTACCCTCTCACTAGGACTGAGGATAGTTTTTGACATTAATCTTGCAAATTCCACATTTTTCTATACACTATTCTTGCTTGGTGCCTTTTAATACCCTTCTCCTACTCAATGATCAAATCTTCAATCAGGAAAAAAATGTAAAACATTTCTTTTTCCTCAGTCCTTAACATTTAATTGATTTATTTTCTATTGCAAGATAATTGCTTTACAGAATTTTGTCATTTTCTGTCAAACCTCAACATCAATCAGCCATAGGTGTACATACATTCTCTCCGTTTTGAACCTCCCTCCCATCTCCCTCCCCATCCCACCCCTCTAAGTTGATACAGAGTCTTGTTGGAGTTTCCTGAACCATACGGCAAATTCCCATTGGCTATCTATTTTACATATGGTAATATGAGTTTCCATGTTACTCTTTCCATATATCTCACCCTTTCCTCCCCTCTCCCCATGTCCATAAGTCTACGTCTGTTTCTCCACTGTTGCCCTGTAAATAAATTCTTCAGTACCATTTTTCTAGATTCTGTATGTTTGTGTTAGGATACAGTATTTATCTTTCTCTTTCTGACTCACTTCATTCTGTATAATAGGCTCTAGGTTCATCCACCTCATTAGAACTGACTCAAATGCATTCCTTTTTGTGGTTGAGTAATATTCCATTGTATATCTGTACCACAACTTCTTTATCTATTCATCTGTCGATGGACATCTAGGTTGTTTCCATGTTCTAGCTACTGTAAATAGTGCTGCAATGGAAAATGGGATACATGTGTCTCTTTCGATTTTAATCCTTAATGTTTTACTTCTCTCTGAAATATCTTATTTTCAAAGACATGAAAGAAAAAAAGAAAAAAAAAAACCTTGAAGCTAAAGGAATCAGTTTCTCACTGTACAGCACAAGACAAGCTAGTTCAGATGTGCTGGAACAAACCATGCTAAACAGAGTATTCGGAACCATCTCTGCCTCTTCTTGTCTATTGCCTCTGTTTCCTTTGTGTTTGGTTTTTTCCTCTCTCAGGCTCTGAAGGGAACAATCCCTGCTATAGACTGAATACTTGTGCTCCTCCCTACTCAAATCCATATATTAAGACCCTATTCTTAAATCTAATGTGCTATTAGGAGCTGGGGCCTTTGGGAGGTTTAGAAGAGGTCATGAAAGTGGAATTCTCACGATTAGATTTGTGTTCTTATATGAAGAGACCAGAGAGCTTACACTCTCTCTCTGAGCAAATCCAGGAAGAAAACAGCCATCTCTAAGAGATTTCACCAGGAAACAAATCAGTTGACACTTTGACCTTGGTCTTCTCACTCTCCAGACCTAGGCGAAATAAATGTTTATTGTTTAAACCATCCAGCCTATGGTACTGTCAGAGCAGCTTGAACTAAGACAATGCCCGACCATAGGTCCAATATTATCTGGTCCCTAAATTTTACTGTATCAGACCTAGAGAGCCTGTCCCAGAGCTCAGGTTATCACTGCAGGGGGCCTCTCACTGGCCTTCCTTGGGTCGTATACCTGTCCACCTCTGTGTGCAGAGGCAGAGCCCCTGGAGAAGGAGTCCCCAACCTCTGGGATCTAACGCCTGATGTCTGAGGTAGAGCTGATGTCATAATGATGGAAATAAAGAGCATAATGTACTTGAAACATCCTGATACCGTCCCCACCCTCTCCCCTGGTCCCTGGAAAAATTGTCTTCCACAAAACTGGTCCCTAGTGCCAAAAAAGATTGGGGACTGTGCTCTAGAGGATTTAAAGTAATATAAAAAATAGCATGCTCAGAGCGCTGTGTCACTCTGATGTGTTCAGGAAATTTTACTTCTCAGAATTAATAGTTATATTTTGGATGAGATTCTATGCAGAACTATTCTTATTAGGAGAGGTAATTAAGGCAATATGAAACCCTTTTTAGCACTTTCTATCACTTTGGGATCACTTAGAGATAAGCATAGGACTCTAGAAGAAGCAGAATCCACATTTGAAGAGAACTGACATTATTCTACAATATCCAGTGATTAACGAATTCTACTTCTTTTTAGGGAATATCATATTGCTTTATTGGAATTATATTCAGTGACAAGATTACTAGGAATTTAGTAAATCTATTTGTAAATTGTCAAGTATGCTTTTCAAATAGTAGAAAATATACAATTTGAGGCAGTTCACTTAAAGGGTAAATATCTTAAGTTTACAGACCATATAGTCTCCTTTTAAGCTATTTAGCTGGCAATGTAGTTTGAAAGCTAGTCTAGACAATACATAAGTGAATGAGTACAGTTATGGCCCAGAAAAACTTTAGAAATTCAGGCAGTAGGCTACACTTTGCCCATGGACTAAAGTGTGCTGACCTTCCTACAGACAGTGATGTTTTATATACATACAGAGTTCAAAACTGCTGGAAATACTTCTATAAGAAAATCTCAGTATGGTACTTTACTGTTCACAAATTATTCAGTTTCTTCTAGAGCAATGGTGGATAGTAATTCCCAACACCTTCTGAAATTAGGCATTGCCAATGTGAGTAAACATGTCATGTGTCCCTTCTGAATAAAAACATTGGAAGCCAGTGTATAATTTGCACCCTATTCTACTGCCCTAGAGGCTTTAGAAACATGTATTGAGATTATCTGTTTAAGAGTTATAAGGAGCAATTTTCCTGATGCCCTGCTTTGGGCACAAGGAGGTAAAATATAATTTTGTTTTCCTTAACTCCTAACATTATGGATTTGCTTTCTTCTTGTAGTATAACCTAGTCTATCCTGAATGATATCTCTAGTTCTATTTATCCACAGGCTTAGAATCCCAAATTTTCCCTCATTAAATAGAGTTTTAAGTCATTTGTCAGAGAGGAAGAAATAAATATATGTCCTCAAATTTTTATGTATTAATATATATATGTTAAAGCTCTGGCATGCAAATGAAATAAAATCAATTTGAACTAGTTTATTGGAGAATTTTTAAAATGCCCATTAACTAGGCACCATCTAAACCTGGGCTTCCTTGGTGATTTGGTGGTAAAGAAATCACCTCTTAGTGTTTCCATTGTTTTCCCATCTATTTGCCTTGAAGTGATGGGATGGATGCCATGATCTTCATTTTTTGAAGCTTTTGTGAGTCTTGACTAATACTTTTATTTTCTTTGACATTAAAAAAATCCTTCAAGGAATTTTTTTCATTATATTTATGTCCTTGGCCAATAACAATTAACAATAATTGTTAGCAATTAACAATAATAGCTAATATTCTAAGACTCTGTTGTCCAGAGTAGGCAAAAACAGGTAAGCATCATTTTTATAGAATTTAACAAAGTTTATTTATATTTGGTGGCTCAGATGGTAAAGAATCTTCCTGCAGTGAAGGAGACCTGAGTTTGATCCCTGGGTTGGGAATATCCCCTGGAGAAGGGAAAGGCTACCCATTCCAGTATTCAGGCCTGGAGACTTCCATGGACTGTATAGTCCATGGGGTTGCAAAGAGTCGGACACGACTGAGCATTTTTCACTTCACTTTTATGCCTGGAAAAGGAATAGTGTCTACCTTCAAGGTTGTCCTGCATAGGCCTTAGAGTATCTTTTAAACTTTGGGTATTCAGTGTCTAATACTTCTGGCACATACACAATATTCTATAAACATGTATTGATGGAACTAATCATTCAAGCAAAAATGATTAGTGAATCTCACAAACTATTAAATGTTATCTATGTAAAAGTATACTATTGAGGAAAACATTCTGAAAGCATTGTTAGTTTTTATTGCTAGGTCTTATGATATAGTGAAATGAAAGAAGGTAAGCATACAAACAACTCTCGAATCAATCTCTCATTTATCCTTAACCATGTGAGTGGAAATAAAAAAATGGTGAGCAAATGTGTGAATGTGGTGTAACACTGTGCATGCAAACCCTGTCAAATGCCATAGAAATTTGTGGCATGCAAAGGAAAGCCTAGGGGAATATTCACTGGGCAGTTGTATTAAGCCCAAGAGCAGACATCTGTCTGTTCTTCAAATCAGCAAAGAAAGAGAGGCAGTTAGCACTATATATGGAAATGGAATTCTTGATGGAGCTCAGTGAGTACAATCAATACTCATAATTAAGGAAGAGCACTTCAGACAGCTGCTTGCCATGTGATGCAGTTCCTCGTGATCACAGAGGCCTAAGACAGCTGCCAAAGCTTCCTTCCTCGAGGACAGGCAAACTCAGACACAAGCTGTTATTGAAGGTGAGACTGAGCTAGGCTCAGAAATTCTCCAAAGCCTGGGGATGCTTTTGGAAAGAAAAGACTATTGGTTAGAGAAATTTTAGATAGTTGGGGCAAATAAATAGACATTTTTTACTTGCTTAAGTATACGGTAGCTTCACTGACTAAATTGTAAACATCTTGCGAACAACATTAAGTGTTGTTCTAAGAAAGACAGGATGGAATGTTGGTGAGTCAGAAAGCTGGCAGACGTATCAAAGCGGGGAAACGGAGGCCCCTAGGAAGATGCAGACACTGGTCTTTGTAATTTGTGCTTCTCAGATACTGATTAAAGAAAAACAGTGAAGAAGAGAGGACTCTGTTTCAGCCACTGCATTCTGTACAGTTGGATGTTGGTGCTTACTAAATGTGTCTCCTAGCCTTCCCATGTACCTCATCTCCTCCCCTTTTCTCTGTGATATATAGACTTGTCAAGCTTTTTTTTTTTTTTAAATTCCCAAAGCATTTAAATGAATTTCTCAATGTTTGTCAAAAGCAAAAAGACCCAAATTGGAGGTAAAAAGGAACATGGAAAATTCAATTAAAGTAGCGTCGTAATCTCTGGAGTTATGCTCTGGCCATGGCAGAACCCAAGAAGGCACAATACCCACCCTGGGGCCAGCCTACGCCAGCTGGCTACCTCAGTCTGCAGCCCACAGCCAGAACTACGCACATCAAACTCACCAAGAGCGGGAACCTGGACACACAGCAGGCATGAGCTTGCTTTGGTTTAGGCCATCCGTTGGCCTTCAATGCTACCTGACCCTGGGCAAGGCTGGCTTAGATAAGGGAGACGTTTGAGATGTCTCATAAAGGGTTGTCATTCTGAGATAAAATAATCCAGATGATGCTAGAGAAATATACCATCACAAAATTGCTGTTTAACTAAAGTTCTATACTGGTGCTGATTTACAAGCATGTTTGTGTCCCTTTTCAAAAGAATGCTATTTCTCTTTGCTCACTTCTACTTCTAACCTGTCTTACTTATTTCTTTATTTTTAGTGGACCACAAAGTAAGAAGAGAAAGAGATGAAAGACTTTGGTTTACATTCCAGCTCTTTTTACATGAATATGGAAAACTCAGTTTAGTTCCCTGAATATATTTTCCCATCAAGAGAGACAAGAGTTTGAATTGTGGCTAATGAAGTATCATATAGCACTGAGAATATGATATAAATGAAAACAAAAAAAAATAAGGAAATCTATGTTTCAAATTTCATTAGATGAATGGCATATATGTAGCTGAATAACAACAACAAAAGACACACGTTTGATAAAAGGGTAATGGAAATTCAAGATTGTGTTAGAGATAAAATCAAAATTCTATCAAAGTTAACCATGATAGCAACTGGGATAGGAATAGCTTCCTCCCATAAATAACTATACAAATAGACATAAAATGGAAACCAAATTGTTATCTAAGTTGGACAATAGGACATAAATTTAATTTCCGAAGGAAGAGGAATAAATGATAAGTGTCCTACCGTCAACCTGGTTCTCTGCCTGGAGGCAGTTTCTTGTCACTGCCTTGTGACAAAGGAGTCTTGTATCCAAACGTAGCATGTACCTTGCAGAGCAGAGAAGACAGGGATTGGAATCTGGAGTTGCTTAGTCGGTAGTTTCATTCTTTTAAGAAACTGGTCCCTTGCATCTAACTTTTCAAATTTGTGGGCATAGCGTTGTTCAGAATAACGGTTTATGATCACTTGAACGTCCATGGGAACTGCAGTGGTGACGCTGTCTCATTTCTGATATTGATAATTTGTGTCTTTTGCCTTTTTTGTTGTTGTCTTAGCCAAGCTAGAAATTTATCATATAATATTTTTAGTTGGCATTTTTCTTTTTTAATTATTGTTTAAAATTTATTTATTTAGCAATTTCATATATCCTCTAAAATAATCAATGTTTAGTTTTCTTGCATTAATAATTTAAAGATTATTTCCTATTTTCAATTTCTTTGATTTGTACTCTAATCTTAATTATTTTTATTCTCGCATGATTTAGTTTAAATGTCCTCCTTTTCCTAGAGTTCAAGAGCTCTTAGATGGAAGTTGTTGGTTTTGAATTCATCTTCTCTGTAATATAAACATTTAATATTGCATAGTCTCTTCTAATTGCTGCTTTTGCCACACTCCATATATTTTTTTAAAAGATCTAATTTCATTTTAACTCAGTTAAAATATTTTAAAATTTCTTTGAGCCTTCTTTGATCAAAGTTACTTGAAAGTGTATTGTTTGGTCTTTAAATACTTGGATACTTTTTCTGATATTTTTCTATTAATGGCTTCTAGTTTAATTGTATTGTGCTTTGAGAACATACTTTGTATGATTTTGATTTTCTAATTTGTCAAGGTGTGCTTCATGGTACAGAATGTGTTCTATTTTGGTGAATGTTTCATGTGAGTTTCAGAAGAAAGTCTATGTTTTTGTTATAATGGGATAATTGGTAGTTTGCTTTCTATATCTGTAAGTTTGTTTCTGTTTCCTTATATTCATTCTTTTGTCTCCTAGCTTATATTCTACATATAAGCGATATGTGGAATATCACTTGTATCACAGTAAATATCTTTCTCTGTCTGATTTATTTCATTAAGCATTATGCCCACCGTGAAATTCCATGCTTTTTGAAAATGACAAAATTTCATTCATTTTTATAGCTGAGTGATTTCCATTGTGTATATATATATATATATACACATACACATACATCTTCTTTATCTATTCATCCATTGATGAACACTTAAGTTGTTTCTGTATCTTTGCTTTTCTAAATAATGATGCTATGCACACTGAGGTACACATGCCTTTTGGAATTACTGTTATTGTTTTCTTCAGAGGTATACTCAGGAATGGAATAGTTGTATCATATGGTAGTTCTATTCTTAGTTTCTGAGGAAGCTCCCGCATGATTTCCCATAATGGCTCCGCTAATCTACATTCACACCAACAGTGTACCATGGTTCTCTTTCCCCCACATCATCACCAGTGTTTGTTATTTGTGGTCTTTCTCACTGTAGCCATTCTGACAGGTGTGAGTCAATATCTCATTGGGTTTTGATTTGCATTTCCCCAATGATTAGTGATTTTGTGCACCTTTTCATGTGCCTATCTGCTATCCATGTGTCTCTTTGAGAAAAATGCCTATTCGGGCCTTCTGATCTTTTTAAAAACAGATTATCGTAGTTTTGATATTAATCTCACATGGGTCACATCATTTGCAAATATTTTCTCCCATTCAGTCGGTTATCTTTTCATTATGTCAGTAGTTTCTTTTGCTGTGCAAAAGCTTTTAATCAGGTTCCATTTGTTATTTTTATTGTTGTCATTGCCTTTGCCTGAGGAGATACATCCTATGTCAACGAGTGTTCTGCCTACATTTTCTTCTAGGAGTTTTATGGTTTCCAGTCTTACATTTAGGTCTTTAATCCATTTCGAGTTTATGTTTCTCAAAACGAAGTCAGCTGATGGCTTCATGGGGGTTCCTTGTACATGACTGTTTTTCTCTTACTGCCTTTAGAGGTCTCTCTTTTAATTTTTGCTGTTCTATTTCTTGCTTTGGATCTGCTTGGATTCATTTTGCTTAGGACCCTTGGTTTTCCTGTATTGGGATATTTGCTTTCTTTTTCAGGTTTGGGGAATTTTTAGTCATAATTTTATCAAATAGATTTTCAACACCTTTTTCTCTGTCTTCTCCTTCTGGGACCCTTGATGATACATTTGATGTTGTTTGGGGTCCCTTAAATTGTTCTAATCTTTTTCTTTTTGCTATTCCAACTGAGTGATTTCCATTTTTCTATCTTGCCTTCTCTCTGCCACAGTCATAAAAGGTTTTACAATCTTAACCATGATCACTTGGTAGAGTTTATGGAAGTAAAATCTGAGAACTTGTAGGAGATGCCTAACATTATCACCCTGGGGAGTTTTTCACTCTTATATTAGTTCATACTCAACCTCTACCAATTTATCAAAATCGCCATTAAATGTACTTATTGGTTCATGAATCTAGTGTCTTCTCCTTCATTGAAACAGATCTCAAATGTGACTTTCTGGATGTGCTCATTTCTTCAGATTCTGGGGTCGTGGTTCGCCTTGTAAACTCAGTTTTCTGATTGTCCCAAGAAGACAGTGACTTTCAGTTTGTCATGTCTTTTCCCGTAAGAATGGGAGTTATGACTTCAAAGTTCTTTACAAGTTGCAGTCAAAACTAGCAATGTATTATGTTGACTAAAGTTTTCAAAATAACACATTTAAAATTAGGAATGCTTTTCACATTCATAATATAAGAATATGTTCTACCAACCACCAGAAAAATCTTAAATGCCCTTCGTACTGTGAGAAATATTTCCCTTTATTATGAGGTTCTTCATAATTATTTATGCTCACGGAGATAAAGACTGGGAGGTTGTTGGATATAATAAAACATAAGTTAGAATAATTTTCTTTATTATCAGATCTATCCATAACCTTAGATACTTAACACTTTTAAAAATACCTTAGGTAATTGGCACCCAGAGTTGAATTTATAGTAGAGCTTTTATTTCTGTATCAATATGAAAAAAGGCATTTACTTTCCTGTACTTTTATTTTTATATGATTTGCAAAACATATTGCCCAAGGACTTGTGTCTGGGATATAAGAAGAATTATTATTATTATTTTTTTCACTTACTGTTGGGATGGCTATACTTATTTAGTTTTTCTAATTTGTTTTTTGTTTGTTTGTTTGTTTGTTTTTGGAACACATGTATATCCATGGCAGATTCATGTCAATGTATGGCAAAACCAACACAATAATGTAAAGAAAATAAATAAAATAACAACAACAACAACAAAAAAGATAATTAGCAAGAATTCTTATAACTCAAAAATAAGAAGACAAAGAGGCTAATTAAAAAAATATATACTCTGTAGTAATAATGTATAAGAAGAAAAATAAATATATGGAAATTTACTCAACCATAGTAGTCATTAGAGAAACAAAAAATGAAACCACAAGGAAATATTACCATATCGCTGATAAAATGACAAAAGAAAACATAAAACCTGACCACATCAACTCTTATGTAATATATGTGGCAGAACTAGAACTTTCATAGACTGTTGGTAGCAATGTAAAATGGTAAAAACACTTTGGAAAATAGCTTGAAATTCTTAAAAACTTAAATATATGTCCACCATATGACCTGGTTATTTCATATATAGGAATGAGAAAGAAAAATATAAAAATACATGCATATCATTCTTGTTCATAAATATCCAGAGAAACTTTCTTTGGAGCAGCACAAATATCCACAGACAGAGAAAAACATATTTAAATTGTAACATAACCATTAAAAGAAATATTATCAGTCATAAAATAACTGGAATATTGATATATGCAACCACATCTTTGAATCTCAAAACAAGCATCCTGAATAAAATAAGTCAGACAGAAGACTGTATGTTATATGATCTCTTTCATATACACTTATATAACTTACAAATTAATGACAAAAATCAGATCAATAGTTGCTTCTGGATAGGCAAGGGAAGGGAAGTAATGGAAGAAGTAAAAAGAGGCGTGAGGAAGTTTTCAGTGTGATGGATGTATTCATTATCTTGACTGCGCTGTTTGTTTCATTGGTGAACGCTCATCAAAGTGTACTCTTTGTATATGAGCATTTTGATGTATACAAAGCATATATTAATAAAGCTGCAATAAATGAATAATTCAGCGTCTGGTTTCAAGAATGGCCTGTAAATAGGATACAGTATTGCTATGACAAAAATAAATACAAGATACTTCGGGACTACAGATAGAGGAATCCTTACTCTCTTTGGGGGATTTCTTACACAAATCTATTCTAAAATATTACTAATGCTATTAATATTAAATACACTGTTGGACTATTTCTTTGTCTTAGTTTCTATGTGGAGATTAGCTCAATTGTACATTTTCATTTCATACTCAATATTTTATAGCAATTGATTTATTTTGCAAACAAATGTTCTTTTCTAACATTTCCCAGTGTTAGGGAAGAAGTTTAGATAATTTATTTAAACACTGGAATATGACAGATTCCATATTTAGCTGAAGTTTTCACTGCTAGCACACATTTTAAAAATGACCATCCCTACAAAATCTTAAAATATGCAATGGTTACATAAGCCTCTGATTCCAAAGCCACTGTAAAGGAGATATATTTTTGGAGGAGAGTGGACTATATTAAACACTGTGAACTTGATACCTAGTGTAGCTATTTGAAGGAAATACTAACACATGCTAGGGTTTCTTCATCTACATTTATTTGGTCTGTTAATTAATTCTTCCTTATTTCCCCCCACTACTATAATGCACAGTGATCATCATTAACAATAAAACTACATGATAGTATTAAAGTTCTGTTCTAATAATGTTTTACTAAGTTAATTCCATCAGTGGGAGAGACCTGCTGTGTAACACTGGATATCATTCTCTTCTATGCTGTATTGTTCCTGGAAAACTTTGAAAGCATGGTTGACTAGTGAATATTCTCTTCAAACTTTACAAGTGGGATTTGCCTGGTGGTCCAGGTACTAAGAATCAGCCTAGCATGCAGGGGATGTGGATTAGATCTCTGGTCAGGGAACGAAGATCCAACACATCATAGAGAAACTAAGCCCGCACTGCAACTCCTGAGCCATACCAGAGAATCCGTGCGCTACCAAGAAGGACCCAGCATGACACAACAAAGGTCCTGCTTGCTCCAAGACTCAACACAGACAAATAAACAAATGTTAAAAAATAGTTGTAAAGTATCCTCAAGAATATTAAATGTTTACTAGAGACAAAATTTGCATTCTGAATTTATAATTGACAGATCTTGTTCCATTGAATATTTGCTTTATTATTATTGATTTTTTTTTTACCAGTACTAGTTTCCTGAAATACTTTTGGTCACTCAGATTTGCTGCTCAGACATACATATATAACCTTCCTTTTGTGTATCATAATATTCTTAAATATTAGGTATGAGCAGAATATATATTAAATGCAGTAGAATCCATACTGTAAAGGGGCTTAGTAAAATCACTTTGGAAACTACAGAATCCATAAATGAAAGCCTACATTACAAATAGTAAAGTTCAGTCTGCCTGACCTTTAAAGGAAAGGATATGCATAAGGAAGTCATGATAAAGTGCTTTAGTATCACACACACACACACACACACACACACACACACACACACACACACACACACACACTCCTAGTTTAATGAAGATGACTTTTAGTGATGTGCTTCCCCAGGAAGTGTGCCAAGGTAGATTAGTGGTGTCTATTTTGGTCACAGCAGAGATATTTAGCAATATTTCTACAGACTACACCAGTTGGGGAGAAATTATACTATAATTACTGGTGACTGATAAAAGACTTTCTTGAAGGAAATAGATATTTGTCTTTCTTTCCCTAGAAAAGAAGCTTTGCAGATTCAGAATGTTGAACTACTACTATAAGTTGTATTAAAAGTTGCTGTAGTTCTTATAAAATAGTTGTAACTTCCAATTTTCTTCTAGACTTAATATATACTTCTAGCATTTTAGGATACTTATCAACTGAAAAAGGATTCTATTCCATCATTCCTTTCAAAAGGTCCAGAAATAAACGGTAAAACACGTTCAGTTTGAAAGTCAGGATTTACAAAATTCATTCTGAGTTATTTTTTCCTTTCCCAAGATTAATGTATCCCACAGACTTTTGGCTGGAGCAAAACAGAAATGGAAGCCTACATTTTCACCTTTTGACACAAGGTTAGGCTCTGAATACAATCTTGGTCCTAGAGCCCCAGTTAAGATTACAGCCATTGTTCAAAATGAAGGATCTGTATTAAAGTATTGCATGTTTACTCAAATAAAAGAATATACACATACATATAGGTTATTGTTTGTTTGATTTTGCCAAAATATATTCTCATTGTCAAAATATATTGGCAATGAGGGGTGAAAGAAATTTAAAATTTATTGTGCTTAAGCAATATGCTTAAACCATGCTTAAATCAATACACCACTTGCCAAATGACACCAGGCAGGCAGCGTGTTTGGATGATTTCAAAGGATGCTTTGTTCTCATTCATTGGGGTTTATTTAGTGCATAGAGATCATGTACTTTTATCTCTCACCAACTGTTAATGTTCTAGAGAAATGGGAGTTGGGGCGACTCCATTACTGGGTCCATCCAAAACACTATGGGCTAACAAAGAGATAAGATTCTAATCTGAAATTTATTTTAAATTTCACTCAGATCTAAATTCTGGTTCTTCCTGATAAAACTGTGTGATTTTAGACAAATTCGTTTACTTGAACCTCTATTTTTTTTTTTAATTTATAAAATGGTGATGATAGTCTTATTTCCAAGCATGACTACAAGGATTAAATAAATGAGTTAAAGTATGTAGTTTCATTGAGTTAGACAAGGTTGTGGTCCATGTGATCAGACTGGTTAGTTTTGTGTGACTGTGGTTTTCTGTCTGTCTGCCTTCTGATGGGAAAGGATAAGAGGTTTATGGAAGCTTCCTGATGGGAGAGAGGTACTCAGGGGGAAACTGGGTCCTGTTCAGATGGGTGGGGCCGTACTCAGTAAATCTTTAATCTAATTTTCTGTTGATGTGTGGAGATGTGTTTCCTCCCTGCTATTTACCTGGGGCCAAACTAGGCTTCCCTGGTGGCTCAGAGTGTAAACCATCTGTCTGCAATGCAGGAGACCCAGGTTCTATCCCTGGATTGGGAAGATCCCCTGGAGAAGGACATGGCAGCCCACTCCAGTGCTCTTGCCTGGAAAATCCCATGGACGAGGAGCCTGGTAGGCTGCAGTCCAGGGGTCCACAAAGACTTGGACATGACTGAGCGACTTCACTTTCACTTTCAAACCATGGTGGAGATAACGGGACCTCCTTAAGATCCCATGCCAGCACCGCTACACTCACTGTCCCCAACCCTGCAGCAGGCCACCACCGACCCGGGCCTCCCCTGGAGACTCCTGGACATTCACAGGCAAGTTTGGGTCAGCTTCTTGTGGGCTCACTGCTCCTTTCTCCTGGGTTCCGGTGCATAAGGTTCTGTTTGTACCCTCCAAGAGTCTAATTTCCAGCCCTGTGTAAGTTCTGGCAGCAATATGGTGGGGTTAATGGCGACCTTCTCCTGACTGAGGGCTTATGCCATACCCACGTCTGCTGCACTCAGAGGCCCTGTCCCTGTGGCAGTCCGCTGCTGACCCGTTCCTCCACAGGAGACTCTCAAACACAGTTCTGACTCAGTCTCTTTGGGGTTCCTGGGTCCTGGTGCACACACAATTTGAGCTCTTGGAGCACCTCTGGTGGAATAAGGTTTGATTCTAAATGTGAATTCGCCCCTCCTGCCATCTTGCTGGGGCTTCTCCTTTGCCTTTGGGCAAGGTGTATCTCCTCAGAGCCACTCCAGCGCCTACCATCTTCCTGGGGTTTCTCTGACCTTGGACGTGGGGTATCCTCACATGGCTGCTCCAGCGCCACACACCCAGGGTTCCATGAATCAAGGCAAACTGGAAGTGGTCAAGCAGGAGATGGCAAGAGTGAACATCAACATTTTAGTAATCAGTGAACTAAAATGGACTGAAATGGGTGAATTTAACTCAGATGACCATTGTATCTTCTCCTGTGGGCAGGAATCCCTTAGAAGAAATGGAGCAGCCATTATAGTCAACAAAAGATTCCAAAATGCAGTACTTGGACACAATCTCACAAATGACAGAATGATTTCTGCTTGTTTCCAAGGCAAACCATTCAATATCATGGTAATCCAAGTCTATGTCCTGAACAGTAACACTAAAAAAGCTGAAGTTGAACTGTTCTATGAAGACCTACAAGACCTTCTAGAACTAACACCCCAAAAAGATGTCCTTTTCACTATAGGGGACTGGAATGCACACATAGGAAGTCAAGAAACACCTGGAGTAACAGGCAAATTTGGCCTGGAGTACAGAATGAAGCAGGGCAAGGGCTCATAGAGCTTTGCCAAGAGAACACACTGGTCACAGCAAACACCCTCTTCCACCAACACAAGAGACGACTCTACACATGGACATCACCAGATTGTCAATGCCAAAATAAGACTGCTTATATTCTTATCAGTCAAAGATGCAGAAGTTCTATACAGTCAGCAAAAACAAGACTAGGAGTTGACTGTGGCTCAAATCATGAACTGTTTATTGCCAAATTCAGACAGAAATTGAAGAAAGTCGGGGAAACTACTAGACTAAATCCCTTACTATTATACAGTGGAAGTGACAAATAGATTCAAGGGATTAGATCTGATAGACAGAATGCCTGAAGAATATGGACAGAGATTCTTGACATTGTACAGGAGGCAGTGATCAAGACCATCCCTAGAAAAAGAAATGCAAAAGGCAAAATGGTTGTCTGGGGAGGCCTTGTAAATAGCTATGAAAAGAGGAGAAGGAAAAAGCAAAGGAGAAAAGGAAAGATATACTCATTTGAATGCAGAGTTCCAAAGAATAGCAAGAGAGATAAGAAAGCCTTTCTCAGCAATCAGTGCAAAGAAATAGAGGAAAACAGTAGAATGGGAAAGACTAGAGATCTCTTCAAGAAAATTAGAGATACCAAGGGAACATTTCATACAAAGATGGGCTCAATAAAGGAAAGGAATAGTATGGACCTAATAGAAGCAGAAGATATAAAGAAGAGGTGGCAAGAATACACAGAAGAACTATGTAAAAAAGATCTTCACAACCCAGATAATCATAGTGGTGTGATCATTCACCTAGAGCCAGAAATCCTGGAATGTGAAGTCAAGTGGGCCTTAAGAAGCACTATGAACGAAGCTTGTGGTGGTGATGGAATTCCAGTTGAGCTATTTCAAATCCTAAAAGATGATGCTGTGAAAGCACTACAGTCAATATGCTGGCAAATTTGGAAAACTCAGCAGCAGCCACAGGACTGGAAAAGGTCAGTTTTCATTCCAATCCCAAAGAAAGGCAACGCCAAAAAATGTTCAAACTACAGCATAATTGCACTCATCTCACATACTAATAATGTGCAAAATTCTCCAACCTAGGCTTCAACAGTACGTGAACTGTGAACTTCCAGATGTTCCAGCTAGTTTTAGAAAAGGCAGAGGAACCAGAGATCAAATTGCCAAAATCCAGTGGATCATCGAAAAAGCAGGAGAGTTCCAGAAAAACATCTATTTTTGCTTTATTGACTATGCCAAAGCCTTTGACTGTGTGGATCACCACAGACTGTGGAAAATTCTTGAAGAGATTAATACCAGACCACCTGACCTGCCTCTTGAGCAATCTGTATGCAGATCAGAAAACAACAGTTAGAACTGGACAGAGAACAACAGACTCGCTCCAGATAGGGAAGGGAATATGTCAAGACTGTATATTGCCTCCCTGCTTATTTAGCTCATATGCAGAGTACATCATGAGAAACAGTGGGCTGGATGAAGCACAAGCTGGAATCAAGATTGCTGGGAGAAATATCAATAACCTCAGACATGCAGATGCTGCTGCTGCTGCTGCTAAGTCGCTTCAGTGGTGTCCGACTCTGTGCAACCCCATAGACGGCAGCCCACCAGGTGCCCCAGTCCCTGGGATTCTCCAGCCAAGGACACTGGAGTGGGTTGTCATTTCCTTCTCCAATGCATGAAAGTGAAAAGTGAAAGTGAAGTCACTCAGTAGTGTCTGATTTTTTGCTATCCCATGAATTGCAGCACGCTAGGCCTCCCTGTCCGTCACCAACTCCTGGAGTCTACCCAAACCCATGTCCATCAAGTCAGTGATGCTATCCAGCCATCTCATCCTCTGTCGTCCCCTTCTCCTCCTGCCCCAAATCCATCTGCAGTGATTTTGGAGCCCTTTCCAAAATAAAGTCTGACACTGGTTCCACTGTTTCCCCATCCATTTCCCATGAAATGATGGGACTAGATGCCATAATCTTAGTTTTCTGAATGTTGAGCTTTAAGCCAACTTTTCCACTCTCCTCTTTCACTTTTATCAATAGGCTTTTTAGTTCCTCTTCCCTTTTTGCCATAAGGGTTGTGTCGTCTGCATATCTGATAGTCCCCTCAGTTCATGGCAAATAAATGGGGAAACAGTGGAAACAGTGGCAGCCCTTATTTTTTTAGACTCCAAAATCACTGCAGATGGTGATTGCATCCATGAAATTAAAAAACACTTGCTCCTTGGAAGTAAAGTTATGACTAATCTAGACTACATATTAAAAAGCAGAGACAATACTTTGTCAACAAAGGTCCATCTAGTCAAGGATATGGTTTTACCAGTAGTCATGTATGGACATGAGAGTTGGACTATAAAGAAAGCTGAGCACCAAAGAATTGATGCTTTTGAACTGTGGTGTTGGACAAGACTCTTGAGTATCCCTTGGACTGCAAGGAGATCCAACCAGTTTGGAAGTCATTCCTGAATATTCATTGGAAGGACTGATATTGAAACAGAAACTCTAATACTTTAGCCACGTGATTTGAAGAATTGACTCATTTGAAAAGACCCTGATGCTGGGAAAGATTGAAGGCAGGAGGATGGGACGACAGAGGATGAGATGGTTAGTGGCATCACCGACTCAATGGATATGAGTTTGAGTAAACTCTGGGAGTTGGAGGTGGACAGGGAGGCCTGGCATGCTGCAGTCCAGGAGATCACAAAGAGTCAGATATGACTGAGAAACTGGACTGAACTAAAAATATGTAAGATTCTAGTTGAGAATCAGGAACATGGCAAACATTTAATAAAACTTACCTTTGTCAGTTATTTTTCAAAGCAGTTCAGGTCAGATAACTGTTACTCTGTGAAATTTTGCTTTCTTATTTTTCTTTACTCAGATTAAACTTTTTTCCTCTGGGAACTTTAGGATACATTGTTTATGCCATTGTGCTAGCCACACATGGTTTGTACTTTGTATATTCTGTTTTAGCTTATGATTGATTCTGTAGATGTCCGTTTTGTCTAGAAATCAGGGCATTACAATCGTGTCATATCTGTCTATTTATTTTACACAGGGTCTATCCTGTGCCTTATACAGATTTAGGTTTTCAATGAATGTTGACTGTATGGTATTGAACTCATCATAACCTGATGGATTTAACAGGCTTTATTGTTTGGTTTATTTTTCAAATTTGATATAGAATTTCTATGCAATCATTGTCTTTCCTAAGGGCTTCCCCCATGTCTCAGTGGTAAAGAATCTGCCTGCAATGCAAGAGCTGCAGGAAACGTGGGTTCAATCTCAGAGTCAGGAAGATCTCCTAGAGGAAGGCATAGCAATCCACTCCATACTCTTGCCTGGGGAATTCCATGGATAGAGGATCCTGGGAGACTACAGTCCATGGTGTTGCAAAGAGTCAGACACTGGAGGGGAACTAAGATGGCGGAGGAATAGGACGGGGAAACCACTCTCT